>OX467285.1:77537295-78137295 GCA_950108345.1 Malthinus flaveolus | reverse complement strand
AAACTCTGGAATTAAAGTCGATTGAATTCAACTAAATTGTATTCATTGTAACGAAAGCCCAAAGAGCTAAGCATACAGACCCGCAGGACAAACGTGAGATCTGCAGGGTCGAACTGCAGACCCGGAGGGACGTTCAACGAGGATCGCAAGCCCGAGCGGAGGCCCAATGGGCCGACCTAGAGCTGAACGGCGCGCAGCGCTGATTAAGCTCTAGTTCAAAATAAATTTGCACGATCTACAATCGTTGCTCTTATTTCAATCTTTGCATGATGACAAGGCAAACATTACTCTATAAAAATAACCACTCAACTTCGACACATGATAACTGATATCAAAGCTGTCTCAATCAAAAGTGATATGCTTCTAAAGCTTTAAAAACACCCGTACTATTATGGTCGCACTTCATAAAGTGTCGAGACTTTTCATGATATGTTACAATACGCTAAGTGGCCTCATAGTGCCTTTGGAGTCAATTCTTTTGGCGTTATAATTTTATTTTACGATTCAAATTTTTAAATTTTGTAGAAATGACTTATTCAGAAGAATTCCGTATTTTTTGTCGGTGCGATACCTAACACTCTCTACTAATGTTATGGTAATTATCCTTAAATGCTACCTATGTATCTCCTTTCATAATTAATTAATGTTGCAGACATATGCAAATGTTCAAATTTCTAAATGTGGTTTAATGTTAAATTTATGAAATAGCATAAAGCGAACATTTGTTTATGTAAATAATTAATCACATCTAAAGTGCCACCCCCACTGCTATTATACGCAGCACTAATAATTATAATATTAACACGATCGCTATACTTTATAAAAATTTCGCCGCAGTTCCAGAAGAAATCGTCTCGGGATTTAATTTTAAAAAGAAGGAACACACTATCTACGGCTACGCTACCAAAATATTGAAAGATTTTTAGATTCAAGTTGTACGATAGCTTCTTATCGATTTCACATTCTTACCTTGTTATGCAAGTAAGGTTTTTTAATAAAATAAACTTATTTAAGTTTTGCAATTTTTCTAATAAAAACATTGTTGAATACTAATGTTAGATATTTTTTATTCCGTAGAAGAAGATGCGGGAAAACACAGTACGGCAAAAACCGACCTACATTTTTTACTAATCGTTTCGCCCGTCATCCCAAATTAAAAGTCATAATATCAACGTTCAGAAATTACAATTTTGTTTTTTACTTACATATTATATTATTAGTGCTGTAATGTATAAACATATACAGCGTTTATCTCGAGATTTCGCCAGTATTACTTACTTGGGTACTATTTCGGATGCACCTTGCAATCTAGTTGCTTAAATCATTCAAAAACTAACAGACTAGAGCTGTGCTAGAGAGATCCTAATGACTACGTAATAATGACCTATTTTGTTAGGCATTTTAAAAAGAGTGCATCTCAAGCCACCAGCTCTTAAAAATCAGATGTAGACAACAGACGTTTTCGATCAGTTACAAAAAGGAACTACATACTACTGTGGTGTCACACTGTATACCTACATTACCAGATTTACGACTGAAAGCCTGAAGGTATAAACAATTTTTTGGTAATAAAATTTTATTTTTTTTATGAAATTCGTGTAAATTCAACGTGCTACTAGAACTAGCATTCGTTAGAAATTTTCACAAAATTTGAGCATATGTAAGTTTCACACGCACACAACACTTGAAGTACCAACACAGCTCTCTCCTTTAGTTTTTTACTGGAGGAACATGTGCTTTTCACAACTTTTACACTATAAATTTTTAATAGGTACCTACCAGTTTGTAGAAGCCACGTACATAACTTTACCAAAGATGCACACTGAGCCACTCAACAGCCGGCCACGAGATTTTTTTGAGTGAAACTGATTTTTCGGTTATCATTATCAGTGGACAGTTAAATTGCTATTTTTTACGGCCTTGAGTGTAGTTTACAAGAATTATTTCTAAGAGAGAATCACCAACGCAAAAATGAATGCTAAACGACGGACCCGCCCGTACGCAGAATTTTTCCAAGAGAAGTGAAAATAAGTATTTTAGAGCAATTTATTTATGTGCCACAAATAAATAAAAGAAAAGCCCAATGCCGTAATACTAGTTTTTAAATTCGTAAATAACTAGAAAATTTAACCCTCTTTATAAAACCTAAAAAGAGAATCTGAAGTGTTTGCAAAAGATCCGACTTTTAAATTTTCAAGATAAAATGACTCAAAATATTTCATTTGAGGTTAGGTAGGAGCATTTAAAAAAAATAGCGGCCCTTGCCTGAAATTGGCAGCCGACTGGAGGCTGAGAACGATGCAATAAATTAAAATTTAAGTAAACAGATGAAATAGACTTATTATTATTGACATACAGACAGTCATCCGTCCAAAAATGCAAAAATTAATTTCAGAAGAGCCAAAAATACGAAAATTTGTCAAAGGTGATTGTCCTGTTACTTGGTAGCATAATTCGTCTCTGCATAATTTAAATTTCTGAAAAGGAACATCTGTAAATTTTGCAATTTATTTACTGAAAATTGTGAAAATAATAAGAGAAAGCCCAATGGGAGATAAATACCAAAGGCAAGAAACTCGATGATTTTATAACAAAGAACTTGAACATTTTAAATCAAAAACACGAAAACGTAAAATGTGTTGCTTCAGATATTTTTATTTTAATACTCTCAAAAACATAAACAAAAATAAAGTAAAGTTTATGCAAATTGTATCATCTCGTTGATGATAGTGGAAGATCTTGAAACAACTTTTTTATGATAACTTTTTGAAAATATTAGTAATTTATTGGATATTTCTTGTTTACTAAAAAATTTGATTTATGTAATCTGTTTTGTGTAATCTGCATTTTAAAAAATTTACTGTTCCGAAGAAAAATAAATTAGAAAACAAAATTGCCTTTTACGTTTAAAAAATTATATTTGCGAAAAAAAATATCGGTTAGTTTACTTTAGTTATTTAAATAAGGATTAGTAGTTACTTTTAATGAACTTCAGAGTATAGTAATTGGACATGAAAGGAGATGGCAAAGGATTTAACTAAATTCAGGTTTGCCGGCCACTAAACAAAAACGTTTGATCCAAAGCGATAGCGTTTGAAATTGTATAATTTACAATGGGTTTATGTAGTGCTAAACTTTCTATCAATTTCTAATATACAAAAGCTACGAGCATTTGATAATTAATTAAACTATAAAGTTTAATTGTATATAAATTACTCACAATCCAATAATAATATTTAATAAAGTTGAAACTACTATAATATTATCAAAATTTAGTTTCATAGCAGACACTATTGGTTTTACTGAAGCTTTAACAGAATGGCACAGGTGCCACCGATCTACTGTTTTATGTCATATTGCAGAATTAATTACTCGACCAAATTTAAAGCGTTACTGTTAATATAAATTAAAAATTATTCAATTCCCACGATTTACGTTTCACTTTAAAGAACGTTTTAACATAATATACAGTTTTTAGGTTTTAAGTAGAAAGAAATCGTTTAGAGAGCCAACTTGACAATATATCCACATTCACATGATGGATTATTTATTTGAAAGCGCACGTCAAAATTTGTTCAGATCAAAAACCTTTTAAAATTTAACTGGAATTTTAAACGTAAAGCAGAAAGTGGCCCTATTTTTCCGAAAACCGAGCTTTCGAAGCCTGGCAACGTAAGTTAAGAGGGAGATTCGATAAAAAATTTAATTGAGACTAATATTTCCCCGGCGTGATTGACTGGCTTCATAGAAGCTTGAAGATGAAAATTTTGTTATGTATGGGAAGATAATAAATTGAATAATAATAATAATAATGCTTTATTCCAATTCCAATTACAGGACAATCTATGAACTAAATAAGAATATTTTGAAATGAGCTATAATTACAAATTACAAATTCGACAAATTCGACTCGCGCAGTCTGGCGCAGCAACAAAAAAAACAACAATAATAATGACAATAAGTAGCTCCTATAACAGCGCTAACAAATCATCCAAAGCACAACAATTGATATGTGATATCATGTTCACCTGAGATATTATTATAATTTTGACTCATAATGTACAGTGGCGACTTAAGCAACAAACTCGTACGAGAGGTTGGGTTATAGAATATTACGTAATTCCTACTCCGACGAGATGGCACCTGGAAATTAAGCATCCCCAGAAGAGACGGGCAATCAATCTTTGAGTGAAGGAGATTATACAAAACAGTAAGGCTAATTACCTTTCTTCTGTCTACCAAACTAAGCACATTGAACCTATCCAACAACAATGACTGCGCATAACCTCTTTCCGGGTACACTCCATCCACCTTGTAACTCAAAAATTTCAGAAATCTTCTCTGGATAGACTCCAGAGCGTCAATCTGATACTCACAGCATGGGTACCAAACCACAACACAGTACTCAAGTTTTAAACGAATCAGGGAGAAGAACAGAGACCTCAATGCAACTACACTGGTGAAGGACCCACAGCTCCGCACAACAAACCTCAGCATTCTCATAACAGACCTGCACACCGCCTCGACTTGACAAGAAAAGCTAAGTTTACTGTCGAAGATTATTCCTAAATCCCTGACGGTATCATTGCGCTGAAGTATGTCTGTACCCACAGCATACGGATACACCAATGGTTGCAATCTGCGAGTGTAGGAAACTACCCTGCATTTGGAAGTGTTAAGATAGAGTTTATTGGCACTACACCAGTCACTCAAGCCATTAATCTGCTGCTGCAACCGAAAACAGTCCTCAGGAGCAGCAACGGATGAAAAATTTTTGAGATCATCTGCAAACAAAAGCCACTCACAAGTAAATGTCTCAGGAAGATCATCAATGAACAACAAAAACAACAGCGGCCCCAAGTTAGACCCCTGGGGGACACCAGATGTAGGAGTAAATGGCTTAGATTTATAACCGTTGTATGTTACATACTGTACGCGATCAGACAAGTATGAAGCGAAGAACGTCATCAGTGGATGGTTAAACCCAAACCTAGAGAGTTTGTGTATAATGACCGTATGCATAATTTGGTCAAACGCTTTAGAGAAGTCCGTGTATATTACATCGACCTGTCCCCCGCCATCCAGCACCCGGGCCACATATTGTGTGAAGTGAAATAAATTGGTGAACGTAGTTGAAGAACGAGTTCTGAACTTTTGTAAGGAAAAGTCGCGTTCATAAGCGGGGTAACGGCGCTTTCCCGAAAGTGTAGCTTGAAAAATTTTTTTACGCATTTTGTTTAAAATTACAATAATACAATAATTACAATAATATTACAATAATGAAATGCCAAAATATTCAATTAGTAATAAAAGAGTGAACCATGCCCGCTAGAAATGATTGATATTTATAAAAAATTCAGCCAGTTTGAACTGTCAGATTCACAACCCTGCTGTTTTCTTAAGCAAGAAAGTCAAATTTTAATTTTGAGGTTAGTTTTCAGCCAAAATATAAAAAGTGCATGTGGCATACCAACAATCTCTTGTTTTCGTTAAACTTTCGATTGCATTTGCCTTGTCAAAACAATAATGTCGAAGTACGTAAGGAGGAGAAAAAACTCTAGCGTACGCTTATAAAAATTCTGACGTCCAATGTGACAAAACAAACCATTTTTGGATAATACAGAAACCTTTAAAAATTTCCAAAATGTAAACACTAGCGCCTCTCTACCGACTTTTTCAGTTAGACTAATCCACAGTATCATCACTGTATTTCGCACGCGTCGCCCTACATTTTAAGAGGCTATTCTAGATATATCAAACTGATAGGGGATGAATTGTTAAAACCCAACTAATTAGTCATTCCTAATAAGTATCAAACCAACACTATAAGTAACACGTGTTTGTTACACACTAACTAAAATTACAAACGTATAAGAGTTTTGATATAAGTTAGAAACATTGAAAGCAGTTGCTACTAAGTATAGTTTGTTGTTGTACTATAATTAAACAAAGAGAATTGTATTCAAAAGTAAAAATTAAAACTATTTATAATACTCTTATTTGAGGTAGTTATACCAAGTTTCTACAAGTTGGCTTTTTTAAATTTATGCAGAATAATATTCTATTTAGAAAACTGTACGTGCCAATGCCCACTCTTAAGCTGAAGCTTTTTAATTTTCATTGGGAAATTTTAACAGATGGCAGATGAGTTGAATAATTGAATAGGGTTAAGCCAGAAACTATACCATTTTCAAAAAAATTGCAGTTTGGTTTCGTACCTAAGCAATTAGAAAATAATGACAATGCTTGAACCTTCTAAAAACTTTAATGAAGACATAAAAACTAAGCTTTAAAAAATAAGAATTCAGTACGAGACCTTTGTTAGGACACCTTCAATTGTATTTTATAAATTTTCATAAAACTTGCATGAATAATATCAAATATTATACTCACAGTGCATATATTTGATGCTCGTAAAAGAATATTAGACTTGATATTGCACATACTGCATAATACACACGAAATGAGAGCTCCATATTGTTGAAATATTCAAATTTAATATGAGTTTTGCTTCGTAATTTAAACAAAAAATAATACTTTTAATAGTCATTCTATGCAGAGTGCAGAGCATTGACAATCTGCATTGTGCATACCTCCCTTAAAATATTTGCTTTGTTATTGCTTAATTTCTAAAATTATGGAAAAACGGAATAATAAAGTTCGTATGGAAAGAGATAGGGAAATTAAAATCAAAATTCGCCTTGCATCGTTTGCATTCACTAATACAAGCAGTATTTATGACACTTTTCTAGTAACAATTTGGGTGCAATTTATTGTTTCAGTTTCTTATTTCAAAAGTGGCTCATTTTGAATATTTGCGATTTTGAGTTACATATTGATTCAAAACGACAATCTCTATCCCCTCTCGTTTACCTATTTGAGAAAAGTTGTTTCTTTGAATTTATACTGAAGACTTAAAATGGAGTAAAACTCAGTGAATAATTTTTACAATGGTAGATATCAACATAGGAAATATTTAGAAAAAGATAAAAATTAGACAACTTCCCCGAACATCGATGTCAGAAAAGTTACCACAGGGATAACTGGCTTGTGGCGGCCAAGCGTTCATAGCAGAATCATTGCGAAGCAGAATCGCCAAGCGTCGGATTGTTCACCCGCTTATAGGGAACGTGAGCTGGGTTTAGACCGTCGTGAGACAGGTTAGTTTTACCCTACTGATGGCTAGTTGTTGCGATAGTAATCCTGCTCCTGTAATCCGCAGGTTCGGACATTTGGTTCACGCACTCGCTCGAGCGGGCGATGGTGCGAGGCTACCATCCGCTGGATTATGCCTGAACGCCTCTAAGGCCGTATCCTTTCTAGACAAAGGAGGCAACGATATTTTTACGAGTTTCTAGAGTCGAGAGGCTCGATAAAACGTTACTTTATTAGTCTTTTAAACAAGATTATCTTCTGTACAAGCAATCCAAGCATTGTACCACAGCAACACGTTAAAGTACAAGACATCCAATGGCCAATAATAACAATGACAACGGGAACAGCACATTACCACGACCATATTGAACTATTAGATATGAGAATTAAGGACAATGAAACCGCTGACCAACTATTAAAAATGTCGCTACAGGAATAAAAGACAATTTATTATTCTTACTTAACAAACAGTCGAAGACTTGAAAAACACATTGAAAACTAAAATTGTGTACCTACAGATGGCAACAACAAACGGTAGTCAAATTGTAAAAAGAAACTAAAATTAGTCAAGTCAAATATTTATTAGACATTAGACTGTGAAAGGTTCATAATTCAAACAAACGAGAGCAGGTCGTCGAAACCAGACATCGACCAGATTTGAACATATAGGTTCAAAATTTTCCAAATTGACCCTTTTGACAATGTATAACAGGAATAAGCGTCGCTCATTTGAAGTCAACAACGATGCCCAAATCTCTTTGAAAGGTCACTTTCTGAATCGGTCCATTGTTCAGAGTGTAGTTAATTTTAGCGTTAGCAGAACCAATATGCAATACTGTGCACTTCCTACAATTTAGTGTCAAAAGCCATTTGCGACACCACACTTTGATACGTTTGAAGTCTGTCGTCAGCACATCTGTTGCAAGTGTCGGATGCGCATACAGTTTTATGCCGTCAGCAAAGCAACAAGCAGTTGACTCGATGATACAAGACAAATCACTAATATACACAGAAAATAGCAATGAGCCAAGAATCGATCATTGAGCGACACCTCTTAAAACCAGCAATGGGCGTGAATGCGAAACAATCTAATGAACAAGAAATCCTTGATTCACCCGAGTAAAGAACCTCGCACCCCAAAGAATTCCAACTTTTACACGAGACGGTTGATTGGTATTCGATCAAAAGCTTTTTCGAAGCCAAGATGCATTACGCCCACGCGTATACCCCAGTGTTGTGCCTTAGTCCAATCACTACTCTCGTTCGTACTTGGTGCGAAACTCTCTTAAGTTTAGTGGAGAAGCCGGGGCTCCTTATGTCGAGAAAAATGTTAGCTGTCCTAGTTCAAAGCACGTAAGACCTTCTAAAGTCGCTTTGCCAAATACTATAAGATTAGATAATATTAACCACTTTATTAATGCAGAAGAAAAGTTTGGCCTATTGCACTTAACTTAAGCTGGAGTATCGTTTGCCACTTAACTAAAATCTTAATGAAGAAGAGTTAATTTCTAAATTAAGATCAGCGAAATTTACAAAAGGGGTGTAAATTTAAAATAATTAATTTTATTAATAACTGCAATAATTGTTTTATTATGATGACGTCGATCTTAGTTTGTGAGAAGAGATGCACATGTCAAATATACAATGCAACTACTATGTATAATTAAGATCATTATTAATCATCACTTTTAGTGTTTCAAATATCTCACAGGAAAAAGGAGTAATAAGGTTTTAAAGCTTAAAATTTCCAAGTTAACATGAACTAATAGAAGACTCAACTTGTAACGCCGTAATTCACGTTCATATTAAATAAGTTTTCGCTCTTTGTATTTAATCTCTTACATACCCAAACTAGTATTAAAATTGAATTTAACTTCCAAATACAAATTAAGCTTTTAATAGTATAATAATTGTGACCTTAGGATAACTTTTAATGGTTCGCTCGTATTTGAGTTTTCTGTAACACCAAACTTTTGTTGTTAGATTAGTGACCGATTCAATTTCAACTTTGGTAACTACATCAGAAGAGACGTCAGAGAAAATCTTCGACGTTTAAGTACTCGAGCTACTTAATAGTGTTGACATATTGAGCTAGTTGACAACAAATTTACATAAAAGGGTAACAATAATTTGCAATTAAGTAAATTTACTTTACTTCTAATCTATTAAGTTAAAAACTTACTTGACGAACTCGAAATTTATAAATTTAGTACTCGGTTGGAAATTTCTGAACCATTGGTTTTAAGTATTGGTGTCGTGTATTTTCGTGTTCAGCGAATTTAATTGCCTAACTTCTTAAGGGTGTAATCTATTGTTTAATATGAATAGGGAAAATGTTCGAATTTCTTACAAAAATCAATGTGGAAGTTACAATTTAATATACTCGCAAGAGGAGCTAAATAAGGGATAATTTATTACCCTTTTCTTTTTCAAAACTGTTTATTTTATCCACGTATTATCTCCCAGAGAAGCTCAAGTAACTAAATAAAGTTTGGTGTCTCCTGAGGTGTTCTAATATTTGAAACTGAAACTTGGTAAAAGTTAATATACTGGCAGCATTTGTAACTTACGACGTCTGCAACCATTTTCCAATATTCCAGACGTAATAATTAAAATTTTCAACTAATACTTTTGAAGCAAGAGCTTAATTTGGCGTCGTAAAAATGTCACCTTTGCTCTTACATTCAGGTGCTATTAATTTCCAAGTTGAGATTTTGAATCTCGTTGAATACCTTAATTATTTGCTGCGAAATTCCGCAATGACGGTTTTAGATCATTTATCACTTACGGTTTAATAATGTAATCTAAACTAACTTTACGGTAGATTAGACTATTAAACATAACCGTTTTCAATTAAACTATAGCAAAATTACTTGTAAAATAAAATTTAAGGGTATTCAATCAAAAAGTGAGATCGATATTTAAGAAGAAGTGTAGAAATTGCAAAATGCAGAACTTTACGGGCACGGGGTTTTAAAAAACATGTATCACAAACCTAAAAAGAAGTGGGGGCAATATGGCCCTAAATATGCAGAACAGTCGTAAAGAACGCAGGTGCGCAAATGGCCGGTTTCGGAGATACGGAGGATTATTCCTCTTTGTAGTATTGGTAGTTCCTGCACGATGGTGCTCCGGGTCATTTTTCGATTCGCGTTAGAGAGTATTATACGGAACTTTTAGACGAAGATGAGTACGAAGGGGCGGAACTACATTAGAGTCCGCAAGATCGCCCGAATTAAACCCCTTCGATTTTTTTTTCTTTGGGGACATTTGAAAACTTTAGCGTATGTCTGTACGTACGTCTGTAAATGAACCCGGAAAGCTGCAGCAACGAGTAGATCAAGGATGCCACCAAATCCGAGACAATGCTGGGGTTTTCGTAAGAGTTCGAAGGTCCTTGCGGCAAAAATGTCGTGGTTCCTTGAAATGGGGGAGCGCACTTTGAAAATTTTATTTGACTATTTTTGTTTGTTCTTAAATTACTTTGCTTGCACCCCCATATTCATTAAGACTTTTCTGCGTATTTTGGGCCATAATTTCTCTCCTTCAAGTTTGTGATACATATTTTTGAACACCCTGTATTATCAAATTTTACGGTAGTCGTGATTAGAGTTCCTAAATGTCATTTTCGGCAGTTCAGTTTTTATTAAGAATTAAAACAGTCCACAGGCGCATTCAGGGAACAGTTGTAGTGCTGCAGCGCTTCCTGTAACTACCAATTGAGGTAAAAATGACGCACGCGGCGCAACTATTCCCCGGATTCTCTCAATGACTGCAAAACTAGTAATTAAAAATAATGAAAGTGGAGTGCTTACAGACAGACGGACTTTGATAGGCAAGAAATGTTTGTGCCTCGAAACTTTTAATTATCTACTGGAAAATCACAAAACACTTATTTACGATAAATCCATTTTTCAAGTTCTTTTGAAAACAGCTTTTCCTACTTTATGTGAGAGGCAAATATTGTAATTTATAATTCAGCTGAAATTCCTGAAAGATATTAACTGCCTTAATGTGAAATCGACTTAAAGAATTTAATTAATTTTACTCTATTGGCGTTACACACCTGGTGTAAGCAGCTCAATACTTTTATAATTTCAATTTTCAATAATATATTACGGACATCATTTTCGTAACGACATTTCTGTATAAATTCTATAGCATTAGCTTCGCCAAGTCGTATAATGAAGGAAGACTCTTTTTCAAGTTTTAAATTAAAATTATTTATTTTCAACGGATTTTTTTATTATTTTGGACATGAGAAACTATAAAAGTCCCACTAAAAGATAATAGAGTGGAAAAAATAAATAAATTGTGGTCGAAATTACAATAAAGTGAAAAACGTAAACAAAATAATACAAAAAAACTTTTGATTTCTGTCACATTTTAGTGTGAGGATATAAAAGTATATAGGATTCGGATTCCATTGCGACCATAAATTTTACAATATTACATTTTTTCTAACTTTTACATATGTATCTTGACAGTTGCTCCGGAAGATATTTATTCTTTGCCCCGTGTACATTTAAAGATAAGTCAGCAATTTTTATTATTTATTTGTATAGCTTTTCAAAACATTTTAATGGTTATTTTCAAAATAACGTTTGAAAAGCCCTCTCTCTCCTGTACAAAAATGTTGGAAGTTGATGATAGAAGCTTTATGCTTTTTCCCCAGTTCGTCGAGTTTCTGCAATTTAAATTTTCAACTTCATTTAGTTGTCGATTTGTGCTCCGAAGATCAAAGCGCCGTTGTTTATTTTAAGTTCATTAAATTTTTATTGCTCACATAACCGTAAAATTATAAACAAATGGGGCATTAAAACGGATAAATACAATTGCCATTAAATTCACGCTCAATAACTAATTTACTAAAATTGGAGATGTTTAATTTTTTTCTCGCATTTTATTCCAAACAATCAGTTTCAAACACTCAAACACATATGTTAGAAGCGAACGTGCCATACTATATATTACAACCAGGAACTGACAGCTTTATTTTCTTACAAAAAGAATGCCAAGTTACAAATTTTTTCCCTACTCATAAGAAATTGTTTAGAAAAGCTGATTTTATACAAAATTTTACACACAAACTACTTCGTTCCATTTAAATTTATTCGATTTCGTTTAGTTTAAATGCATGTGCTCGATTGTCAAGCATTAATTACTACTAACAAGTTTACAATCAAGTCTAGTTACATCAATCGACTTCAATTGTACGTAACCTAATTTTCTTGGCATTACTCCATCGGAAGCTAATTGTGTTTGCTAAGTTCTTGACGTTTATATAGAGAATCGTTGGAGTTGAAAACAAGAAAAATAATATTTGGGGAAGCTGTGAAGTTATCACGGAGAATCAATTGGCGACGCTTAGAGTGGCGAGAGTGGGAGAATGGTAGATGCTATACCTTATTCACTAAAATGTACGAGTATAAGTTTTGCAGCGGGGTTTGAATATGAAAGCCACAGGTTAAAGCAGGCGCACAACAATAAATAAATAAAGAAGTCTTAACAAGTACAGAAAAACATAGTAAATTACCAATGAAACATGTCACAAGGCACTCTTGATTCTTGATACACGAACACGAACACATAGTTGATTAAAATAACGTTTTCGCCTATTCCTCAAAATTAACTTAGCGATGAGGCGCACTTCTACTTGAATGGGTAGATGAAGACCAAAAATAGCCGGATTTGGGAATCAGAGAATTCGCATTTTGTTCATAAGAAAGCAATGCACTTACAACGAGTCACCATTTAGTGCGGATTTTGGGCTGGTTCGTAAGGTTAGGCCACACTTCTTTGATGACGACGACGGCAATGCCGTGACAGTAAATGGTAAACGTTCTCGCAATATGATAACGGCATTTTTGTGGCCTGCATTGGTCGGTATGGATCTACACGAGATGTGATTTTAGCAGAACGGGGCAACCTGTCACACTGTGCAAGAGACAATGCAGTTGTTGTATGAGAGATTCCCTGGCTGTGTCATCTCACGCACTGGTGGCACAAAATTGGCCACCAAGATTGTGTTATCTAACGCCATGCGACTTCTTCCTATGGAGTTTTTTGAAGTATTTTGTCTATGCCAACTAACCAGCCACAATTCCTGAGCTGAAAGAAGAAATTTGACGGCTACTTGGCAAAATTCAAAGATATGAGTGCTAGCAGTGTCGTGGTAGCCATTTGTTGGATGTTTTATTTCACTTACACGCGCCATAATTTTAAAGTAAATGATGTGCTTTATTGACGAATTAAATTGCCTTGGTTGTGAATCGCTCTTTAGAGTGAATTTCAGGAAATCCTCGCGTATACATTAGGTACACAAATCTAAGTAAGCTTTAAAATTCTTGTGAAGTTGCGAATCTGCGAATCTGTGTTGTACTAGTAACACTTCAACAACTTTACTATTTCTCATAATGCTCATATATCCTAGGAATTACAGTATTTAATTTCCATTATTTTTATATATAAAAAGTAAAGCTCTCTATTATAGAAAAATAATAACAAGAAATATTGCAATTGAAATTGCTTTTGAAATTTTTTATCTTTAAATGTCAAGTCGCTATTACTACAACTACAGCAAAACGCATAATGGAGAGAAAGTAAAGCACAAAAGTATCAGCTGATCCTGTAGGTAAGAACAATTCTTCAACTTCTCTTTCAAGCTTAGATTTATTGACTTTCCGTATGTAGCTGTCAAAGCTAAGGCAGTATAAATTTGAAGTCAATTCAAAATGTGCTTTTTACTGTAAAAATTGTTTGACTGTTTTATATAACTGAAAATTTCTATTAATTTCCCTTTTATTTTTTTTTTAAATAAATCAATCGATATTACACATAAGTTTTATATTGTTTTTGACTTTTATGGAAAATTCCAGACTTCCAGACATTTGGTATGACTTTTAACAGTTTTTTGTTAAAAAAAGAACGGTTTGCTTTATGAAGCTTTTAACCCAAAACTACACGTATTATATAAGTAGAATTTACCTCTATGTACTGAAGAGATTTTATCGCCTAAGTACGGCTTTCAAAGAGCAAAAAGTAAGTGTTCAAATAATTGGAAATCAATAAAACGCTCGAAACATAATCATGCGAAAATCTAAATTTTTTGCCCTAAAAGAAAATGTTTTATGTATTTCATCTCGTCATATTTTTTGTTACAATAAAAACGTTTGTAAACGGAAATTCCTTTTCGGCACAACGATTAATTTTCCAATAGGTACACTTTTAATTTTCTTCAAATAAAAATTTGTGTTTATTTTTCCAAAAGAAAAAATGCAGAAAAAGGTAATTAACGTAAAAAATCGCGAGTAACGTTCAAAACTAGAAAGGGCGAGCAAATCATGTATGGATTGAAAAATTTCTATACATCCGAACTCTGTCAAAGGTTATCCGGTTAGTATAGCAGCACCATTTGGGAAAACCGACTCCCAAGAAACGAACGCGTTTTACGTGTACAGAATTCCTATCATTTACTACAAAAAATTGTATACGAAAGCATAATACATTTTACGTTATGAGCTATATATTAATAATATATTTTTAAATCCCTTAAGCGCGGGACTGCTTCGGAAAGTCTTTTATGAGCTTATAAATTAAAATTCGACAAAAGTTTCTGTAAAAAAATAAAATAAGACATCTAACACTAAGCAAGCCGTAGTATAGCAAAAATGGACAAACAGTACCGACTACAGGGGGTAAGCATCACTGATGCGTCCACATTTTGCAAACAAGAAATATAGACACAAAACGTGAGAATTTTCGTATCAGTTATTTTTCTAAATTACTTTGCTTTAATTGTACACTGTTCGACGTGATAAAAAATGCACAAATTAACTTTTGTTGAAATCCGTTAATCAATTTATGGCCAGCCGTTGCCGGTGGGGAAGCTAATACTGTTGAGCATGAGCTTGCTTACAGTAATTTTAATTTTGTTCTTTCTAATCTTTAGGTCTCGATTGGACGTTGATAATGATTTCTTTTAGATTATTCTGTAGTCTTCGTGATATAGATCCTCTTGCGAAGTTTCTCTGTTTACTCTTTGTCAACTCTTTGTTTTGGTTCAAACGCTCGTTAAATTAATGGTCGTGGACCGAACTCTTCAAGATCTCTATGTACGTATCAAAAAAATCCAAAATATTTCAGAGACGTAGTTGTATAAGTAGTTAGTTGCGGCCCTGGAAACAAGTAGGTACATTCGACAAAAGACGTATATTTCAATGAGATGGTACTAAGCGTTTACACTAAAAAGATTTTTGTGAATAGAAAATCCTTTTTATAAAAATTACCCTGTTTAATTAGCGTTAAAACTTTTCTAAACTTTTCTATAAAAGAGATGGCTTTATAAAGGTGATTATAAAGTAGGTAGGTACGTAGGTTCTAGATAAATAATTTCAGTTCATAAAAGTACTTACTAGTCGACTAAATTTAAGTTTTTAAACGATCGTTAAGCTTTTCGAAATTTAATTACTTCTTCATTTATATTCCCCGGATAAAAAAAGACTAACTAATAAGTAGGTATATGCCATGCTATGTGCCAGAGTTGTTTACTAATTGAGCTTTTTAATATTCTTTAAAAGTAATTAATTTTTACTAAACTAACTAACTTACACTGTGCACTATTTCAACGTACTGCAGGCAGCTTGTTTCAAACAAAAATATTTTGCACTTTTTTCTCTTGATTTGGATGTTTCTCAAGATGTTTCCAGTTAATAGTAAACTGCTTACTGAGCTCATCGGTCTATAATTGTCAAAAATCGATGCATGAAAATTCGAAACTTATGTTTTTTGTGATATAAAGGAACATTATTTCGAATATTTAGACGTGTGGACGTGGGCACTGTATCGAATATACATTAAACGAATATTCTATAAAAAGTCCTCAGAATACCATTTTCAGTCGTCCAAGTATTTTAGATTATTTTTGGGAAGGACTCTACTTCTTGTTCCAGAATTTGAAAAATTTAAAAGGGTATACAGTTGTAAGTTATTCGCCGTCAAACTCGACTACTAACTAACTAGTAAAATCCGCGATATTGAACGGTTTTTAAAATGGAGCATAAAACAAAATCCAATGAACCGAAAAATTTGAAAACAAATGGGATCAGAGCTAAAGGACTACTACGTCTGGTCCAAAAATTTGAAAAACTTTGTAACACTCTCTATTAAACTAGTCGCTGTCAAACTCAAAGAGCGAATTACGAGTAAAACCTGGGAACTTCCGCGGTTCCTAGACCGGAGCATAAAACAAAAGTTAATGAACCAAAAAATTTGAAATCGTATCTGTTTAGAGCTAAAGGACTAGTACTTATCCAAAAATTTGAAAAACTTTGTATGACTCACTTTTAAGCTAGTCGCCGTTAAACTCTGTGATCGAATTACGAGTAAAGTGTCCGAAATTCCGCGGTTTCTAAAACGGGCATTAAACAAAATCTAATGAACCGAAAAGTATTCAAAACGTATGAGATCAAAGCTAAAGAACTAATCCTTCTTGTCTAAGAATTTGAACAAGTTTGGAGGATTCACTTTTAATCTAGCCACCCTCAAACTCGACGATCGAGTTATTAGTAAAATCTGCAGAATTCAACTGTTCCCAAAACGGGGGCATAAAACAAAATTTAATAAACCAACAAATTTTCAAATGTATGAGATCAAAGCTACTTTTTGTCCAAAATTTTGAACCACTTTCTAGGACTCACTTTTAATCTAGTCGCCGTCAAACTCGACAATCGACCTAGAGCTTGTACAATTTAGAAATGGGATTGTGACGTATTTTAGTTCGAATGGTTATCGATGCAAGCCGGATTCTACTTTACGATCTGCTCGACTATGAAAGTACAGAATAATTTTGTGCCGCTCCGATTTTGAGTGGTTTGTAATTTCTAGAGGTAGGCCTGCCGCTGGACCAGTCGAGTAATGTTTATAAAAATGATACAATTCTTTGACAAAAATTGCTTGGTCCACTATTATTGTGACACCTAGTAACCATAAAGTTGCTTTTGTGAACTGTCAATCAGTGGCGTAGCAGGTACTTTTTGCAAATAACTTAAGGTAAAACTTCTATTAGTGCGCACCTGAACTTGACTCTCTGTAGTGATTGGACGCTTGCAAAGTAGGTAGTTGGCGGTAGCATTTGTCTTAACCCCATTTCTAAATTGTACAAGCTCTAGTATAATCAACGAAATGCAAGAGTCCCTAGAACGGGACATAAAGCAAAATGTAATGAGCCGATAAGTTTGAAAACGAATGGTATCAGAGCTATATGGCTACTACTCCTTGTTCAAGTAATTTGAACAACTTTGGCGGGTCCACTTCTAAGTTAGTCGCCGTCAAACTCGACAATCGAATTACTACTAGTATGACTGAGCTGAATGACTAGAGTGGTCCCAGGGAAACCAAAAACTCACCAAGTGATGTCCGTTAAATTTCCGCATTTAAAGTTAGCAACGAACACACGCAATAATGGGGACTTAATAATTACAAGCATTTTAATAATGTGAAGATATTATGAAAATCACTAGCTGAGCTACTGAACTCTGAAGCCACGCCTCGCACAGTAAGGTCGAAAACCGGTAGCTTACTTATTTTCCCTGGAGCGTCGCTCAGTCGGTTGAGGGGTAGGTTCGACGTTGGAAATAAAAGTCACACGTACCACAAATTAAAATGTTTTATTTTGTTAATAAATTACCACCAAATAATACATTAAGAAAATCCAGAATATTAATATTGCATACAACTCAAAATTAATTAATTAATTAACAAAAATAGGGGCAATTAATGTATTCGCAACCCACCAATTACCAGGGATATAATCAAACAATTAATTAACGAGGTTACAAGGGGGAAGGTACCTGGACCAGGTAAGGGGTAAGAGGGGGTGCGGCTATAAGGCACTACGACAGCCCTTGCGGACCACCACAGCACAGTAGCCACACGGAAAGGAATGGGGTGCGGCTATAAGGCACTACGACGGTCCTTGCGGACCACCACAGCACAGTAGCCACACGGAAGCGAGGGGGGAGCGGCTAGAGAAAATTCCACAGCGGCTCTTGCAAACCACTACGAAATTCCAGCCACTCGGGAGGAACTTTTCACAATTTTACACGGAACGACTGTTAGGGGACTACACGGGGACTACCATCGAATTGCTAGGAACTGCCAAGACTGCCCAGACTCTCCGGTCGCACGGCTATTTATTAATTTTTCCCCTTCCTGGGAGACCACCAATCACAGCACTCGCTGAGATTGGAAGGGGGGAAATGATAGTGGCGGACGGGCTATCATTCACTAGTGAATTATAATTATAAAAATCTAATTAGTGGCCTTTGGGAAAAATTATAACTCAGGAAAAATGCGCTGTGAAAAGGGCATTCGAATGATGTAAGTCTCGTCGTAATCGGGGAAAATTTGGGGATACAAAAGAATAAACAAATGAAATTTATGACCATTAATTAATAAAATTACTTAGGGGATGTCAATTGGGGATTAGGGGAGCAAAAGAAATGGGGGGCGAAATTGAGAATTTATTTTTTAGACCAAATTAATTCAAAGTTTTTAAATTTTTGAGTTCTGTAAAGGAAGGTCGGACGTTAAAATGATTGACCTCGCGCGTCTTCAACGAATGTACACTAGATAATGATTAGGTGTCGGTCTAATTTAATAATTGTTAATTTGCTTTACAAATTAACAACGGGGAAAATGAACAAGGGAGAAATATTGGGTCGTGGTTAAGGATTAGTAATTGACAACCAAAACGGATGCGGATTTGGACAAGCTCAGAGCTAGAATCTTGGGATTCTTATCACTCTGAGCTGTATAAAAAATCCACATCGTTACAGTTTGATCACGTGGTTGGCTTTATTTTCCTGGGACTACTCTACTACTTCTTGCCCAAAAATGTTAACAAAGTCGTACAGCTCACTTTTAAGTTATTCTCCGTCTAAGTTACTAGTAAAATCCGCGGAATTCCAGGGTAAAACAGAATCTATAATATTTATGTGTGATTATCTGATTATGTATTGTTCATATTGAATAAAAATGAATAAAGATGAATTAATGTAGTAGAAATTAGTAACTGATATTATTTTTAGGTACTTTTTAGGTTAGTGAGCTACGATGCAAAATGAACCAATTTGTTTAGTGAGTTCCAAAACCTCAAACCACTATTAAAAAATTTGCGCGTACCGAACGTAATTTGATAAATAACCAGGAATCTTTTGAAAACGCGCAATTTATTCAAAATTGGGGCACTGAAAGTAACAGCAAAAAAGAAGTCTTTCTATTCTAAAAATCACTTATTATTTCTTTAAGACTGAACTTACTAGTTTGATGATTCCCATAATAGTACTAAAAATCTTATAGTGGGAACTTAAAATTTTTTTTCTTATAAGTCATACTAGAAAACGTATAGTGAGAAGTGTGAGCTCACCTTAATACTTTAAACACTCATAGTAATATAGGTAAATGTAGAGTGTCTCTTAACCCTCGCAGTCCCGAAACCGGGTCACGACTGACCCAAAGTCGATATTTTTTTTGAATAACTTGTATGATAAATTTTTTTATATAATTTCCATCTGTGTATTCTCCTAAAATACTAAACTACATAATATACTGCTGAAAAATATCGAAAAATGTATAATTTTAGAGAAACGTTAATAAAAAACACCCTGTATAAAAATCTGCAGAAATAAAACTATGAATATTAGATTTGAAACAAGCAAAAACTTTTACGAAAAGTAACATTTTTTGATAAAGTCACTAATAAGCGAGATTAGATTGAAACCAAAATGTCCTTATTTCATCCGAAAACACAAAATAAAAAATGGGTCATTGATGACCCGGTTTTGGTAAACTGTGATTGTAAACTGCGAAGGTTAAATAAACTGCAAAAATTCAATGGGGCTGTTTTATGAATATTTGTACTTTTAATTAGGTATTAACTACAGAGCGGTAAAGCCTAAACACGGTTTACCCAGTTATGGATAAGTGTGAAATACAACGCGAGAACGGGACATTTCATGCTAAACTAACCTTTTTAAATGTAACAAGTTTTGCATTTCTCCCAATTTATTTAATTAAGCAGAATAAAGTGCAATATTATTAAAATGTACGCTTACAAGCTCAATAACGCGATACTCGTAAAGTTTCATCAAACAATACTAATATAATTAAAACTAGTACCTATTAGATTACCATCTCAAAGTTTATTATGAGTATTATCACCGATAATTATTATCGATGCTCAGAGAAGATGTGGGCGTTATACACAAAATTGAAGTTAAGTTTATATTCCAAATTGTTATTCCATGCATGAAATATATCACTGTTGCGATGCAGAAAGTGCTTTAGCAACAACCACTTGTGTCAACAATGTATAAACGCTCAGGGAAATTGGACACTGGCAATCAATAACTACAGAAACTGCAATAAACTACGTAATATTACTCTCAAATTATCTAAATAACTAAATTACGTGTTTGAAACTCTTATTCAAGGGTGTAATTTGTATCCAACCGAGTTTGATGGAAATTGAACAATGGTCTTTGTAAAAAAATATTTAAAAGCTCTACAACGTTTCAATAAAACGTAAAAAGTTAAAAAGCGTACGCGTAATAGATTGGTAAAGTGTATTTTACCTAGCATTTTTCACGACTTTTAAATAAGCTTCGAGTTCTTATTACGCTTTTACAATTTTCCTGCCCGAAAATGAGGCAATTTTAGTTAAGAGGGTATTAATTAGGATAATAAGTAACACTATTGGAGGCGTTTATAATGTGATAATAATTATAATTAGGAGTGGTAATTTAATAACTTTCACATAACTTGTGCAGAGCGAATATTATTAGGATTCGGGACCTTATCAAGTGGAGACTAATTTTTAAATAACAATAAATTTTTTATTTTTGAACTTGTACATGTACAATAATAAACCCAATGACAACAAATATAAAAATTTACCAAGAAAAAAGCCCAAACAATATGCCACTGCCAGTGATAAGCATCTTTTTGTAGAAAATCTGTTTATATTGAGTGACTAGTAGTACAGTACCTACTACAGTTGAGCGTTTGTAGTCATGAATAACGAACAACCCTGTATAATTTCCTTAATTAATAATTGATCTAGAAAAAGTTTGTAATTATAAATCTAATAATAGGTTATTAAATAAAACTTGCGAGGTAAATAAATGAGTTAAAATAATAGAAAACTAAAAGTTCCACTAACAAAGCTAAAGAGCATACAAAGTTTCTGTACAGTACATGTTCTTTATTACAGACGACGCGACAAGACGGTATGAAGTCTTCTCAACTGACGTTTTATTTAATTACCGATGACATAAAGATGTATAAAATTGTCTAAATTTTAAACGTTTTAGTTTTACGATTCCTAACTTTTAATTAAAACGAAAACAACGTCTTTGTATTTTCTTTATTTTGCAGTATTTACAATTTCCAGCGGACGAGTACATACTGCTAAGTTGTGGAATTTCTATTCTCTTTTCCAGATTGTTTTTGTTAGACTACACTTCTGTTTAGTGTTGATTCTAAACTGACGAGTTAGATTTTAAATAGCAGTCAGTATAATATGTGTGTATTAAAAAGCGCTCATGCAAGAGATTAAGTCATGAAATCAGAACTTGCAGATTGCTTAACTTTGCAGTTTCCTTAACCTCAAAAAGGATCAAGCTAAATATTATTAATATGTTCAAAGGAGTTCCTCGAAACAGTGACCTTTCTTTTTACTATCAATTTTCTTTTGGACTATTCCGTATCTCAAGATACAGACGTTGTTACAACTAAAACGGTTTCTGAATAATATTTCCAAAGTGAAGATTATGTAGGGTAACCAGTAACCAAGCCGAATTGTGTACGAAATGGTTAATTATGGAGTTACTCTTACTCAATAGCAAATTTCTGATACTTATGAGATCATCTAATCCTAACAAATACAAGTATATTAAGTATAATTAATAACTGTAAAGTTTTGTTTGCGTATGTCAATCTCTTAATAAGGGACAGATATTATCTTGTAACAAAAATAAAAATTCTATTACCCAGAACGGATGAGCTCTGTAAATATCCTAAAACAGTTTCTACAACGGCAAATTTTATTTGAGGAAAACACTTTAAGGTATACAATTTATATTAACCCTTATGGTACCATACAAATTTACAACTTATATCTACCGCACGGGGTACTCGGGTACCCTGCATGTTTTATATGGAGAATGGGCAGTAATACAGCTAATTAGTTTATATTTGGGCGATATTAATTATTATTGCAACTTGCAAATGTATTATTTTTTAATTTATAATTTAAAAAAAATTAAAATAACAATTTTTGTTGTCAAATTGGAGCGGTTTTGTGAAGACATGGCGTCGTCGGCATTTACAACAGAGTTTATGTTATACCTATTACACTGCAATATTTTTGCAAATAAAACCTGTGTCGACACGTGCTTTTTTTCGACAGTGCCCAGAAGACAATTGTTAGTTTCTCACGCCTTTTTACCTAATCCAAAATTTATATTAAAACCAACAAATGACTATTTGCGTCTCCAAAGTGAAGCTGTTTTGTGAAGATAACATGCGCCTTCTGTGGGCATAGCGTCGCAGACATTTACAACAGGGCTTATTATTATTTTGTACTGCAACATCCTTCCAAATAATCCGTGTCCAGAAGCATAGAAATAATTTTTGTTAAAAATCACCCTATGCTGCCTTTAAAATCAAATCGACGTAGCGAAATTCTAAAAGATTTAGGAAAAACTCTTTGTATGCTATCCATACTAGTTCGAAGTATATAGGATCTATACTAACTAAACTAGGGATTAGGGATTAAGGATAAGGGACTAGGAAACTAAAGGATTAATTACTCATTTTTATTTAAAAAAAATTGCAATGTAATCAATTCTTGGCGTCAAAGTAAGCATTACAAAACCACAGCCACAAATAAACGTTCAAAAACGGGATAAAACTGAACGACTGAGGGTAATTGGTTGTTGCATAATTTGGAAGAATGGTGAAAAGATGCCAAACAGGAAAACGAAGAAGAGATGAGAAAGTTGTGAAAATTTTGTCTGTGATGGGCATATCTCACTGGCTCCCATTAGATCTATCGATTGTGCAAGTACAAAAATTCACCACTAACTTGTTTTGCGATTTGTAATTAGTAATAATTATTGTTAATAATAATAATTATTATTTATAATATAAAAATGTGTAATATAAATAGATAATTTTAATGATCCTACTTTTAATTGATTGTTTCCCCATGAAATACAAGCAAATAACAGCGAGGTATCCGGGTACCCCATGCGGTAGGTTTAAGGTCATGCGGTAGGTTTAAGGTGTAAGTTATAAAATTACAATCCCATCTCACTTAATTTTTTTGTGCCCTTCTAATATTTTCGTATAAAGAATTAAATTTTACAGAATGTCAAAGAGACTTAATAATATTCCTTTAAAATAAAACAAGTTATAGGCTTTTAAACTCGAAAAAGTACCCGGGTACCCCGTACGGTAGCTTTAGGATTCATAAAAATTTGCAATTTGTTATACTGAAATTGAATAAACAATATTTCGAACTAAATACCTACTTAAGAAATTGCCTTCATAATTTTGTGTCGGAGATCTAGTAAATTATAGTAGCAAAATAATGATTTTTTTGAAAGCTAAATAAACTTTATTTTTAAGGCACGTCACAAAAAATAAAATTTTTATATCGGGTGTCCCAACAAGATTGCTGGATTTAATTTGAAAGAAAAACACATTTATTTGTGGAATTAAGCAAACATTTTTATTTCAACATGAAGATAAATAGTTCCGATTTAACGTGAAATATAACATCAGGCAAATGGTCACCACGAAACCTCTGGCACAGGGTTATTCTTTTGTTGAAATTTTGAATAACGTTGACACGACCTGGAAACTTAATCTGCAGTAACACCATCTTTTACCAAAATGCGTTGCATAGTGCTTCTGGAAATGTTTTATCCTTGACCACAATGCCGAATGGAGGTTCCTGGATTCTCGGCTACAGATTCCCTTACTGATCCATCAGCCATCTGAACCATCTCAAATTTTGTAATTAAACGCCTCACTGTCGATGTGTCGATTCATTTGGCACATTAGTGCGACCAAAAACTTGACGTAATTGGCGAACTGTTTTCGAAAAATTTTCACCATTTTTGTAAAGTGTTTTTACAATAATTAAACGTTGTTGGTTTGAATACTTCTCCATATTTTTAAATCGCGTGATCTGTACGTGACAACTGGCGAAAAAAAATCACCGAACAACTCATATTAACAAAGTGGCAGTCAATTTAAATCCGGCGCTCTTGTTGGGACACCCCTTATAACTTCTCATAGCATAAAAATTTAAAATCCTATTGAGCAGTAAATAGGCAATACTGTAGGTTTCACGTTATTCCGGAATGACTTCTTGGTATAAATTACGGCAATCCGGTTGAAAAAGGCCATGCATTAAACTTACATAGCCATCTTAGACATTTGTTAATAACTTTACCTCCCAGAATGAAAGAAAAGGGGTAAAATTTTTGGCAAATGTCTAAGATGGCTTCGTAAGTTCCTTTTTAATTAGCTTACCATGAGTAAAGCCAAAAAGTCATTCCGGAAAAACGTGAAACCTACTCGAACGAAACAATGATAAGTAAACCTACTTTATTCAAGCACAAAATCTTTGTCTTCGTCAGTGATATACGGATGTGGAATTAATTGCATAATTAAACGAAAATGAAAAGAATTCTGTTTAATAGTCGAACGAGTTCTGTGTAAAACCAGCTGAGGAGCCAAGTAACGAGCATACAATTAATCAATTCCTAGAAGCTTTTTATGCACAAAAATTGACAACATTTAGGCCAATTACATCTAAAGAAGTATCTACAATAATACAACATACAGATTCAAGTGCAAAAAAGCCCTGGTTTCGACCTCATTACTGGAAACATTTTAAAAGAATTGTCACATAAATCTATAAGATTTCTAACTATCAAATTCAACGCAGTGATAAGGTTATATTATCACTTTCCCTCTTTATTGGAGATTTTGCAAATACCAATGGTACCAAAGCAGGGCAAGGATTCGTCACTTCCGTCGCCATACAGACCTATAAGCTTACTGCCTGTTATCCCAAAGGTGCTGGAGAAGTTACTATTAAAAATAATAAAGCCAGAGCTGCTGAAAAAAGGGCTAATACCCTCTCACTAATTTGGTTTTCCAGAGCACCATTCTACTATAAAGCAAGTTTACTGAATAATAGACCAAGTTGACAGAGATTTCGAAAATTAAAAATATTGTCCAACTGTGCTCTTAGACGTGAGTCAAGCGTTTGATAAGATTTGGCACGCGGGTCTGAAATACCAAAAAATTAAACAAAACCTTTTTTGTGATGCATTCCACCCTTTAAACTCGTACTTAAACGACAGATATTTCTTCGTAAAACAAAAAGAAGAACTCAGTGACATACATTTCATTAAATTTGGAGCAACTCAAGGAAGCGTGCTGGGCCCTGTCCATTACCTATTGTACACAAAGATGTACACGCTCGATCTCCCGACATCAAACCACATCGTAACTGCACTATTTGCTTATGATACGGCATTTATGACGTCCGTCCAAACATCGCGTCTACAAAATTACAAAAACGCCTCAAAGTTGTCGAAGTATGGCTTAAAAAGTAGCGTACTACACATAAGATTAACTACATAGAAAGAAACCTGCCCACCAATTACTTATGGTATAGTAATGCCTCAATCCAATTCGGTAAAATATTTGGGAATGCACCTAAATCGTCAGCTAACATGGAAATCACACATATGGAACAAAAATGGGTAATCAAACCAGTGTGGGTGTACGAGTGTACGTGCTACAGCTCTGGGACTCTGCATCAAACTCTAACGTATATAGGCACACTCGAAAGATTCCAAGCAGAGGCTCTACGATGTCTGGTGGATGCCCCGTGGTACATGCCTAACCAATATATAAGTTCAGATTTAAAACTGCCATCCATAGGAGAAGAAATTACTAAGGTGTCCGAAAAATACGCAAATCGACTAAGCAAGCATCCAAGCAAACTAGCGTCTGACCTGATTAAAACCAAGGGGTGGGTAGGTAGAAAGATTAAAACTCCAAAAAATCTTCAATATCAAAACTAGCAGTTGTTAAGACTGATGGCTAATAAAAATAAAGTAGCCCGAAATTACCACATAATCGTCTTCAAACGTTTCAGAAGAGTACGAAAACTGCAATGAGTACCTACCTACGTATGTCTTTTGAAAAAAAAAGTTTCAGTATCGATAGAGTGCCGTATTCCTTTTATGGAGCAGCACACATTAAATTATCATATCACGCAATCCAAACCGACATAAAAGCATGTTGAAAATCGCTTTACAACGGTGTGTTCAAGAAGGATTATCCTAAAACAGGATGTAACTAATAGGTTTGCGCATTTCGAGAACTTATTACTTTATTACTCGAGTAGTAAGCTAAATAGCGTAACAGAAATTTCAAACTAAAAGTTAAAAGTTTATAAAAGTAGAGTAAGATTGTAGATAAGTTCAAAACAGCATAATATAATTAATATAGCAGCATGGGTTACCACTTAAAATTCTTTACTAACGACATCTATTTTTTTAATTCGTAACTTCGCAAGCTCTCATACTCTTACTGCAACATTGTTACAACCTAAATTTGTATAGGCTTTTAGCAAATTGCCTATCAGTCAGGCTAAATAATAGTACGTCATTATATTAATTTAGTTATTGCGTAACTAATCCAGCTGTTAATTACCAGATAAATTCTCTTTTCCGGAATTTCAATTTAAAATAAAACAATCATTAATAAAACTACAATAAATAGCAACAAATATAAACATGTCATTACACCTAAGAGAAGCATAAATCTTAGTGACAAATTGACTATGTTATTCAGGGTAGCTATGTGATTGACGATGGTTTGCTCTAAAACACGTTGAATTTTGTACGAGCCGCGTTGCGTAACAGTTGGTTAAACCACAATTTAATTTTGTTTGACTGAATATTTAATGAGTCTTTTTAATTGACGCGCACATAAAAAAGGCAAAATTGTATTGAAAATTAACCCCAAAAAAAGAACGATCAAAGGGCCAAAATTAAGGATTTAATTGTTAAAATTTGTTATATTGTAGTTAGAAATTTATGTTATAATCTTACTGTACACAAATATTGTCACTAAACAAACCATAAAATACAGCCTGCGTTAAAACAATTTGTTAGTGTAGTACCCTGTGAAAGGTTTCCCAAGGGTTTATCGTTACATCTCAAGCTTTTACTGCAATGTAGCTTTAACGCACATCTTTTGTATATAATTTTTCCGGACAAATAAACAGGATAAGGTCAAAGCAGCCTAGAAATAAACTAAACAAACTTATTAGAGCACGTTTCCCCTTTAAAAGTTCAATTTCAAAAAAAATGAAACGTGTATTGATATTTTTCGTTAATCGTCACCAATTCAAAAATTATCGCCCTTAAAACAGGTGTCACTAGACCTAATCAATCACAAAGTTCCAATACGAAGTAATCATCTTGCGAATTTTAATAATTGTCCCTATTCATCACACGATGTCAATTACCGTTATCTAGTAGGTAATCGATACATCACTTGTTTGCTCGTAAATTTTTAAACAAAAATTAATATCGAAATATTGAATTAGAACCGTCACTGTTGAATGTCGATAGAAATTAATTTACTTTCCATTGTTTGCACACTTTGCCCGATTGGATTTTTATAATTATATTATATCTTGAGATCGAATTATGAATGAAGGGCAAACACTGTCACGATCTTTGCCATTATCTCTAGGTTTCTGGATGTGGATCTCTATAATAAAACGACATCTCGTCATCCCGGCAAAATTGAACACGCGATGCTACGTGTGCAGAATTTGCTAAAAATGCTTGAGGAGATGAGACCTGGAAATGGGTGGTACGTTACGATAAACCTGACATCCTGTCAATAAACTTAATAATTTAAACGAATAGATGGACAGTTGTTATTGTTTCTATTTTTTTTCACTTTTTATATTGAGTCTTATACCTATTACAAATCTATTTGTTTTTCAAGTTGTTTACTACCAGCTGAGCTTTTACGTTTAAGTTTAAATTCATGAACGAGTGTGCTCTTTTTATTTTCTTCGTTCGCTTATGTGTTAAGTGTCTTACAAAACAACGTTTTAAAATAGTTTTATAAAGTAGGAAAATTTTGTAAGAATCTTATAAGAAGGGTTTATGGGTGTGCGATAAACTTTTAAGTTTATTAAGAAAGGTCAATTTAAAAACTATTTTTCACTTAGCACTCGAGTTTTAATAATTGCTTTATTGGCCATTTCTAATTGTCTTTTCTATCAACTACGCTAACTTCAAGAATCTTTCAGAACAATTAGTTTATGATAATTTGCGAATTTGCCACAGCTATCAGTGATGCTTCCTCTTAAAGTTTTTAGATTTCTCACAAAAATTAGATTCGAAGTCGACTCAGTATTAATTTACAAGATGAAGTTCCTACTTACTGCACTGATCTGCACCCATATTCATCCCTTAGGCCCAGTTGTATAAACGAGATAATCTCGGAGTCACAGTTAACTCCACGATCAACCTAAATCAACAACTAATTCTGAGTAAAATTGAAATATATTAATTTGACTCTAGAAAATTGGTAGGTTAATCCTGGACCAAGTACCTACGAGCTTACCTAATCTAATCCAGACTAAGATCTAACTTTATATTCAGATCGTGGAGTTAATTCCGACTCCGAGATTATCTCGTTTATTCAACTGGGTCTTATAGACATCGGAACTTATTTACGATATATTCCTCATCAGCGCTCTTTAGTGCCGATTCCGACGTAATATTGCAGAAGGATTATAAAGTCTTACCCCACTCACACCTCCCTTTAGTTTCCAAGCTGAATTGAAAAATTTTGAAGGCAGATGGTTATCTACAGAGTGTATAACGTGTTAAGTACAGGGATTTCGTTTATCATAAGAGATATAGACTTGGTTAATTGCACATAAATAATCCTTGAGTTATGCCTATAGCCTACACCAAATCAAAAAATAAAATGTACTCCCGCCATAATGTTTGAACCACAAGATTGAAGCTAATTTTAATTTAAACACAAAAAGTTTGTAGGTATCGATAAACAATAAAGTAAGAATGATAATGGAAATTTATTGGAACCGTCTGAAAGAACAGAAATAGGTCTCTCAAGAAAGTCTTTTCAGTTTTGAAATATCTTTCCAAATAACGATTTTAGAGCAAAAAATTAAAAACCCCAATTTGGTTATTTTCCGCCTTTCAAAAAGGGTATTTTTTTTCGATTTTATTTATACATAAATCGAAAATCATTTTTTTTTCATTTAACGAAGTCTCTATCCATTGGAAGTGGAGAGCGTGATAGCGGGACTGCCTTCAAAATTATCGTTAGGTTTGGATGATATACCTCCAACACTAAGTTAAAAAGACGAAGTCGATTATTTCATATCCTTTGAGTATGAATTTGTGGGGAGTTGACCATGGGTTCGTTAGGAGTAGAATGTCAAGATAATGAAAATATACAGACTGTAATAAACTAGAACATATTTATAACGTATGATCTAAAAAAACCCTAAATAGTGTTTCTCTTGGTCTTGATTTGGTTGTAAGGCTTTTAAATTGGTGACCTCGACGCTGAAAACATAAGAACTATAGAGCAGGAAATTATTGTAAATGACATTAGTGACAGTATTCAAAATTTAATTGTCAATTCAATGGAAGAGAACTGAATTATGGTTTGCTATGACTGAGTTCGAATTTGAGTTGGTAAAACCAAAAATAAGTAGAGGCGATGTTAAATTTCATCATGCTCTTACTACACTTCCTCCAGAATTAGCAGATGAAGTTTCATGAAGGGGGGTACTGTGGGAAGTTGGCCATGGATTCGTAGGGAGTACAAAGCCATGTTAAAGAAAATGTACAGATTGTAATAAAGTAGAACATGATTGTATGACCGGTATGATCGTATGATTCGGTTGTAAAGCCTCTACAAATTCCTGCTTGTCTTGAACGTGACAAGTTATACCCAAACATATTAGTTATATACCCGTTTCGGTGCAGTCTACTTTTTCAAAGATTTATATACAGAAGAGTGATGAAACATATTTTAAAGAATAATATTCTATCGACTAATCAGCATGGCTTCGTTTAGAAGAGGTCAACTGAAACGGCCATTTTTAAGTCTGTAAATTAGAATATCCTCAGATGGGCAGACAGAGAACGCACAATTAAACGAGCGATGGTACGAGCAGCAAAAGAAAGTTGAAAGTTTTACTCATTATGCAAAAAGTTACACAAAAAGAAAACACTTGGCAATACTAAAAATTATTCCTTTGCGTTTTCAAAAAATCTTCGCGTATGAAGTAATACCGAAAGATATACTTTCATGTTGGTTATACTTTGAAAATTAATTTAATTAAGTTTACGTTTTAAAATGAAAACCCGGCATTTTAATAAATGAATTCTTAAATATTTCTTCCCATATTTCAATATATTATCATTTGAACTTCCACATTGTATAAAAAAGTAAAAAAAGAACCGCACTTTTTGTCCACGGTTCAATTTCTGTTGGATTCGTGTATTAATTAGAATATCTGAATCATACCATTTCAACTTTGTAGACCGCATTTTCTATCAAAATAACCCGGAAACCTCTAAAACATCAGTTTTGCATGGTAAGAAAGTAGCAAAAAAACGTTTCCGAACGAAAACTGTTTAAATAAAGGTTACATCAGTGGCGAGACCTTGCAAAACTCGACGCTTACAGATTTTTGGAACTCCTCTCGACGTCGATTAATTACAAACGTAACAAAAACACGTAATTAGCGCAACTAATGAGCTTTTTATAATTTAGTGAGTTAACACAAGTTATACATTTTAAGAAAATATTTAAGGTTTAGGTACTAAGAACAAGCAAAAGAAAGTTTAATTTCAACGGTGTAAATGGAATATAAATTTGTATCTTGTGAAACAATTAAGTGTATAAATGTTGTAAAATAGATAGTTTAAATTCAAAATAGTAATTATAGAAGTGCGGACACTTCATGTTATTGAGAGTTTGGTAATTAAGACGGTTGTTTGGTAACACTAAAATCTTGACTACATAGTCTTTCCAGCAACATCTGCTTTTAGGGGTAGAATATTGCCGCTAATGAAGATAATATCGATAAATTTAACTCATGTTATTAAATTAAAATTATTGTTTTGGTGAAATATAACTGATTTGTTGCCTAAAGATAAACTTTGAGACGCACATTTTAGATGTTCGCGCAATTTTACTAGATTTATGTACAAAATTTCTGTGTAGTGATCCGTAGACAGCAAGCAAAACTACTAGTAGTTGTGATATCTCAGTAAACAAAAATTCGCTTTGAGATTGAAAGCTGAAACCTTTTTTAAATCGTTCCTTAACTTCTGGGATACCAAAATCCGATGCTCGTCAAAATGCCGTCTTGCTCAAAAATCCATGAAAATTTAGCTTTTTTTTTAATGTGGTATTTAATGTCCGCTTTAACGGCACAGGTTATATACAGACGGGACCTATAAAGCTTTAGGTGGGTTCCGAACCACCCGGGACAAGGCATTTGACACATAGAAAAATCTAGTGATGTCAGCGAGTCTCGAACCAAGTACATCCAGATCCTGGCCCGTAGCTTTTTGCAGTTTTTGTAAATTTTAACGCAGAAGAACTAATTTTTCGGTAAAGTCTGTTTGATACTTTTTAAAAGTAGACTAAATTTCCTACAGTTTAAGAGCAGATAGTCTCTGTAGACCGAGTCCGAGTAGTCCGAGATACAAGTGTGCAAAAATTTGTAAATTCGGAGACCAGCCAAAGACAAAAACTTGGATTTGTTATTAGGCCTTCTTCGTATACAAAATACCAAAAAAATCTATCTATCCATTTGACGCAAGATCAATCTGGCATTTGCTAAAAATCAAAAAATAAATCATGTGTGAGTGGTTTCTGGGATAATGACCAGAAACTGTTGCTGTTGTGACAAACATCTTCAGAGGTGGCTTGTCCTGTGTGTTAAAAGTCGAAGTGACCGTACCAAATGTTCAGGAGGAGATTTGTTTACCACAGCAACCAAAGACACGTCAGGAATCTCTTCAAAAACTTCTCGACGACGGCCCATTAGCCCAGAAATCATTCACGTTAATGACGCCCGTCATAAAAGCTTATAAATTATCAAATAAATCGTGTATATTTTTACAAACTTTTGTACACATGTATCTCGGATACTATTAGGTCTACAGAGACCTTAATGGTCTTAAATTGTAGAAAATTTAGTCTACTTTTAAAAACTATAAGAGTGCATTTGCCAACAAATTAGTCCTTTTAGATCAAAATTGACAAAAACTGAAGAAAAGTAGAAAAGATTTTGAAGACCCTCAGATTTTAGTACCCCAGAAGGTAAGGAATGATTTGAAAAAGGTTCCACCTTTTAATTGAAGTGAAAACAGAAATTTCAATTTAATACCCCGTGCACGCCACTATAATAAACTCGCGTCATTGTTTACTTTTAATAGTGGCAGGGGCTAGCGGCGTGGCACACCGTAGATCGATTGTGCCTTTTAGTGTTTCACCACACCCGAAGTATATTTTTAGTCGTTTTAAAAAAATTTGATTATCATGATGTCCGATTTCAATTTAAACTATCTATCTGTCTGTCTGTTTGTCTGTCTGTTTGTCAGTCTGTCTGTTTGTTTGTCTGTTTGTTTGTCTGTTTGTTTGTCTGTCTGTTTGTCTGTCTGTTTGTTTGTCTGTTTATCTGTCTGTTTATCTGTCTGTTTGTCTGTCTGTTTGTCTGTCCGTTTGTCTGTCCGTTTGTCTGTCCGTTTGTCTGTCCGTTTGTCTGTCCGTTTGTCTGTCTGTTTGTCTGTCTGTTTGTCTGCCTGTTTGTCTGTCTGTTTGTCTGTCCGTTTGTCTGTCTGTTTGTCTGTCCGTTTGTCTGTCTGTTTGTCTGTCCGTTTGTCTGTCTAGTTGTCTGTCTGTTTGTCTGTCTGTTTGCCTGTCTGTTTATCTGTCTGTTTGTCTGTCTGTTTGTCTGTCTGTTTGTCTGCCTGTTTGTATGTCTGTCTGTTTGTCTGTCTGTTTGTTTGTCTGTATGTTTGTCTGTCTGTCTGTCTGTCTGTTTGTCTGTCTGTTTGTCTGTCTGTTTGTCTGTCTGTTTGTCTGTCTGTCTGTCTGTCTGTCTGTCTGTCTGTTTGTCTGTTTGTCTGTCTGTTTGTCTGCCTGTTTGTCTGTCCGTTTGTCTGTCCGTTTGTCTGTCCGTTTGTCTGTCTGTTTGTCTGTCTGTTTGTCTGTCTGTTTGTCTGTCTGTTTGTCTGTCTGTTTGTCTGTCTGTTTGTCTGTCTGTTTGTCTGTCTGTTTGTCTGTCTGGTTGTCTGTCTGTTTGTCTGTCTGGTTGTCTGTCTGTTTGTCTGTCTGTCTGTTTGTCTGTCTGTTTGTACGTAAGTCTATACAACGATATATTTGTCCTTTATCTAATTGTTTTTGAGGGGGCTCAGAGGGCGATTTTAAAATGTTTTTTGATAAATTAGTTACTTTGAGCCCGAGAAGTTGATTACATGATTACTTGATTACAGTAGTCGTATTTAACGTAGAACGTAAATTATTCTCCAAAGATGTATCTATCGAAGTTCCAAATACAAATAGAAGGGAAATAGTGTGGATGTAGTTAAAATTTCGAATACTTCATTTGTAACTAAATATTGATTGTATTACCAATTAAAATAGGAATAAGTGTTTTGTACAAAGTAACGAAGCTTAAATTAAATCATTATCGTATACAAAGTATTAATTTAGAATGATTCTATAAACATTATTTAGCAACTGTTACCACTAATTCAAATTAACAGCTACATACGTGGAGGGCGCAATAGGAAAACACATTTAAGCAAATAAGATATAACGGTTTAACGGATTTAAACCTCATTTTGGATTAATCCAAAATTTGTAATTAACCTTGCAGATTGAACAAGCTTATTTGACCACTGCACATTAGTTTGCATTGCAACCTATTTGGTAAGTTTACAAAATTATTGCGTTGCAATGCGGTAGTTTTAGTTGCTTGTAACATATAAACAGAATCGTTGGAGGTAGTAGGTAATTTTATATTTCAACTCGACTGCAATGCAGACAACGCTTAATTTAAATATTACTTCAATAAAAATTTAATTTGGTTTTTTCATATCTACTAAAAAATTAATTGAACTATATTTTACAAAAATGAAATTTTTTTTTCAATTTTCTTCAGGTGCTTACTAAGTTTCTCAATATCTTACGACAATATTTGGTCGATAAAATAGCATCAGAACGCAAACCTTTTGATAATAGACTTTCGTTAGAATTCGATTTAAAAAGATATCGTTAGCTTTTTATCATTAATCCAAAATTGTATAAAAGCGTTAAATTTATTTATGTGCATTCTAATTTTCCATTATTCTTTTTTTTTGTAAATCGCGTACATCGTATTTATACGCGTAAAATAAAATTTACGATTATGAGTGTTCATTATTAAAGCTGACAATATTGATACGTCTATTGCGCTAATTAACAAAATTAATTTGATAACGTCGCATATTAATTCTAAAAGTGTATGAAATTCAATTTTAAATATTTAAAATTCTAACTCTATAAAGGTACTAAACATGTTTTTTAATAAGTAAACCAATACGAACTCCATGTTTTATCGTTAATCAACGTTCTATTACTCAATCAACTTTTAAACGTCACTTCAAAACGATATCGGAAGGTAATTATTAGTTTCATTGAAATTTAATAAAATAAGGGGAAAAAGTAATTAAAATCTTATTGAAACGCTTTTAATAAATTAACTTATCTTAGGTGGCAGTGATTTTTAAATGTTTAATATTTGGTTTCGACAAATTAAATTTCGTAAATTTAATTAAACAAAAGTTTAGAATTCTTTTCGAACGTTAAATTATTTTATTTTTTTCATTAAGGAGGCTGTTTATTTTTACTTATCGCAGTTCTCGCTTCTTTAATTACTTTAAAAAAATAGATAAATAAGAAAGGCCTTGCCAAATAAATGATACAATTGGTTTAGATTAGACTACGGTATACAGGGCGTTTTGAAATTTGCGGGTATCGACAGTAATACGTTAATATACAAAAATAACCGACTAAAAAAATTAGAAGCCGAAGAAATTTTGAAGTGTTTCAAACTTAAATTATTGCTGTTTCTCTAGCAACTTGGTGTGATTAGTGTTTGCTGTACTATGAAGTGGCACACAGCCCGACACATGCCTTGTCGCACTTGAATTAAATAAAATTTGACTATTATAGTCCCTGTTAGGGACTAAACTAGACAAATTAACCAATTTACAAAGGTACTCGAAGACTTTTTATGTTCTGTTGTATTTTTATAACAGCATAAGCCCCCGTGAAAAGGTGCAGAATGAGAATAGCCCTATTATGAACCTGAGAGAAGTAAAAAGCTTCTAAGAAGAATGAACACGCCGTAGACGATTTACCCATGTGCAACGTCTTGCTTAATTTTGCAGACTACATGGGATAAGTACCATCATAAAACTTTTTTGGCGGCATTAATCCATAAGTAACCCCCATTGTACTTTAGCCTTACCCCCAACTAACTCCTGTGGTAAATAGCTATCTTTTCTTGAAGACTTTTAAAACCGCTAATGCAATCAGTAGCAAAATTCTTATAGTCCAGCGTTGAGAGCTATATACAGGATGTATCAAATTTCGTGTTAAGTACAGGGATCTCGCTTATTAGCGTAGATAGAAAGATGGTTAAATGGACAAAAACGATTCTCGAGTTATGCCTACACGAAATCAAAAAACAAAATTTACCCCCTCCATAACGTTTCTGAAATATGGCGGAAAATAACGAAATTTGCATTTTTAATTTTTGGCTTTAAAATCGTTATTTGTAAAAATTTGTAAAAACTGAAAAGACTTTCTTTAAGGAACTTTTTCTGTTCTTTCAAACGATGTCAACGAATTTTCGTTATCATTATTACTTTACTGTATATTGATACCAACTTTTGTTTTTTATATGGGAGCGATTTAAAAATTTCATGTCATCAGATAGAGAAAAAAATGCTGATTTTAAAAATGTATAATATGTCTATAAAAATTTTTATAAAAAAAGCACCAAAAATAACCCAAATAATTATAAGAAAATTTCTATAAACATTTGAAGGAAAACAAATGAAGCGCATATAAATTGTTTTTTATAAAACAGATTCAATTGTTTTTCACGGATATTGCTATTTATAAATTAAAATTCAGTTTTAAATAAAATATTCTATTAGTTTAATTTTGAATTTATTATTCGTGGTTAGTTTATGGACATGTTATACATTTTTGAAATCAGAATTTTTTTCTCTATCCGAGGACATAAAATTTTTAAATGGCTCCCATATGAAAAACAAAAGTTAGTATCAATATACAGTAAAGTAATAATGATAACGAAAATTCGTTGACATCGTCTGAAAGAACAGAAAAAGTTTTTTTGAGAAAGTCTTTTCAGTTTTTAAAAAATTTTCCAAATAACGATTTTAGAGCCAAAAATTAAAAATGCAAATTTTGTTATTTTCCGCCATATTTCAGAAACGTTATGGAGAGGGTAAATTTTGTTTTTTGATTTAGTGTAGGCATAACTCGAGGATTGTTTTTGTCCATTTAACCATCTCTCTATCTGCGCTAATTAGCGAGATCCCTGTACTTAACACGAAATTTGATACAGCCTGTATAGAGGTCCCTATCTCAAAGTCCTGCATACTATTAAGCGTCCTTTTTTACATCCTGCATATTATGTACAAGCCTCGGAAATAAGAATGAATCTTCTAAATATATTATTAGGAACCGGAAGTCTACAGGGAGACAGTCTACCCTGAGTACATCCCCAGGAAAAGAAAAAAGAAGTTAATAAATTCAAAAAAAAATAATATTTTTCGACTTAATTGCAATTTGGAGGAAGGAGGACTTGTCCCCTTCCCTTGTTTAAAACCCTTTTCCGGCTACGGCCTTGGCAACAACGAGCATAGAAAACGGGAAACTCGTAAAGCGTGTAAGGAGAGCATTTGTATGAGTGTCGCGTGTACGTTCAGCACAAGAATCAAAGGGTAAAATGCCTTCAGTGTTAATCATGATTTTTGATTATTTTTAACACTTTTGATATAAAAATAACAATTCAACAAAATATTACACACAATATCTATTGTTGTGGAGTTAAAAAGATGTAGCGGTACCCGGGTACCACCGTTCTCTAGAATGTGTTGGCATTTCTTTAAGGTCAAAAATCTGCTACTTGATACGCCCATCCTACCTGAAATTCTCAAAAATTACGTAAAACGATCTACTTGAAGATGTCCTAAAAGCTCGAGTGGATACGGTTTCCCAAAAATTAAATATTTCATATTTTATGCTTAAAAAGTACCCGGGTACCACCGTCAGTCACATAAGGGTTAAAAGAGTGAAAACAGATTTTAAAGAACTGCTTGTAGTTGAGGAAGCACTGATAGCTGTACCAGACAACGCACACTTTTTGCGCGTTTTGCAAAAATGTACTACTTAGGTATAAGAAGTTTCTAATATTCCTATTGAGTGAGTGCGATTCTTAAATAATACTACGCGGTGCCACTTTCTCTAATGAGAGACAAACTTACATTTTTTTTAGATAAATTTCTCAGATATGCACGTAATCAAGTATGTTTTATGTAAAAATAAATGTCGACGTGATAGGTCGATTTTGAAGTTTTATGACTTGATGGTAATTTTGCTAAGGTTGGAAGATGTGCTTTATGCACACTAAAGTTTGTTTGTAGGCAGTATAAAAACCACATTTTGGTAGACATGCTCCAGCATAATCAGTGATATATGTTGAATAAAAGGCACTTTATCAAAGTTTACAAATAATGTTTACATAAATTACGAGTTTCCCTAATTTTAGTCTTAGTGGGCACTCTTTTTACAAATTGAAATGTGAAATAGAATTTCACCTTTTTTAGAAAACGTGAGAACAATTTTAATTTAACTCTAGTTAAGTTGTGATCTTCTAACTTGAAAATTTCTTTTGCCTAAACGTCTACGCTGTATAAGCTTCTAAGGTTTTAGATTTATTATTTTTTTGATTTTGATTTACACATTATTATTATATTATAGATAAGTACCCCGAACAATAATATAAACTGTTAAAGAAGGGTGTCTCAAAATGTACGTCGACAAATTTTTATTCTTAATTTTATATTTGTTTTAGGCTCCCGAATAAAATCCCAAAAGCACGAGCGTTAATTTCCAGACACCCATGTATCGTTTCATTCATTTTCACCAACATCAAAACTTATTTAAATTTTCAAGGGTTTATCTTTGAGAGTTCTAGTATTTTATTATTTTCCAGTATATTCGTCGCCAATAAATATTCCACTATGCTACTTTTCAAATCTCCCGTTAAACACAATCTTCCGTCAAGCATTAAGCTTTTTCATTTTCTAAGATCTACTTTCGATGCGTTGTTAAATTACACCACGGGCTATAAGAAGTAACGTCTAAATGTTTATTTAATATATTCCTTTTTATAAAATATTTTTCTAATTAAATTTTAATTATACGCTACTTTAACAAGGACTTGTAAAAAAAGCATACTGTTTAACATTTTTTGCTTAAGAATGTTTAAATATTTCATAGAATTCTCGTACGCTCTCGAAAACACAATTGAATTATTTAATACACAGGTTTTAATTAATTGAAATAAACTTGGTACAATAAAAGCAAAAATGCCCTTTGTTACATGTTCTGCTAATTTATTAAAACTCATCCTATTTTGGAAATCATTTCCGTATTTCGACGAACAATAAAATTCTTGAATTAGTAGGTACTACTTTTACAATGTTAATTGTAATTTTTTTAAAGCTTTGAATAACTTTGTATACAATGAAAAATAAATTAATAATGGGAGATAGTGTTAGGTATAACTTAGTAAAGTCTGGAAGTACAAGTTCGTGAGCTAATTTGGGTCTTGATTAGCGTCGGTGAGAATAAATTAATTATCTCTAATTAGCCACGGTATAGGAACTTCTATGATCGATGCCGCAAAATTTAAACAGCTATATTAACTTTATTTAACTTAAAATGGGCGCGAGGGATTATTGGGAATGCATTTTTAAAATTATTTTACAAAACAAATATAAACATTACAATATAAAACACACTTTATTCGAGACAACAAACTATAAACGTATAGAGGGTGTCCCATGACTCGACGTCCATAGCTTAAGGGTGTGTTATTGAAGTCATTTCGAGTTAAAATTGCTTAATAAACATGTGTCTGAAAATGCTTCTTAACGGAACTACATACATTGGAAGTTGAGGTAACAAAGAGAAAAACTTTTATTTTTGCTTTTGCAAAAAATTCATTCTTTAAAAAACTCCTGCTTGATTTGAAATTTTCGGAACAAGTTACCAAGAAGATCTTACACAATTTGTTATTTTAAAAACCCTAAAAAGTAAAACAGTCTCAAAGGTAGTAGCTGAAGATTTGTTGAATATCCTTACTCTGTTAGGGGTATCCGCTATTCTGCAGAACGATAATTAATGGGAGGGAATTCGGTAATAAAGTTATCATTTACCTCACTTCTATTTGGGGTGGGATCAAGATTGTCCACGGAAAACCCAGACACTCACAAAGTCAAGGGTCTATAGAAAAAGCTAACCATTAACCATATCATAATATCATGATGACATAAAACAAACTCCTTACTAAGCTCTGTTTGGAACTAAAATGAAGCTAGGTCATAAAACATCAAATATACCGGAAGAAGTAATTACTTCAGTACAATCACAGCAAGATCACGCTATTGATACGGCCTCTACCAACACTGAAACGCGCGATGAAAATTGCAAAGAAATTCAAGTGTACTTTTACACAGTGTACACAGTAACATGATTTTGTACAAATAGTAGTACAGTGCAATTAGCGCCAAAAATTTGGTTGCGATCGGAATTATTCCGGTAGTCCCAATTTTTTTAATTTGTTTGATAGAATGGTCTCCTAATGTTAAATCCAAATTCTTGACCTCCGAGACCCTGTGCTCGAGCCGCCATCTTGAAAAAACCAACAGAAATCAAGCCAATGACTAGTTTTTGTCAATTTTGACCCGGAAGGACTACATTTTTGGCAAAGGCCGTTTTGAACGTTTTAAAAGTAGGCTAAATTTTCTACAGTTGAAGACCAAAATGGTCTATGTAGACCCTTGGATCGTTGTCAAAAATCCAAAAATAAAATGATTTAGTTTTGTTTAATTTTTGATTTTTGACAATGATCCGCATTATTTACTTTGCATCAAATGGGGTAGTTAGAAATTTTTGGTATGTTATACATGATGGATGCCTAATAATAAATCCAAGTTCTCGACCTCGACGGACCTCCGGACCTTTGTCAAAAATCTAAAACTAAATCGCTAGCAAATGTTCCAATAAAAGTCTTTTTTAACTTCCTCATAAACGCCAAAGATAAAACCTGGCACCACTTTGGTTATCAAAAATCTTTAACTACGTCCTTATTCTATGTGATGTGAAATGGGAAATTCTTGTTGTACCTCCAAGTTGTGAATAAGAAGCTTCTTAAGTTCAATAGAGCGGTAACGGATATTACAATTTCGAGCAAAAGGTTTTTTTAACTTCTTCAAAAAAGCCAAAGTTGAAACCTGGCACCACTTTGGTTTTAAAAAATCTGCAACTACGTCCTTAGTCTATATGATGTGATATAGGAAATCTGTCTTGTACCTCAAAGTTGTAAATAAGAAGCTTCTTAAGTTCAATACATCGCTAAAAAATTTTACAATTTCAAACAAAAGGTTTTTTAAACTTCTTCATAAAAGCCAGAGGTGGAACCTGGCACCACTTTGGTTTTCAAAAATCTTCAACTACGTCCTTATTCTACGTGAGAAACTTGGCACCACTTTGGTGTTAAAAAATTTTAACTACGTCCTTATTCTATGTGTTGTGATATGAGAATCTTTTATCGCGCCTCCAAGTTATGAGTAAGAAGGTTCTTAAGGTCAATAAATGTTACAATTTCGAACAAAAGTGTTTTTAACTTCTTCATAAAAGGTGAAGACGAAACCTAGCGCCACTTTTGTTTTTAGAAATCCTTACTTCCATTTTTATTCTACCTTATGCAGTGCAGGATTATCCAAGACAGAATAACTTTGGTGGTTGATTCCGTTTATAAAACTTACGCGTCTTGTTGCTCAGTTATCCAGTACGTGAATTCATAGTTACCCTTTCCCCATCCTATATCTCGAAAAGGGTAAACTTATGTAAGAAATTAATATAACCAATCTTGTAGCTAATAATGTTTCAGTAGCTTTTATTATTTCCTTTATTAACGTACGGTGGACAGGAATCAAGTTAGTCTTAAAAAACTAGATCTACCCGTGATTTGGTTAGTTTTTTCAAGATGGCGGCTCGAGCACAGGGTCTCGGAGGTCAAGAATTTAGATTTAACATTAGGAGACCTTTCTATAAAACAAATTTAAAAAATTGGGACTACCGGAATAATTCTGATCGCGGATTACTAATTGCACTGGACTAAAAGCATATTATGCAAGTTTTACCGCTACATGTAAATGTACCTATACATGTACCGATTACGTACCCTTCCTGATGTAACATATCGACTCCTCAAGGTACTTACGAGTAAAAATAATTTCGTTTAATAGCCACTCCCTATGCGTTGGTAGAATTTCACTAACAAGAGATAGAATCTCAAGCTGGCAAACAACAGTTTTCATATTCCCAAATAGGCTATAGCTTCGCCTCTAGAATGTTTTTAATCTTTCTACGTTCATATATCGCATTTTACTCCTGGTCTTTTTTGCTTCAGTATTTAAAGATTAAGTTAATGAAAAGCTTGCTTGAAGAGTAGTTTACAATAAAAACTAATTAAGTTCTTCAAAAACGTAGTAGGTAAACGTTGGTGATAAGAAAATACCTTTTTGGGTAGAATTTCAATGAGCCTTTTAAGCATATCGAACACGGTGTGAAGTGAAATAACATTTTAGAAAAAACATTATAAAGAGCAGTAGGTACGTATAAATCCACAATTTGTACGAGCTTTTTGAAGATTATAATTAAGTTTTCCAGCAATGTTCCGCTTAATATTTAGATACGTATCGCTTTTATTTCCAACAAACTATCCTCGTTGAGAAAAAAAGTGTAATTTAAGTAAATTCGTATTTAAAAAAAGTTTAACTAAAGCACCCAGAAACACCATTTTATTCAAACCAACTTGGATTTTATGACAAGCTTTACCGCTGTAACGAGTGCCTGTAACGAGCAACTTTCTATTGTTTAGTAATCCCTTAGACCTAGTAAATGAGCGTACAAAACTAATTTTGTTTTTATTGAACACATTGTAACGTATCTTTGTTGTACGTATTAAACAAACTTGAACAATTTTTTATTTTACACTCTCCGATCAAATTCAATTTGCACTTTTTAAAACACAATACGTGTCTGTTTGTTTTACCTAAAAATTTAAATAAGTCTCGTTTTAAATTTCTAATTCTATGGTTTTTGGGTTTAACTTTTAATACTCGAACCTTTTTATGAATTACAATTTTATTTGCTTAAAGAAAGTTGCAAAAGTTGAACTTACTTAAATAAAATTCTGATTTTCTCTTCTGCAGTAAGCAAATTAAACGACAAATAAAATATTTTAAAAATTTTGTAGGTACACAAAAACCAATTGTACCTACCTACCTACCAACTAACTTTAATTTACCTACTTTATATTTATGAAATATTTGTTTTATTAAGATTTCCGAGGAGTATTTGATAGGTATAAGTAGAGAGAGACTTTTATCCATAGCAATAGAGACCAAAAAATTTTAGGCAATCAAAAAAAATACTGTACCTACCCTAATGGACTAATTCGAAAAATAAAATTTGAAATATTTACCAAAGAAAAACATTTAGGAAGTTAAGAAGGCCAAGTTCAAAATAATTTTAAAATTTTTTTCGGTAATTCAAAGTTTTTAAAATCTAATCAAAAGGGTGTTTCGTAATTTAGTATTTTGCTGAATGGCGCGGCTCGTGAAAGGCTAAATATTCAATTGAATAATAATAATAATAATAACTCGATCAAAAGAAGATATAAATACGCTTTATAAAATAAAGTAACGCGTACAAGCGGGTAAATATTGAAAAACGCGTTTCTTCGATCCTGGTCCGACTTGAAGGCGTCATTGTTGTCGCGTTTGATTGCAGTTGGATTGGATACTTAACGCAAAGTAGGCTCGCTTTTCCTGCTCATTACTAGACACACTACCCACATCATACCCTACACACAAATCAAATATCACAATGTCAAAATATGACCCTCGTAGAGTGTAATTCTTAATCAATAAATAAATAAACACAAAAATAATTAAAACTAAAGATAAAAATGAAAGAAAACAACTTTAAAAAAAGTCAAGTGTAATAATTAACGCCCACTCCACAATTTCGGATAAAAGAAAAAAAAATTTATAATAATAAAACATAAAGTAAAGTAAATACAAGCGAAAATGCGGATAGCAAAAACACGGGGTTAGGATTTCGTTCGTTGGTGATTGAAAATGAATAAGCTAATTAAAAAAATTAATAAAGTAGTATTATTTTGACCGCCTGGCGTAGTTGGTTTATGACCTGCTACCGGACATAGCAGTCTTTTGGGTTCGATTCCCGAGGTGTTTGGTGGAAAACAGATTTTCTCCTTTGAAGTTTTTTCACATTTGTGTGGATGTTGGGGTTCATTTGCAATATATTATAATTGTCTAATTAAGGTAGTACTACCGGTTTTAGAATTAACGTTCAGAATTTAATGAAACTTGGCATATTGGTACATTATAATATCATAATTAACCAGTTAAATTTTTGGAGGCCTATAGAAAACTGAGAAAAAGATAAAAATATTTAAAAATTTTTGTCTTTAACATTGATCCTTATGGGAAATCACAGATTTTATTTTATTTCACAAAATTGAACGTTCAGATTTTTATGAAATTGGTATCAATAGAAAGAAAAAAATCAATTCAGACATTTCATTAGTAAACAAATATTACATGTCAAACCGATAACCTGAAAGGTATTTTTTGTCTCTTTTGCTTTTACGCGGCGTTGCCAAATATAAATACGACGGAAGTCAAATTACAGTAAGCACACATTTGACACTTGTGGTATCGGTAGTACTACCTTAATATGCCCTAAAAATTTAATAATTTATAAAATAGCATATTGTAAAAAATATATTGGGTTAGTTTGGCATGGGAACCCGCAAGGGGGAACGAAAAGTTCTCCTTCCTATAGAGACCTATACAGTGTGTCCGGAGATAGGTGGAACACGATCTCGCTTCTTAGCAATTTTATCAAAAAATGTTACTCTTTGTAAAAGTTTTTGCTTGTTCCAAAATTAATATTCATAATATCATTTTTGCAGATTTTTGTACAGGGTGGTTTTTATTAGCGTTTTTCTAAAATTATACACTAGTAAACTAGGAAAATTTTGACGAGAAAAATCAAAAATGTATAACAAAAAATTATTTGTACGCTCATGTTTTATTCAAATATAAAATTTGAAAACGATGCGGTACTTTCAACATTTTTTTTATTAACAAATTCATAAAAAATTTTTATCAGAGATCAAAACAAACAAATAAATACTAATTACTACTCAATATAAGTGCTCCTTACATTCATACATTCTTATAATTCCTTGGCGAAATTCGAAACACGCAGCTTGAAACATCGTAACATCGAAATTTTTGAAAATATGAAAAGTGCCGTATCGATTTCAAATTTTATATCTGAATAAGAAATCGGCGTAGGAACAATTTTTTGTTATAACTTTTTTATTTTACTCTTAAAATAAGAGTAGCTTACTGATGTATAATTTTAGAGAAACGCTAATAAAGACCACCCTGTATAAAAATCTGCAGAAATGAAACTGTAAATATTAATTTTGAAACAAGCAAAAACTTTTACAAAGAGTAACATTTTTTGATAAAATCACTAATAAGCGAGATCGCCCGTGTTCCACCTATCCCCGGACACACTGTATATACGCCCCAATAGATACTGCTAGTAAAATATTTTTTAGCGTCTACCTATTTTTTGTGAAATATCTTTTTTGGAGACACACCAATCGCTACTAAAATTCCAGAGCTTTATCTTAAGCCGTTGGACCTCGAACAATAAAAAAGTTTTCGTTTGCGACGCGTTCACACACCGCTCGACCCCTCTGAAAATTTTTCTACGTGCACCCATTTTTACATACCATAATATACAATCTGACAGACTACAGGCTATTTTTTTATATATTTTTCTATTCCTATCATAGCCCACCCTATCATAGCCTAACCTATCATAATTCTGTAAGCAGCTCTTTTTCTTTAGGCTTAAAAGCCAAGTCCGCAAAAATGATAAAATCGTAAATTTGGCTTCCGTATTATTTTAATTTATTGTTTGTGTAACACATTAAGACCCAGTTGTATATACGAGCTAATATGGGAGTCAGAGTTAACTCGGCGATTAACCTAAATTCAACATAAATAACAACTAATTCTGAGTTAAATTGAAATATATATGACTCTAGAAAATTGATGGGTTAACCCTGGACCAAGTGCCTACGAGCTAACCTAATCTAATCTACGCTAAGATTTAACTTTATATTGAGAGCGCGGAGTTAACTCTGACTCCCAGATTAGCTCGTTTATACAACTGGGCCTAAAGGGGAGATCAAAGATTTTTGCCACAGTGAATAAATCACAAAATGTATTTTAAATTTTCAAGACGTCCAAGTGACATCCCGAATCCAAAAAAGTTGATTATTGCGTTTGAAAAACGAAATAGAACGTCGATTCCGGTGAAATCAGTAGAATAAATTCCAGAGAATCATTTCAGTGCAGTGTATAAATTCAGAATTATTAACCTAGTATTAGGTACATTAATTTTAGGTCGCTCTCTGAAAAGATAAAGAAGCTGCTTTGGTTTACGCCCAAGTACTACACGCAAAAATTATTGAAGAAAAAGATATTCAATTGTCATTATTTCTATAGTAAGATGAGAATTAATATTTCAATACACTTTTGTATAGAAAGCGCTTAACAAAAATGAAAACAAAAGTTGACTCCACAAGTTTACTTTAGTTCAATTCGTCTTTATCACTAAGACAGAGCTTTATTATTGTATAAGTAACTCCTTAAAAACTTATTTCACAGTGGAATAAAGCCATTTTACATCTTTCAACTTTATTTAAAAGCTTATATCAAAACCTTTTCAACAAAACTTTCCAAGTATATATAATTTGGTGAAAAAAATTGTTTTTTAAGATACCTACTACTTCACTTTCGACCCTAACATTTATACAAAATGACACAGCTTATTAAAAAAAGTTTAAAGCGTTGAAATGTTTCAAAAGAGAAACTTTGTTTACCTAATTAAATATTTTTAATTACCAGCATTAGGCAATTTTAATTTAATAAGTAAAGCGTTTCGTGTAAGTAACTTTATTATGATTTGATAGCAAATATTTAATAGTAGCTTATTCATCATTCTGGCTTTGGTGCAAGTCGATTTGTATTTTGACTGGCCATCAATTTACTGCATTGCTGCTTTTGCTCATATATGTTTGTAATTGATTGATCATTAACAGTTCATATTAACTCAGACTGCTATCATATGGCTAAGGTACATAAATCGAGTTGTTTTGCAATAGAAATAGAGCAATTTCAACTAATAATTTCACTATTGCTGTTAAGTGGAAATGGTAGTTTTCTCGTGTCTTCGTTATCACAAAAATTTCAAGTTTGAGTGTGAGGACTCGAGTTGATTTTACGCCAGGACCAAGTCATGACCTTTTCAACCGTCACATAAAAGGTTTTCTTCCTCTTTTGTATACCTTGGGCCAACTTAATCCGACGAGATGTTTCACAAAAGCTCACCCCATCCCCAGTTACTTATTTAGTGCTTTAGTCATAATTTGCTATGCTATTCGTTACCTAACTTAAATTTCTATTGCATTATTAACAAATTCTTCTTTTACAATGGCCTTTCAAAAACTAAGGACAACTAAATTTTAAATTAAATAACGAAATTTAATTCAAACTACAATTATTATTATGAATTAAACTTGTACGTCAAGCTTGATAAGAGAGTTCTCGATATTTTTGTATCAAATCCCGCTTGTTAGGTTTAGTTCGCACAATTTTCCAAGTTAGTTTTCAAACACGTCGTGTGTGCGGAGTTAGTGAGAAAAAATGGGTTATTAAACGAAGTATTCACAAAAAAAGTTTAGCGATTTTCTTACCTCATTTCAATTTTTTGGAAAATGAGACCGTTACGTGCAGATATTGATCATTTCTCAGCCTTTCCAACTAAATTTTTTCCTAATTATAACTATTATAACTATTATAAGGGCAGTTATTACAGGATAACGAAAGTAACCACGCGGTTTTCTTACATGGTATAAGATGTCTCTATTAGTATGTAATTCGCTCGGAAAATATTTTGCGTGTTTTGTGTACTAGGTATTGAATATAATCCACAGATAAGTGTTTTTACCCATTCAGAGTAAATTTTTCTACTGAAAATGGTAATCGTTTATACATACAGGGTGTAAATACTAAGTGGGTATACCCGAAAATGGCAGTTACAACTCATCGAAATAAACAACTTTTGTTAGTGCCAACTTTTGATTTGGAGCTCCAGTTCGTAGTTATTCCACTTCTTAGGTTTTTCTAACAACCGTCATAAGTCATAACTTCCTTATTTTTGGAACCATTGAGAAAAATCAAAAGTTTTCCGAATTATCGTTTGATTCTCTAAAACATTTGTATTTACAACTATTTTGATTTATTTTGCAATAGTAAAATGGTGGTCGATCAAAATATTCAAACTGTAACGCTGTGAATTTTGATACGGCTCAGAGTTATATGAATCTCACGATTCAAGCTCTGGGCTGTCCCGAATCCGCATCGTCTCTCTTTTCTTTTTTTGGTTTCTCACTACATCCCCCATGTCCCTGATTTCTTTTGTACTTTGAATTTCGTCAAAATTCTAAAGTAGTGGGCCTTCAGCCATTATGAATAACCACCCCTTAATTTTGTATTTTAATTTACCCTTTGTTAATTTTTCCCATTGTGAATTATTACCAAAATTATTATTAAAATCGACCGACACCTGACCGTTATCTAGTGTGCATTCGGTGAAGGCGCGCGAGGTCAATCATTTTCACGTTCGATCTTCCTATACAAAATTTAATAATTTAAAAACTTTGAATTAATTTTGTCCAAAAATTAAATTTTAAATTTCGCCCCCTATTTCTTTTGCTCCCCTAATCTTCAATTGACATCCCCTGATGATTCGTAATTAATTTTATTAATTAATGGTCCTGAATTTAATTTTTTATTCCTTTTGGCGTCCCAAATTTTTCCCCGATCACGACGAGACTTACACCAATCGAAAGCCCACTACCCCCTCAACCGACTGAGCGACGTATTGTTTTCAAAAATCCATGGAATAGTTATCAAAATGTCTTCGTTAGAAATTTTTGATTGACCGCGATGTTGTTATTGCAAAAAAATCGAAATAGTTGCAAATACAAATGTTTTAGAAAATCAAAAGATAATTCAAAAAACCTCTGATTTTTCTCAATGGTCCTTAAAATAAGAAAGTTATGACGATTGTTAGAAAAATCTAAGAAGTTGAATGAAAAATTGGTACCAACGAAAGTTGTGTATTTCGAGGAGTTGTAACAGCCATTTTCGGGTGTACTCACTTAGTATTTACACCCAGTATAAGCGTGTGTTATTATTTAAATCCTTTTATTGTTTTATAGTAAGTAGAAGTGATTTGCTAACTATCCATATTGGTTCTGAAAATTTTTAAATGTATTATTTAAGTATAACTTCGTGTAAAACTAGCATATTGTCAGCCTATAAACACCAACCTCAAGACTAAAAAACAAAAGAAGTCCCAAAAACCGCGAGTAAAATCCGATTTTATACCTCCGATGATGACCCGTAATATATTGTTCAACTGATAGTGTTTCCGAGTTTTGTTTTTCTGAAGCCGATGATATTCATTTTGATAAGCAAATCCGTTCGCTTTCTCCGGGAACGGTAAAAGCCAATGACTTCGTAATAATAAAATTTAAGAAAAAATACATCAACCGTCCAAGAGAAAAATAGAACTGCATCTTGTGTTTATTGTTTTCTTTTATAATAAATTTATATAATTTTTTGAAAATCGATATCACTAAGTAGGTACCCAAAAAGGGTATTTTTAACCCTTTGTGGCGGCATAAAAAATGCTACATACAAGGTCTGTTTGCTGGATACGAATTTTTAAATCTGTTAGAAGATAGGTCTTACGAAAATAAACTAATAAAATTGTAAACATGTGTCAAGAAGCGTTTATTCACGAGGCTTTTACATAAAAATGTCGTGTTCAAATTTTAAATCTGAATAATGGCCTAAATATCAAATTTTGCGACATTTACTTCATTCATTTCCTAAAAATTCAAGAAAAGAGAAATAGATTGTGTACTACTATTCGGATCCAAAATAACCTAAATCTTTCCACGGCCATTTTTGAAAATATGTGCTTACCAACGAAGCGAAAATAACCAGGTATGTACTAGTAATAAATTTGTAAATTACCTTTGAAAACAAATTTTCTGGACGCATCAGTCTATAACACAACATATTTGAAAGTTTATAGGGTGTTTTAAACCCTCGAAATACGACGATTTTCACAACACTCCACTCGCGTCATTACTGTACACCGAATTAAATTGCAAAGAATCGCATACGACGAGGTACAAGTTGAAACTGTTGATAATGATAAGTGACGCGCTTATCGCTTATCGCCTTATGTGCATTCAAAGTTGTCGTTTATAAAAGTTGTAATTCCACAAAAATAATGAAATTTGATTAAGTACCTACCATTTTAATGCATTCTTAATTAAATGAATGTACATAAAATGTGTTACAGAGGGTGTAATTCCCTATTATTATTATTTAAAAAAACACAAAAGAGTAGTAAGAGAAAAAAATTGAGATTTTTGGTAATTAATTCAAGAACCGTTTTTAACCCTTAAATATCCCTGCCAATAAAATCATAGTAAATGCTCATAATATTTATGTGGGGTATCTCTAAATGACGCCACCGAATTTTAGGAGTTCGATATATTTTTTACGATTACTACGGTGTTCATCGAACAGTCGGTATCATACTATTAAAACAAAATTTTTTATTGTCGAATTTAGGAAGAAATCAATTGGATAAATGTTTAATTTGGACATGCCAAATGATGACTGAAGAGTGCAATCTACTAAATTCAAAAAAAAAATTTCTCATAATAATGATAACTTTTTGACGAACGCTTTACAAAATGGTAAAATTAAGTAATAATTGAAATCCCAACTTCCTCAGGAAGGTTGTTATTAAGTAACAAATTCTTAATAACCGAACGTTTGTATCTATCTTGAATTAGATTTTAACACTCCATAATTAAATAAAACAACAGCCGGTGGGGTATCATGTTTATACAAACTTTTTGTTCTGCCTTCGAAAGTTTTTGCTACAGGTTGTAAAATTTACAAAAAATAAGGTATTATTCAAAGGGTTCCGAAACTCGGAAGTCACAACAAATACAAATATTTTTGCAATAATTTAATTCGAAAAATGGCTCTAGGACACATATTATTCCAAAGTGGGCCATAACCGAGTTGTACTATAATAAGGAAAATACGCAGTTTGTAACGGATTTCCAAACACGTTAGAAATAACTGGTGGCAACAAGAAAACAGTGACCGCACATCTAGATATGAAAAAGCTATTAGCAAGATGAGTGCCGCGCTTGGTAACGGTTGATCAAAAATGCAATCGTGTGACAACTTCAATGCATTGTTTACAACTGTTTTATAGTAACCCAAACGAACTACTCCGTAGATTTATTACTGTTGTCAAATATGGATCGACCATTCCATACCAGAGACAACAAAACAGTCGAGTCAGTAGGTACAAGGCGGCGGAAGTGCTCCAAAGAAGGCGGAAACGCATTATTTAGCCGAAAAGGGTAAGCAACTAATTTTTGGAATGCTCATGGCGTAATATTTATCGATTACTTTAAAAAGGGAAGACCAATAAGAGGGCTAAATTACGCAGCACTATTGGATCGACTCAACTATGAACTTACGCAAAAACGACCACAGTTAACAAGAAAAGAAGTACTTCTAAACCATGACAACGCACCAGCTCATTCGTCAAAAATGCAACATATAAATTGGGAGAATTACATTCCGAATTTTTTTATCATTTTCCATATTGTCCAGATTTGGAACCAAATGACTGTTTTCTATTTTCAAATTGAACTTCCCTACATAAGAATTGTTTTATTTTTTCTTATTTTATACTATTGCTCAAGTATTAATGAAAAGTAATATCACAAGTAGGTAGAAAGGCTGTAAGACTTTGTTTGCCTCGATTTTTTGTAAACAAAGGCGCTTTCAAGGAAATACGCTCTAAACAGTATCTTAAATAACAATTAAGCAGGAAATTATAGCGGAGTTGATAAATGAAAATTTGAATTGTTTTTGATCTAAATTGTTATATTTAGTTGTTTGTTGTTATTTACTGAATGGCGGTACAAAAGTAAAAAGTCTTAAATGTGAGTTTGTAATTAAAAAAGTTAAATTGTAACTTACTTTTTCGTTAATCCTCAAATACAAGCGGTTGTAAAGAAGGAATTTTGGCATTACAGGTCAACGGCAATATGCAAATATACGAATCTTATTTTGGAACCACCAACAGAAGACGTGAGCAACAGTTCGAGAACTACAATAAAATTTTCCTAAGTTTGTTTTAATTATTTAGAGACGCAATTTAAGAGAAGCTTAATTAATTGATCAAAAAATAGAATGGACGTTTTGGAAGTCAAACCAAAGATCCGTAATTTCATTCCTCTAAATTACGATTAAAAAAATTCGGAAATGTATAAGAAAACTTTTAATACGTGGGAAAATTAGATAATTTTCCTTCACTGTATTTTCTGCTAAACAAAGATAATGTAATTGAAATTTATATTCACACCATCCTCACCACATATAAATGTTAAACACATTTAAAACCACCGAGTAACGTATTTTGTAAACCGTGAAGAACCAATGTGTAACTTTCATCAACTTAATTATTGCATATTTTATTTCATGTTGTAACTTTCGAAACACTCATTATTGTTTCTCTAAAAAAAGCTTTCTTTTGATCAAAGGAAAGCGTTTGTATTTTTGTTTTAGATGCTTTTAAAACTAATAAACTACAAATGAAATAATTAGATTGTTTTTCCGTCGAAATAAAACGAGCTAATTATGTTTCCATCGAGTATACAATCTAATTTTAACTAAAAATATTCCTAACATTTTTTACTCGGGTTTTAGAGAATACATTTTTTTAAAGCGCTTTCTACAAGATCACAGATGATGAGTAATAATAGTAGCCCTCCGAGGGTTTCTCAAAGAAAGCACCTGGTTACCTCGTAAATATAGCGTTTTATATCACTTCTAAGCTAAAATATTCATTGTGTATTTTATCCTTCTTAAAAAGATGAAGAAAGTTTGTTTATGATTAGTAAATTATCTCGCCAAAAAGAGCAATTTTATAAAAGTTAATTTACGGGCTCTTACTCGACGACATTTTCAATGCACAAGCGGTCGTTCATCAACGCGCCGTCATTTTACCTGATGCTAACCAACGTTTTCGATAGTGGCAAGTGCAGTCGTCCAATAATAATTCTTTTTATATTTTGCGTCTGTAAGATCGCTATTATAGCATCCATTTGCGTGTCGTAATGAGATTTAGCGTGCTGTAATAATTTTGGTAGAATTTGATGTTCGAAGTTGGTAGTAATATTTAATTTGACATATTTTGTCAAATCGAGGAAAGAGAAAACGACAATAATTTTTGTAATTAACTTGTTCTATTTTTTAACATAATAATTAAAGTTAATTAATTAACGACCAATTCAAACTACAAAACAATTTATTTGAATTTTAAATTACGAAATGTCACTTTACAATTAGTACTGCCAACCAGCCAACCATCACAAAAATCCCTAAATTATTAAATTTTGATTTTTTTCTTTGAAAATGGACTTTAAAAGGCGCAAAATAGAAAAAATTGTATAAATAACTTATTTCATAAGTCATTAAGGCGATTATAGCACTCCTCCATTAAAACTCTCCTAGCTACGCCAGTCGCATTTTAAACTTGGAGTCGTGCTTATAGCACGACTCCACAATACGTGACTTATGAAATTCGTTCTTTAATATACTATTTTAGCACTCGGTATACAGAAATTAGATAAAACTCAATTACTGATTGAATACGTTCTCATAAAATCCGATATTATGTATTTGGGCTTTGGCGACTTAGTGATACGAACCTTTTAATAAGAGCCTAGAAGAGAAAATTACATTCAGAAACAGCGCTAGAGCATCAGCAATATTATGGTTAAAAAGTTTTCAAATTTTAATTAATTAAACGGATTGTAGAAATAAAACTTTAACAATAAAATCTAGATTTTGTAAAAAATTGTTACATAACAAAATAAAAATGGTAGGAGAAAATTAGAGAGTCATAACATTTATGGTTTCGAAATGTAATTAGAAACGAATAATAATACCTTTGAATATTCACTCTAATAAGACTTCACATTAATTAGTGAACATCTGAAGAAGACGGTATAAGGTATACATGTATAAATATACATGATGATTATGTTCTTATCGTCTCTCTCTCTGAACTCAATAATGACTAAAGAGTAGAAAATTCGCTCATGCAGAAATGTTTTACTAAGATGGACCCAAATTGACAGTTTACTTAGTTTACACTTCGTTGTCTTGTTAGTTTCAGAACTTGATAAATAAACATGTTGAGAAACTTTCTGATCAAAACCAAAACAACTTGCGACAAAATAAGATACCTTCTAATAAAGTTGTAGATGTTGATTCATTGTGTGTTTATACAACAAAACTCGTCAAAATCAAGCCACAACAAATCTTTAGTAAATTCAGAAAACGTAATTGAAAAACAAAGAATTTTTTGCACAAAAATATTTACCTCAAAAGCAACTAATTGCTAATTACCTCTTCATTTCGCTGATATACGGTTTGAAAGCTTTCGTCAAATTATTCATCACGCAAACCAAAATCTTTTGAGGTACGAAGGAAAGAAAAAACTAACAATGCGTGATAGATAATTGACGTTGCTTTTACCAAATAGTATCATCCGAATTAAAAATATTAACTCAAAATTTGTTAAGAAAAACTTTTGGCATTTCGTTACGTTTCGAGTATTAAATTATAATTTCCTTTGTGCTTTTTTGAAAGTTTAAGAAGCCCTAAAAATAGTTTTAAAAATGAACTTTTCCGATTTTATGTTTTCTAAAAAGCAGAGTATTTTAATCATAAAATCCCATATTTAATAACTTCATTTTCCGCTTCTCCAGTGATATGCCTCGGCTTAAGCTTAACGTTTTATTTAAATAAGTATTAAAATCAGATTATTGCTTTAAAACTTTGCCAGTTAATATACAGGGCTTGTCAAAAGGTCACAATAAAATAATTTATTATATTTAGTATATTTATTGTATAAATTTCAGACAAACCATTCAACTCATATACATTATGAATTATGATTTATATTTTAAGCCATTTGTTAATCATAATCGTAAGTTTCTACATTTTTTACACGCTATACTACTGATTTTAGTATACCGGGTGTCTGGTCTCAAAGTCGAACGTATTTCACCCCTTCCTTCTATAATAAGAAAACAAACAGGGACCCATCTAAAAGCTAATTAAAGTAATCGGTAAACTATGTTCGATATGCTGACATTCAGCTGCTTACAATCCGCTAACCCGTGTGCTGAAAATCAGCTCAATAATAGTACTCTGGTAACTATAATTCATCATTTCTGACTCTCAGCATACGGTTTAGCGGATTGTAAGCAGCAGTATGAGAATTCCGTGCTTCTGATAAAGTTCAGAATTTTCTCTATTGATAATTTGGGCTTCTTTTCCGAGAACGATGTGATGACTTTTTGTGAAAATCTTGGAGTGTAGCAAAATATGAATTGGAGTTTCCTCATTCTCTGTATAGTGTCTTGTAGTCCCATCCAATACAGTTGCTTTTTAAGCTGGCAATGACCCGCTATTATTGCTGTTGCCAGTCGTAATTTACCTCTACTCATTCTGAGTAGAGAGCGGGACTTTAGAATATCCATGTTCAGGAGTTTCCCCCAAGTGTTTAAATTCAACTTCTCCAGAGGTGACTTTATTTCTCCCTTTACCATTTCACAGGGGATGCTAAAGACTGGTTCTGGTCCAATGGGTCTTATTTTTCTGCTCTCGTTAGCCAGACCGTCTGCTTTCTCGTTACCTGGTATGTCGGCATAAGCTAGCACCCATACCAGGTTGACAAATTTTTTTCCCTTTAGCTCGTGCAGTTTGTGGATGTAGTCCGTTATTAATCCGGACCTCACCTCACAGACGTTAAGCTCTTTAAGGGCTGCTTGGCTGTCAGATGCTACAAAGATTCTTTGGTTGTGATAACACAGTATTTGCGCACATGTTAGAATGGCGTAAATTTCTGCGTGAAAGGCGGTTGCGTGCTTCCCGAAGCTTACGCTTACCTCTTGCCTAAAGTTACCTACCAACCTAACCTCTAAAGTCTCTCAATCGTTTTCGGTGTTTTTTCCAAAATATACTGTATAGTGTATAATCTCATAAAATCCACAAAAATTAATTAAACAAAGACATGAAGAAGAATAAGGCCAAGTCTGGATGAGGTAAAAAGGGCTCAAATAAATATAAAATCGATGTTGTATTTTAGAATTGTGATAGTTAAAATAACTCTGTTTTATAACAATCAAAAATCAGAGCCCATGAACCTCGTATTAATAAGAGAGCAGTCTAACCTCAAAGCCAGCGCCTACACATTTTAAAAGTACGCCTTGTTCTATTGAGACGTTGAGAGGTAAAAATAATAATCCCTCTATCTGTTAGGTCCGCACAAAATAGAATGGCCTACACCACGATGCGCGGTTTTCTTTTTATTTGTCGTGTAAAAAAATAAAACAAAACTGGAAAGAACAACACCAGACTTCTTATTATTTATAAGTATAGGAATAGAAATTCTACTAATCTTCTCTTTACGTATTCAGTTTTCAAAGCACCTCTTCAATTGCATGTTCAAACGTTATTTTCAATAAAAATATTCCAATACTAAAATTTTATTTTTGCTTCTCAAGTACACTTTTGGATTACACATAGAAAAATAAATTTCCACTGCAAAGAGTAATGATATAGAAATGCGCATCTCAAATTGTTTAAAAGTCATTTAAAAAAAAGTTTTTCTAAAAAGTGATTGGTTTTGTTTTCTAAAATTAACATAAATTACGTACTAGTAAATTTATTGTCTATTAGTCAATCCCTTTTGTTAAATTTTGCACGAAATTTACATAACAATAGTAATAACGATTGTCCGTAAACTACAGTTTTATTATTATTGATATTCCCGTCAACAAATAATGGAATTTTATAACAAATTTCAGTCGACGATATGATATTTAGTAACTGTCGAAATTCCCCAACATTAGCCATAACTGTAAAGTTTTATTAAAATTTTCTGTTAACTTTAACATGACAAACATTGTTACGTTATCGACTGCACTAACGATAATCGGCTGATAAAATTTTAGCAATAATTCCTTCATTTGCATACTTTAGCATATTCTGTTTACGTAAAATGTTAATTTATAATCTTCCGATTCAATTGATTTTGCACAATCGAAAATGTTTGTTTTTTTTAATTGACGAAGGTGTGGAAAAGCTAATGGAACTTGAAATGTGCGTGTGTAAAGTTACTTATCATTTATAAAAGTTTTGGCATTAAAAAGAGAGCGTACTTTGTGTTTTGTGTTAACCTCTATCACGTTTCTGAAGTGACATTTCTATAGCAACCCGTGTTTTCAATCAATCGAGGCTTACAAATGAGCATAACTGTCATTTGATGAAAAGAAGGAGGAATGCAGATCGTTGCCTTTGTAAGCTTTTTATTTCTCTTTTTTTATTTTTCGTCTCTCACTCTCCTTATTATAATCTTTGATATTTTTTTTCAGAAGGCAAAATGGATTCGAGCGTACATTTATTGAACACGATGGGAGTCGTCTTAATTTATTGATGAACTTATTTTAGACTTACATTTTGAAAAAAAAGGCGCGTCGCTCTTATAGAATCTACGCTTCTGCCATATCACTTTTACGAAGCAAATTGCTTTAAATTGCCAAATCGGAGAAGATTATCCTCTGAAATAGTAATTAATTTTCCTCAGAAAGATAGTATAGCGGGGTAGTTATATAAGCCCGATTTTTGGGCACCATAAATACTTCTAACTCACTATCGAAGCAAAGTAATAAAAAACTGTTAATTGATCTCAGTTTACGAGGATTTAAAGGATAACGATATTAATTTCCAAATAAAAGAAAATTTCCACGTTAGCTATACAAATAGATATTGAATGTGAGAGGGCCCTAGTTAAAATCATAACGATCATTTTCAATGTTATTATCTTCAAATGTCTAGCAAAGGCAAGCAGAGCTGCAAGTGATATTATTAATAAATAATGATTGTGTAAGGTGCGCTTAAAAATGACCTTTGAAGCACCAAATTTGATGTACTTATACAAAATTGAAAAAGTCGTCTTACTAGATCACTGGATTGTTACTATAGTAACGCACTAACCATCTGATTTGAGAGCAGCATTAGCAAAATCAGCGAGTTTGTTCCCTCCGAGGGTATTCTTGTGACATAATTAATCTTCTGAAAACCAAGAAACATAAAGAGATACGCGAGGCTTTTCAAAACCTTGATTGTTCCAAGTGGGGTCGACCATTTATGATTAGGAGTTAAATTTTTAATCACAGTGATCAAGTTTTTATAAGTTTTGTCAAAGCCCAATCTTAAATAACTTATTTTTGCTGTTGATAGAACTCGAAATGATTCTTGGAACTCTTAGTTTTATTTTGTAATTAACAAACTAAATTGTTAAATTTGTTTCCAGGACCTAAAAAGTTTTGCAAGGGTTTTTCATAAGCGTTTAGTTCCCTACTACATACAAAAAGTCAAGACGCGGAACTTTTATTAAAATATAGTAACTACTGAAGTTTTTGTTCTGCTTATTTTGGATTTTAGTATAAAATGATAATATTTAAATTATAAAATTTTGCCGCCGTTTTCACAAATTCGGTATTCCAAATTTGGAAAAGTGAGTGGAATTAATAAAAACTGAAGATAAAATTGAGTTGAGTTTGGTTCTAGAATGTGGGCGTAAAACGTTAAATGCACTGGTATTACCTCGTAGCTCATATTCACAAAAAAGAGATGCGAAATAATTTCTTAATAAACTTTAGAATACCACAAAATAAAAGAATTTCTGGCGTACTTAGAACTCGAATTTCAGTCCGTGGAGCAAAAATGTGAAAAGATAGTAAAGGTGCGACATTTTTTAAGACGCTTTTCCTTAAAATTTTTATATTTTAGGTAATCTTTTAATTTTTTAATTACTTAGCTACTTCTTATTTTACGATGAGTGTGATTTCGTATAATCTTTTGCGAGTATGTGGGCGTTGCCATAAAGTTCCAAATTATGTCTGACTATCTGACATTTGGAATATTAGAATTTACAGTAAGTGTATCTACTCGAGCTTTTAATAAAAATAAATTTTTAAGAAAAACATAAAAACGTAATAAAATTTTTAATATTCTGATATATTATTTTAAAGCCATAAAATTTTTGACATTGAAGATAAAGGTTTGAGTATAGGTACTGTTGATTTGGAAACTAAGGTCGGTTTAGCTTATTCTCGTCATAAGATATTTATAGGTATAAGCAATAATTGTAACCGTTTAAAAAACGTTCTACTTTAACAGTTTAACACGTTTGTTCGAGACTTTTTACGATTTGGAAATTTCAATTATTGTGCATAATAATAATTACTACGTTAGATTACATAACTTAAGGATTTCAAATCGAGATGCACATTGAATACATAAGGGTTTTGAGCCGAATTACAGAGAAATGGAGCTCATATTAAATTTGCTGTAGCTACCTAATAATATTTTATTTTTATTGAAACTGAAACTAAACCTTTGAGCACGTAAAGATTAACTCTTCAATTTTATATTTCTATTCCGATTGATTCTGATGAAAATTTAATTTAATTTGTAATAAATTATTAGTAGGTACCTATGGCGTATATCTAAGAAACCTTTACCTTGGTTAACTAAAAATTACAAAATTATAGTCTCCTCTCTACGCCGACCTGCTCTAACAAGGTTTTAAAAAAATTGGTTTAGTGTAAGGAAGTTAGAAACTATTCAACAAAAACTCAATCCTAAAAAAACTCACTTTCAGTATCAATTAAGCACAAATCGTAACTTTTGGAAAATTGTGAAATCTCACAACATGATAGGTAATAAACGTGCTTCTCTTCCAAGTTCATTAAGTAATGCAGATTCAATTAATGTGTTCCTTGGTAGTAATAACTCGGGTACGAACCCGAATACTGATTGCTCTTACATTAGTTATAATTCTCATTTCTCTTTATCACTCGTAAGTAATGAACAAATAGCGAGGGTTATTAATAAGTCGATTGCAACTAGATCCGTGGGTTCCGGTGGCATGCGAATTAATGTGATAAAAATGTGCACGTAAACTGGGGCTACTTTGACACTTTTTTTGGATGAAACTCTTTTGAGCTCATTATACCATCTTCTTAATGTAATAATACATATTTATGCCATTATACCAATAGTATCCTTATATTGGTAGGTTGATGTTATATATACGGACATGTCCAAGGCCTTTGACCGTATTGACCACGGGATCCTTCTGAGAAAATTGTCTTCTTACGGTTTTAGCGATTGTTTGATTTTGCTTTTGCAATCTTATCTTAGTGGTTGCTCCCAGTTTGTCACCTTTGGGGGGTATCTGTCTGAGGGTTTTACCCCAGGTTCGGGTGTCCCCCAGGGCTCCAACTTGGGTCCGCTTCTCTTCTTGTTGTATATTAATGACCTGCCTGATTTGCTGAACTGTGAAGTTTTGATTTACGCTGATGATGTGAAAATTTTCACTGTTGTTCGCTCACAGGATGACTGTTTGAGGCTCCAGCATGACTTGACGTCTATTGACTGACACCTGGACGGACCTAAATTGCCTGACTTTAAATATTTCCAAGTGTCGTGTAGTCAGTTTCACAAGGAAACGTGACCGAGTTCACTTTGATTTCCATCTTGGTTATGACATGGTTACTCGAACCGGGACGATTCGGGATCTAGGGGTGCAATTTGAGGAGGACTTTGAATTCGTCAAGCATATTTCTGCCGCTGTATCCGCGGCCAGCAGAACTCTGGGATTCGTCTTGCGTACTTGTAGGAATTTTCGAAACCCCCTAACCTTGAAGCTCTTGTACTTTACGTATGTGCGTTCTAAGCTGGAATATGCCGCCTTGGTGTTGAACCCCTTTGAGATGCAATGTTCAAATTTCATATCTGGGCTTCAATCAACATTAGAAACGACTTTTTTCTCTAACATTTTTAATTTCTTCTCGTATAACTAGTACTTTACTTTTATCTTCATTAACGTTTCCCTATTTTCTAAACACTCTGTACGTTACTTCGACATTTTGACTATGGCAAAGGACTTTTCAGAAGAAGCAAAACTATTTATAAAGAATGACTTTTTATCTAAAAATGAAAAATAAGGAAGTTTACAAGTATAGTTAGGTCCATCCGTGGACATGGCTTCGCGAACGAGCGCATTTAGCCACGACAAGGTGATAATGAAAGTAACTTAATGTAATGATGAAGCGCAGAAAGTTAAATAAGAAAATTAGTTACTTTAATGAAATTAATAAGCTGTTGAAGAGCCGACTTATTGTGAAAAACGTATGAAAGGAGTGCTGAACTATTGAGAGGAAGTTCTATGTTATGATTGACCATGAGAGAATTTAGAAAAACTTGTGAGGCGTTTTGATGGTTTGTGCAAGCACAAAAGAGATGGTTTAGGCAAATCTGCATATCCCAGTTGTTCGAAACCCAGACTTTAAGTTTGCTTCAAAGCTGGAAAAACTACTGAGCAAAGTTTGTACAATATACCAGGGAACTGCTTCTTAGGACCTGTTCCCTTGCGTCTAAACTCTTTCCTCCAAATATCAAGAGTTGACCTATCTTTAAACGTATTCATCTCAAGGAAAATTGATAAGAAAAGCAGTTAGAGGAGTTATTTCAAGATATAAAATGCAAATGTATCTGTTTTGTGCGACGATTCACGAAATCAATCGAGATGTTAAAATAGCCCCAACCCTGTCAAAGTTGCCCTGAATGTCGAAGTAGGCTCCAGTTTACGTACTCCTCATATTGTACCCTTTAATTCTTGTTTATTGAAAAGGAAATTTCCAGAGACCTAAAAACAAGGAAGGACTAAATTTTTTGAAACAGTGGTTGACGGTTTTGTTGTCGTCGAATAATCGATTTTAAAATTGACAGTTGTTTAACATTTTTCAATGACACTTTTCCATAGCTTGTTTTAGATTTTTCGTTTTTTATACTTCTTTGATTTTTCATCTTTTTTTTAATGTGGGTACTTAATAAAAAGTATGCGCCAAATTGTTCTAAATGAAATAATTTTATTTTTATGCGAAAAGAAACTAATTGTATTACCTACTAAAATTCCGAAATCCTTAATACTGCTTAGGCAGTAGGTAATTGTAAGTCTCGACAGTTTAATTAGTACACTTTACATTTAAAGTCGGTGTGAAAACTGTTATATTCCCACTTAAAGAAAATAATAACGTTGGTCACAAAAGGATAAAATTATACGTTTGGGAATAATACTAAAATTTAAAATTAAGCAAATAATATAGATGTTGCCAAGACAAATGATTATTTTAAAATGTTTTAATTAATTTATAACGTTTACTGACTATTAAGAATCGTTTAGCGGAAAACTCTTAACGAGGACTGTAATTACGACACGAACAAAAGTTATTTCAGTAGTAATTTCAGAAGACGCTAAAAGTTTCTCAGCTTTCCAACAGTAAAAGTTTATCTTAAATAAAAGGTGTTTTTTCGTAAAAAATTATTTCAAACTGTGCTCTTTTTGATTTTGTTTTTCAAAAGCTATTTATTAAACATTTCCTCTTTGAGATTGTATAAAATTAGAGTGGCTCTTAAAATTTAAAACAATGTTAAAATTAAGAAAATCTTGATATAAAATGTAACAAGTGTATTTTGAAATGACATTAATATTAACGACTCTCGGAATTGAGAGTAAAATTAATGTAATTCAAGCAAATTTTTTACCGGTTATAAAACGTGTGCAGTAGAGCTGAATTAGAAGGAAACAATAACTTCTTCAGGATAACCAAGCATTGTTAAAACGCTTTCACATCAGTCGGAAGCAAGAAAATGAAAAAAAGAGGATACGAAGCAAGAAAATTTCAAGTTTTAAGTTTTTGTTAATGCTAACTAAAAGTTTGCGTTTTCATAAAAAGGGGGAAGATGAAACTTTTCTTCTTGAAAAGAATTTTTTTTTATATCGCGACTTTAGTTAATTGTCAAGTTTATTTTCCTTTTAATAAAATATATTTTTTGGGCTTTTAACTTAATGATTGAAATCATTTATATTTTTTGATATAAGGACTATATTACGATTTTTCTTTCGTTTTAAGGGGAGACATATAAATAGAAATATTTTTTGCTCGAATAATGATGGATTTGAGAGGCACATTAAGGTGGGCATAAGTATTTTTTTTCAAACGATGACGTGATAAAGCTCGAGAATGGGTAGGCTCTTATTTCGTATTTTGTTCCAATTTTAAACCGTAATACGTCTGAAATATATTTTTGATGTTCAATTCAAATCAGTCAACAATAAATATTTGAACCTAATTCGAAGGTAGGTACAAAATTCGCTTTTCAAAGGATTTTTTCTCAAATTAAAGTTAAACTGTCGAGTGTGTAAATTAGTTCCAATACGAGGAAAATTAATCGATTCCATTGAAACCATTGGGCTCTAGTTTTAAATGGGGCAAAGTACTTTTTTTATAACGAGTTTTTCTTGCTTGTTGGGGTTTTCAAGTCTTGTTTTAGCTACTAACGTGATCGACAACCACAAAGCCTAAATAATTTCAAAAGCACGTTTGAATAATTTTTCGACACTTTAACAAGAGTGTTAAAACAAAAACATCCCTTTTTTCAAATAACTTACAAGGAAAAAAATTTAAATTCTCGCGAAATATTCAAATGAGTGTTTTCTTTATCTCGTATCACGATTTTCGCTGCTTTAGTAAAGCTATAAGGGCAATCGTAAACGATCTAATGCGTTTTTTATTTCCTTTTCATTTCTAATTTAGCAACTTTTATTATTTCAAATGAAATAAAAATCATCCAATATAGTACATCGTAGAGCATCCTCAAATAATACGAAACAACTTATACGTTACTACTTAATTATGAATATCTCTCACAATTCAATCACGTGAACTAGAAACCCGGAATGTTTATTACATCCCATTTATATGGTTTCTACCAAAATTAGATTTTGGGGGTAATGTAATTTACGACGTTAATGTTCAAATAATCTACATTCCAAATTAAACAAATGCTTACTTAAATATATTTGTTAAATATTTTATCGTTTCTCGTAATTTTTATTTTTGTTACTTATTAACGTTTGCTCTCCTAACAAGTTGTTATACATTATGTATATCTTTTTACACATCTCTTGAAGTAGGGATGAAATTTAGTTGAAAGAAAGTTCAGTTTTAATTTATTTTAAATCCCCAACTCGTTATATTTAGAATTAATTTTGTTCACGATGTCCGATGATAGGGCTCATAACCAACAGCACTAATTGGATTCGTTATTCAGTGTTAAAGCACCAATATGGAACGTAGTCCTCCCCAATTCTCTTCTCTTCTCTTCTCTCACACTGGAGCCTATAACCACATTAGGTCAATTTTTTTGACTCTTCAATTTTCCATTAACCTGGTCTTCTCTTTCTATGGTATTCATTCTGGGCTCATTGAACTTCGGCTATTTTCGTTACATCTCCTAATATCAGTCAGATTCGAACTAAGAACTAAAAATTTTTGCATTAGCTCGGCTACGCTACCTACTATTTTATAGCTTCAAAACAACCAAATTTCGTTATTTCGAAGAATTCAAAAATGAATATTGAGAGTAGAGAATTTTCTTTTTTAATAATAATAAGAAAATTTGTACCTACCACAAGAAGTTAACAAAAAAAATCCTAAATATTAAATAGAAGTACATAAGAAATTTTCCAAGAAAACTAAGTCTTGCTCGGCAAATACTTCTTAAAAGTTTTCACGTTTTCCAACACTAAGCAACGTCAACGTAAATTAGGTAGGTTTTGTAATTGAAAGCCTCGTTACTGCCTTAAGATAAATGGCTTTAATAGTCATTACCTGCTAAAAATAATTAAAAAGTTTTTAAGATTTCTATCGGTTCAACTTTAAAAACAGAGCTCATTAAGAAATGGATAAATCCACTTAGTATTTTTGCGTTTTAAATAATGACAAAAATATACGTTAGAGAAGATAAACTTTTTTTGATAAAAATTAGTAGGAATGGGGTGCTTTCTTATTCTCAACTCGAAGACTGTTTAACCAGGACCGTAATTAAAGAAATATGAAATCTCGGGCAAACCGGGCATCTCTGGTAACAACTTCCATTCACTACTTACAAATAACCTAATTTAAGCAAGGTCCTCTAGAATCTAGCACAATAATTACATTATGGTTGTGGTTCAAATTTAAAAAAATGTAGAAATGTAACTATGTTGAGGGCGCTAAGTAATTTATTAAACTAAAATAACGCACTACCAATAATAATAATAATGATCTTAGTCGAAGCATACAACAATTTAACTAATCTATGTAGGAAAAACGACATGAAGGAACTTTCTAGATAGTTCCAAACCCAAAAAGCAAGCCGCATTAGCAGGAAACGCCCTAAGTAACACAGGAACGATACCTTTATACAATGCGAGGGGTCCTTCGTTCTTCAAGAGACTTTTAGCAACGTCCCTTATACCGTTAGGATAGGTATTTTCAGGAGCTGTCTGTAGACGACTTTTTAGTACATCGGCAGGCATGCTGACTAACCAGTTGGCCATTCCGGCAGCACCACCGGCAAAAATAGTTCCGATTATACCGACTCTCTTTTTACCATTTTCTGTAAAACGATTTTTCAGGACTTCGTACGTCAAAAAATATAAACCGCTTGCAGGTATGTCTCTCATCAATGTGGCAACAGATCCCCTGTAAATACTTGTAATTCCACCTTCTTTATAAAGTTTAAGCGCACAATCGACAGGTCCTTTGTAAAGTTTTTTTGCAGAGTATTGCTGAATTTGTAAAAGGCATTTGACGCGTTCTCCTGGAGCCATAATGGAAGTCGTAAAAATTCCCGAAAGAGCGCCGGCAGCAAAGTACTGTGGGACAGAAAACTTGCTACCATCTCCCGGTCCGAATATCTTCTTTCCGAGGCCGTACCCCATGAACGATATGGCAAAAATTGGTGCCACGCCGGCTAAAGGAGCGGACATACCTTTGTATAAGCCACGGAAACCTTCGTGTTTGACGGTTGTTTTAATACAGTCCCAGGTGCCGGCATACATTAGAGTTTCACTTGCGGACGTTACCGGCATAGTTTGTAATCTGACTTTTATGGTATCTAATGGATGCCCTACGACGACCGTGCAAGCACCTCCAAATCCGCCGCATATAAAATATTCTAAAGGGTTCATTTCGCCCATTTTAAGAAGTAAATAGATTTAATACCTAACACACGACAGAAATTAATTTAACTTAATAAAAATATATGTTTTAGGTTATACAACTACTAAACGTCAAACGGTCAAACTTTGACAGTCATATATTATTATTATACAGGATCGAATAAAAATTAAAGGTCATTCTTTACCAAAGTTGGTGTATGGGAAGTTGTCTCATCGACGGTCGGATGAGGTCGGTGCGATTTGGGCTAGTGACGTAGGTAAGATACCTAAGAGTCCCGCTCGACTACAGAATTCTTACGGAAATAGTAATATTTTTATCATTATTTTTGAAATAAAACAAAATAGTTGCTTATTATTAACAAAGTACCTTTTCAAAAATATTATCGTGCTAATTAGCTATATGATAAGTCTAATTCTAGCTAATTTTGATTTTATTCAAAACCGAATTGTCATAAACTCTTCAAATTACGTTTCGCTGAATCACAAACGTTAGCTTTCTCAAATTACAAATGAGAAAACATTAACAAACGATGTTTTAACATTTTAAAACCTTTAAATCAGTAGTAAAGCATCGCAACTTATTTGTGTTCCGGTATCTTACATACGTCACAAATCGTTCGTACAATGTAGATGAGACAACTTCCCATACACCAACTTTGATTCTTTACCACGTTACGACTGTAGTATATTAGTTTCTTTATCGCTCACCAGTGTATTAGCGCCTTTGAGCATAGATGAAAAAGTTATAAATAACAGTCCAGTCACCAGTCAAATAAGCAAAAAAACGAGGCTAAAGTCCCCTACACACGACTTGACGCGGTCGGCCTGACCGTCGGTCCGACCAAATCAGGTGTTGCCTACACATGACCCAACTTGTGATCCAACCAGCCTCCTAGAGACAACCTGACGCGGTCGGCCTGACAGTCGGTCCGACCAAATCAGGTGTTGCATACACGCTAAATTGCCTGCCAACAAGTCAGGTGGCCGGGCCATGTGACAACACCCGATGACCCGACACAATAAATGTCAGACGACAAGCCTACACACGACCTGATATTCTACCTGATCTGACCAAATCGGCCCAACCGCCTGACTAAATCAGGTCGTGTGTGGGGACTTAATATGCGTTAATTGGAAGTTTGGTGAAATTTTAATGGTAGGTAGAGAGTGCTGCTAGTACACTCCAGCCAAGTTTCCCCCTCGGATTCCGCAAGATCCAGATCCATATATCTCGGTAAATATTGGTAGTACGTAAATAATTACTATTAAAAAATTGTTAAGGGGGATATATCCAACAGCTTTTGTTTGGAACTTTTTTTTGAAATTTCTTATTGTTCGAAAGTTTTCAAAAATGACTCAGAAATTGTTTTGAACACGTGTACCTATGTTGTATAGAAATTCAAAAGCTATAACTTTTGTCAAAACTATTTTTTGCCTCTTATTGTTCGTTTTGTTTAAAAATCGTAAAACCCGTTTTCAACCCCAAAAGAGTCATTTTTGAAAATTTATAACTTTTGAACAATAAGAATTTTCAAAAACGTTTTAAATAAAAGTTGTTGGATATATCCCCCTTAACAATTTTTGTAATAATAGTTTTTCACGTGCAACCAATATTATTTACCGAGATACATAATTTCGTCTCTTAAATTGAAGATGACGGTCACCCCTTGCAGTATCCTAAAGGGAAAGCTTGACTGTAGTGTCCTAGTAACACCCTCTACCTATGCCATTAAAATTTTATCAACTTTCTAAACAAATGCAATTTAAAATTGCTATTTGACTGAACTTATTAGTAGTCAAATAAATTGATAAAAAGACAGAAGTAATTCCTCGTTAGTTTTTGTTTAGATTTTTTCACAACATGTTTGGGATTATATTCCTTAGTAATCCGTCATCAGGTGTAGTCGTCAATTATGCTTAAGTGGGCTATTTGATATATTTGAATTCCGCCTTTCCATTATTCTTTTTCTGTTTTTTGAACATATACAATTTTACACTTTAAAATGAATGAGATGACATGCATTAGTACTCGTCAATTTGTACACAATTCGAAAAAACGCAACACTTACTATTTCATCACGTTCAGTTTCAATAGTATTTAGTATTAGTACTTACAGACGGGATCTTTTGCTTTAGGTGGGTCCCGAACCACCCGGACAAAGACATTTGGCTGATTTGGCACAACATAGAAAAAGCGGAAGTGCCAGCCAGATTCGAATCCAAAAAAACATCCAGATCTCAATCCTACGCTTATAATCGCTCGACCACTCTGGGCAGTCCCTTACATTCCTTACTTTAGAAATATCGATAATACCGTCTGTTTAGATTCAATTGTTTATTTACATTTGAGGAATTTATTTTAATTTATTTATGATTTTCAACTTTAAAAGCAGCATGAAGAATCTCAAATCAAACAGGACTTGCTTTAGTTTAGTCGGTAAAGTTTTTAAACCACTATCTTTTAAAACAGTATTAAGAAATTGCAAAAACTTTAAAGGGTTTGTAGTAATACTACGTAATAGTATGCAATTCTGACGAAAATGCAGTTATAATTATACACTCGGAGCTCATTAAAACGTTATAATATTGATAGAACAGCTTAAGATGTTTGATCAGCTAAAAGTTGTTCATTAAGGGTTCGTTCTATCTCTGCTTCGCTTAATTTAAAATTTTGTAATTCTCTTAAGTACATTAGAATTACTACTATAATAATAACTAATTGTAAAATACTTTAGCATCATCTAACATTATATTATAGAAGTGGAATTCTTGTTAAAGTTACTCCAAGTTATTTGCAAAATACGTCTTTTGTTGAAACTTTGTTTGAGATAACAGTCTTTACAGTAATACGTATACCTTATTTGAGGTTTTCTGAAAATAACTTTTTAATCTTTATCGTAAGGACTCACGGATAAGGATGCTTGAAAAGGATCAAAATTGAAATACATACAATAAAGAAATTATTAAATTAATAAAAAAATTTTCTTCTAATATCTATAGACGACCCTTTCCACTTAACTAACTGGCGAAAATACATACAAAATTTTCAATTGTTGATTTTTGATTAATGACCCCTTCAAATACACTAACTAGATTTTACGAAAAAGAGCCCGGAACAAAGTATACCATCGGACTTTCTATATTTTACTAGAGTCGAGTTATTAATTTCTTAAAATAAATTGTTCGCGTCACATTGGCTTTAACTTAAATAAGTGTGATTTTTAGAAATATTTCACTTGCTTCCAACTCGAATTTTTCATACATTTTTGTTCGCTTTTTAAAAGTATTTCAATTGTTAAGTGATTTAATAAATCACAAATTATAAATTCTCCAAGTGGAAAAACATCATCTTTTTTTATGTGTATAAAATCAATCAAAAAGAATTCGACGTTATTCACATTGACTGCACATCCCCATCACGCCCATTTGAATATGTGCTAACTTTAAAATTATTCGGCTCAGTAAAAAAGATTTTAGGAAAACGCTGACTTTAAGGGCAATTTATATGCCTATTTTTGTAGTCAAGGCAGGATTGTTTGTTAGAAACACTGTTTCTTTTCGTGTTTTTAAAATGTTTTATTGCATCCACAAACAAAAAAACTAAAGAGAGAAAATATATTCGGCGAAAATTTTCTGCACTATCATAAAATTACGATTTACCTTGCACTATTTATGTATTTACTTAAACCACCGCCGGACTAAACAAGTTATTCCTTTTTGTCTACACAAGAAACATAAAAATGTCTGCTGAAGTAAGAGTACGTTCGAAAATTCTATAAATACTATCTGAAAAACAGTAACTGCCATCTCCAGCTCAGGGTTTAATAATTTTCCTCTTTTCTACAAACAAAGCAATATTGAGCACGTAAAGTAATACAGTTTTTGTTCTCACTTTAGTTTTCTTTTACCCTTATTTCAACTATTTATTTTTACACACATAAAGATTATTATATTGCTCATGTTTTTCTTTCCTCATAACGACGTATTATCCAGCATCACATTTTTACTTCTCCGATTAGTTATTTCTTATAATTTAAGAACTGGCCGACTCAAAAAAATGAGAAAAATTTGTAATTTTTACTGACCTAATTAAATTTTAGTCACCTCCACAATAAAACTCTACAAATGCAGTATTTTGTCTGAACATTAAAAAAAATTTTACATTTTCTAAAGCCATCGAGCCATTGTTTGTTTAAAAGTTTATCCTCCACTTTATTAAATTTGAAAACAGGAAATATACTTGTTATTTCAACAAACACGCGAAACTACTTCATGGCAAATTATAAAAAAATTTACCTTACTTGACAAAAATAAATCTGAATCATTGTTAATTTTGATATACATCCTATATTCTACCGTTCTAATAATAATAATAATAACTTTTATTTTTCTCTTGAGATACAAAATATTATGAGATAAGTCAGACAAAACAATAAGTACGACAAATGTTCAAACAATTTGGAATCTAATTACATGGCCTCGATCTAATGCTTGAGAAATTCCCGATCGTATAAAGCACCCCCGCAGCAGGACACCAGGACGCCCCTAACCAATGACAAAAATTCGTTAGTTTCACACTTCCTGATAGTATCAGGAAGTTTATTGTACAAAACAGTTCCGATATAGTATGGATTCTTCTTAAATGCCGTACGCGAATAGACGTCGTGCTGCAAGTTGCCTCTACGCCTGATAAAGTACTCGTGGTGCAGGTTCTGGAGTCTGAATGATGAATGTTAAACAGGTTCAACTTGACAAATTTTAATACTGCGTAAATATATAAACACGCCATTCCTAAAATGGAATAATCAAGGCCAAAAAGGTAACAAATTACCTTCTTTTGCAGTCTACGTAACCTGTCCACATTCACCAATTTCCCCAAAAAACAATCCTAATCTCAGCACTGACTCAAAGTTTTCGCGTTTTCTATATACATACATAGTTTGTATGCTTCGACCACGATAGTGACATGTCTAAAAATACTCCCAACACCTTAGTGGATTCACCTTGCTCAATAGAATCAATATAATTCAAACGAATTAACTAGTTATTTCTGCAACAGTGTCGCATTAAAAAATAATACTGCATAAAATTTGTTCTATCGTTACTCAAACATAATCTGTTAGAGCTGAAATAATTAATACGTCTCTCCATGTTGCCATATATATTAGTGGCAGCGTCCCTCATGCGTGACCCTACAGTCCCATCATCAGCATACGTCACAAAAAAACGACCAAGTGACTGCCAATATCATTACAGTACAATGAAAATAGCAAAAGTCCCGGCACACTGCCCTAAGGCACTCCCATTTCCACGTCCCGCATTTTTGACCCTCAAAAGCAACAAACAAACTGTCTACGACTCGAAAGGTATTTCAACAGCCTGAAACATTTGCGAGACAATACTCCAGATTTCATCGATCATCGGTCATCGTGACGAACCGTTCTGATTGAACCTCATGCTTGTCACGATGACCGATGAAAAATCACGAGGTCTCTATTGGGCCTGATGACCTATGTCTGATGAACAATCACGAGGTTTGTGAGCGACTTAATGTGACATTTGAACTAGAAAAAAATTTCAAAACACTTTTATGCATCAGATGACGTGAGTGAGAGAACCTGATTCATAAGAACGACTTCTTTATCATTACCATTCACAATAATAATAGGTGCAGTGTTTTTCTCTTGCTATTACCCTCCCCGGCAACATCAGTTTTGTTGATTAGCCATAAAATCAAAAACGGAAAAGAACAAAGTGGATAAAAGAGTAGCTTTTGAAAAGAAGCCAGTTTTCTCACATAAATTTTCTTGTTCTCCGCGCGACCAATCGATGGTAGCGTCACCCCGCTCGTCGGCACGTAAGGGTGGCCTGGATCTTGCTCACTCTGACATTTCGTACTGCAGGCTGAAGTTTACCTTCTGGTGCGGTTGGATTCGTAGTGGCTTCCGGCTTAACTAAGGAGTGATTAACCCTATCAGCCTGCTTCATATACTCTGGTATATTACTACTATTAATTTTTTAGAAGAATTTAAATTGGAACCTGAAGATTGGTTTAGTTATTTAAGAATTGATTATGAAACTTTCATTTTGGAACTAGTTGACCGAAAAAAAAAACACGCAGCTTAGAAAAGCCAATACACATCGTGAGCGACTAACAGCAACTTTAAGATTTCTTGCTACAGCAGATGTACACTCTTTTGTGTTGCATCCATTTCTTTGAACTTCACTAGTAAATGGTGATACGCTTTGTCTTTTGTATTCTATTCATTTAGCGCAGTAATTATTGACTACGCTACTTGTAAAACCGTCGTTTCTAAAAAAAACGTTTACCCCACACACTTATTGCACGTTCGTACTTATTGCAACTTGCAACTTCTTGAACAAATCGGGCGGACATAATCAGACCGAATTTGATTTTTTTCATCAACTCTGTTAGTGAGCAAGAACGACAAACTTCCTGCTACACACTTAAGTTTTTCGTCGTTTTTATTCGAACAGATGAACTAAACCGCAATGTGTGGTGCCTTAAAAAGCATCGTGTTTCTGCGCTGCCACCTTAGTTTGAGGGATTGTTAAAAATCCTTAAATACACAAAGCCATGAGCTTTTAAAATCGATAACAATGTTCGTTGAATTGAGCAAATTCAATAAAGAGAAAACGATATGTAAAAGTAAATATGCCTAAGGCGTAAAAGTTTCCATATGCGAGCGTATGACCAAAGTTTGAAATATTTGAACTTTAAAAGGCTACCAGCGGTTGAAATTGAGATGGTTTTGAGAAAGCCGAAACATTTATAACACGCGTCGACCTTAAATTTAAGAATATGTGGTTAACAGATACAGATGTACTACTTCAGTACTTTCCACAATGTTTTGCTTTTTCTTAAATGTGAAGTATCACTTATTATAACAATATCGGTCTTAAAGTTAGTGGTAAAGCAATGGATACGATTTAAATTTAAAATAAAGTTATTGCCCCCTTTCTGTTCACTTTACCTTTGTCTGCGTTGATTAGTAAAACGCAAATGACTGCAAATATTATCTTTCAGCTACGGAGCTACGTGCAATCCCAGTAGATTTGCATACATTTTAGTTATCGTGTAATGATATTTTAGAACACAAAATGCCGTGCAGTTAAATAATTTTAAAGCGATAAAATTTGTTGCAGGGATAGTTTAAAGGAGAAAACTTATTCTCATTAAGCAACATTCTAGTTGACACAAAGTTCTTTAGTTGGAAAGGATTTGCAATTTAATACCCACATAAGCAAATACATACTTTAATTTACTAATATTTACTTTGTGATATTTGCAAAACTAACATAAAGAGCAACCGTAATACCTTAATGATCCCTATTTTAAAGGAAATCTTATAAAGTTTACTTCACTTTAAATCTTAATTTTCAAGCATACATTTTCGTCACCCTTATATTCAAAGTAGACCGTGCCCTTTAAAATCCTTTTAAATATTGATAAATTGGGATCCGACTATCCATTAACCAACAATACTGCTTAGAGCAAATCAAATAACTCACGAAAAAGTTTTCTGAGGGTAGACTTTTATAATTGTAAAATATTGTCGTCTCTCTATGGGGGTATTTTAAATTTGTTCAAGAAATGACCCTTTCTAAAAGATGGAGTCAATTCCTTAAAGTGTTTACTAGCTGTCTTGTAAATTAAAATGAACTATAAATTGATTTATGAAAATGTTGTATTTTCGGAACATTCTAATTTGCGAAGCTGGAGAAAATGGAGTGTACTAAATCCTTCAATATCTATATTGCATAATATTTTTAAATAGAAAAATAATTCAGCTAGAAAAGTTTTGTGATTTACTGAGCAATCTCGATTTAAAATAATAAAAATGGGTATAAAATAAATTATTGCGCATATAAATTAGAGGCATTGAAGCTAAAGCAGGTAAATAGACAGAAATAAAACTTTTTGTTTTATTTGTTTAAATTAATGAGTTATTTATTGATTGTATACAACACAAGTGGAAAATAATTCTTATTTACCTATTAAAAAAATATGAAAATATTATTTTACAATTATTATTAGTCTTTTGCGTAGTTAGGTATACTGACTGATCCATAAGCTTTTATAAAACTCATTCTTACACTTCTTTATAAACCTTATAATAGCGTCGTCAGCAAGTATTTTTTGAACTCCATCCTCAACTTATTGGAAGACATTCAAAACAAAATTAATAATCAACAGCAAAACCTATAGCGAGATAGCGAGCAGAACTTTTAAAATGTTAAGTCTGCCTTAGAAAACACTAGAAAAACATAGACTATTTCGCTACTAAACTGACTTGCAAGGCAAAAATAACGGTTTTACAAAAATTTGTAAGTTTTGGTGTAGGTACTGCTTAAAGAACCGCTCAAGCCCAAGGGCCAGTTTAAAATTTAGCCATATAGGCCATTGTTTGGTAAAAAATCTTATTCCAATATGCGACGGAATCTAATCATATTAACTGCCACTTCTCTTCAATTTGCTGTCGTACCGATAATTTTAAATCTTCCAATTCGGCTTGAGCGATTTCAATCGCTCTATAGGGGAGGAAGTGGCAGATTTAGCGGCCGTCGTTTCCTGAGATGCCGCGTGTAAAAAATGCTTTTTTATGTAACGACCTCCCGCCTTTAGAAACTCATTAGAATTTTTAATCATATTATAACTATTTATGAGGTCGCTTTCATCGGTTCTTAAAAGCCGTCTAAATTGGTGGGTGAAACAGTGTCATTAAATGTAACGGATCGTGATACAGAATACTGGCTCATCAGCGAATATTAAAACGTAAAAATAAATAAGTGCTTAGGTATATCTATTTTGATTTAAAATTCACTTTTTTATTGCTTTCCAGCTCTCCTCGTTTCAAGGTATCAGAAAAGGGGTACTCTACTTGCAGCAATACGGCTTTTATAAAAAAAGCTGCTAATAATAATTATCGCAAATTGTATTAAAGTGGCAGCAATTTAAAAATTTCACATTTAAAACAGTTTCAACGTTAAGTAAAAGTTTATAGTTATAATTAAAACGAGATGTAACTTTTTTAATGCGGTTATAACGCAATTCCATCGCTGTACCGTGTACCTACATGAAAATTATAAAACTTTTTGAGTACTCACACAGTATATAAGGTACCAGGTAGTACTGCGATATTATATGTATCGTCTATCATTGTAAAAAAGTTTTTTTTCCAAATTGAGTTTAATGGACGTTTTAAAAATGCATTTTCTCTTATAATGGATTTGGTGGAAAAAAAGTCTTTATTAAAGTTTTTTTTTAAGTGCGATTTAGCTCCGTAACGAACGATGCGTGAACAAAAAGAACTTAAAGCGTTATGAGGTACTCGGTCATATGGAAAAATTTCTTGCAATAAAGTAGAGCAATGGTTTTACATTTCATCTGACAGAAAATACTCTATTACTAGTTTCTATTTTCCGTTAATATCGTATTGGAAAATCGATCTTACTTGGATATATTGTACATCTCGAGGTAATTTTTAAAAATTGCTACTTTAGTTTTGAGAAATAATTCGTAACTTTGATCTAAGTCGTTTTTACGCGAGGCGTAATAAAAACTAAAATCATGTGTTGTAAAGCAGTTTTTGGGTTAAATTCTACGATGTACAATACATATGTAAATGTAAGTAGGAAAGAGAACTTTCTAGAATTTATAGTCGCAGTAAATTTATTTCAAAAAAAGAGGGTGTGACCACCGGACAGGTCGTATATATTTTGAAAATTTAAATCTCAATACGTAAATTTACTTGATTTTCTATCGATAGTACTTTTGTGACTATTGGCAATATACAACTTGAAATTTGTTACAATTTATTACTGTTGGAGAAATTTGGTTTATTTTTAGTGCTCCCAAATCTATCATAAAGAAAGTGTATGCTACTAAGCTGTATCGTATCTATTGATTATTCTATAACTCGATGTCTTGGAATGCAACAGGACAATTTCATTTCCCGTAAGAATAATATTGTTTCGTCTTTCACATCGTAAACAGCTTTTTATCCCCTAAGTAAAAAAATATAAGAAAAACTAACTACTTTAAAAGAAAAGTCATCAATTATAGTTAAACTATAACTTCGCTTAAATCTTAAATTTTCTACTTGGAAAATTAACTCGCTGCACTTCTTTAGCATACAGAACGAGCCGATACTAATTAGGTGGAAAGTTGCTTTTATTAGTTTAGAGCAAAAAAATGCATTCAGTTATATACAGCATGTCTCCAGTAGTAGCTTTGTACAATGTACATGTCGGCGGTTAGCTGCACAATTTGAGCAAATTGGAACTACGGCTGATAGACCACATAGGAGAACGTAGGCGTAGGACATAGACTGTGTATGTGAGGATGTGGTGAAAAAGCAAGGAAAGGAAAGGAAGAACCTCACGAAGAAAACAATTCACGCAGTTAGCCGTTTCCCGACGCTTATTGCAGCAAATTTTGATAAAAGACTTGCGCTTATTTCCGTACAAATTACAGGTAACTCAAAAACTACTGACTGCGGACTTTGAAAAGCGACTACTCATGTATTGCTTCCTGAAATTTGAAAACGAAATTGCAGATACACCGCCACACCGCTTCCGCTACATGAGCCAAAAGTTACTGTATGGTGTGGGCTTAGTGCTGAAAAAATAATCGGGCCTTATTTTTTTGAGCACGAGAAAGGAAGAGCCACAACTGTAAACGTAGAGCGTTACAGAACAATGATACATAATTTTTTGGCTGCAGAAATGGAAGAGCTTGAGCAGGAGGATATGTGCTATCAACAGAGTGGTGCCACAGCGCACACAGCCCGTAAAACAATGGCCATTTCGAGGAAAATGTTTCCTGAGCGGATTATCTCCAAAAAAAGCGATGTGGTGTATCCGCCACATGGCGTTATCTCAAAGATCAGGTTTTTGTGAGCAATTCAGAAAATTTAAAATACTTGAAAGCCAACATACGGAAAGAAATCATCAATACACCACCGACCACCGGAAATGTTGAGTAACGCAATGAAGAATGCTCTAGAAAGTGCTCACTCTTGCGTTAAGGCTAGGGGTAGTCATTTCCTTGATACCATTTTTTTTTCTGGCACTATCAGTCAATGTTTTTTGTAAAACATGTTTTTAAAATACTTTTTATATCGTTGTCCACTTCATAAGTACACCTACACATTTCAAGGCAAGCCTACCCATGAAGTGGACACTTTTCGAAAATAATAAATGAAAACAAATTTTTTAGATTTTCGCCTGGGACATGAGTTACAATAAAAACAAAAAAATTGGCCAATTCAAGGCAACTCTCTCCTACTTGTACTTTGTAATTATAGTAAACACCTTGTACACACATTCATTTTTTTAAATGCAGATCTCCCCGTAAAAAATGTTTTATTATCATAAATTCAACTCGTAAAGGTGCAATCCGTCACCCGCACCCTACTAGTTTGCATACTTTGTGTACTGAAAAAATAAATATTTAAATTTCCCGTTATAAAATCTAATTTCGTCGTTTTGAAAAGTCAAAATTTTTATTATTATTTTACAAATGGTTCCTGCAAATTCTTATTTAAAACAATCGAAGCTTTTATTTGTAATAACAAGCAATTTTCTTCTCCTAAATAAAATCTTTTAGCCCAGCACAGATTCTTAACAAGATTTAACTTCTCTTAAAGCTGCGTAACATTTCAGAAATCTATACTAGAGCTTGTTAATACTGCAATAAATATACATAAACGTTTAGTATTTTTACACGTTAAAAATTACGGTTTTTGTATCTTTATTACAAAAGAAAATTGTTTATTTTGATATCTCTTTCCGAAAAAAGTTTAGTGTCTTCTTTGGTATGTATTAAGTGAAACAGACCTATTCATAATAAGCATTCAAGTGAGGTCAGTCGCCAATTGCATTTTTATTGCGGTTTTTCACAAACATAGAAAGTTCGATTGGAAAGCTAAAGCTTCGTATCTTTCGTTTCCACCAATAAGATGGCCATTCTATATTACTCAATACAAAGAGAGCAATAGCAACTATCTTCTGATTTTCCGAGTTTATACTTTGAGCTGGACAAATAAAATGAAATGTAACTTAACCAAGTTGAGTTTATTCACATATAAGAGTTGTTATTTTAAGAGATATTGATATTGGCTCAGTTAAACGAGTCAATATTTTGATTGCTTTCTACATTTTCAAAATTAATAACTCTAATGTTTGTTTTTGGTTTTAGTTATAACAGAAAATGCAAGAGGGATTTTTTTTAAGTTTAAAGATTAATTCGAAAAGAAATTTTAACAAAAGGTACGAAATTTATTACGTGTACGCTTTCACAGTATGCTCCTGTAGTATAAATTGTGCAAAATTGGCTAAAAATCCGATAATGTAGAGGGACAAATCCGGGTTTAAAGGCTCAAATTTTCTGATTTATTTTAATAAAATCTTTTGAAACAATAATTTGATAAAAAATCGACGTAAACTTCCCAATCATCTTCCTAAAATATTTACACCAAAAGATCAATGGTAAATATTTATTTTATACATTACACGATACACATTTTATTTAATGTTATGCAAATATTATTACGTGAAAATTTGATGACAATTCCCTCGAGTAGTTACTACCAAATTTATTTAAAGAGGTGTATTTAGGACTATTGAAATCTGAATACTTTATAAATTATAAATTTCTGAAACGTTCATAAAATTTAGTTACTGATTTAAAAATGTGTGAAAAATAATTTTTCACATTAAAATATACGAAGTAGTAATTTCATTTAACACTAAACGGTTTTAATTGAAATAAAATCGGAAAAAAACATTATTTAAAGATATATGTTCGTATACTTATAAAATATTTATTAATCAAACGAAATAGGTGCATTAGAGCTTGTGATTATTAAACCATTACTGAACCAAGACTGTCTCATCTGAATGTAGAGGAAGAGCTGCGACCTGAAAAGGATCACACACCCATACACTCTCAACTACTCCAGTCAATACTTTTGATCTTCTCTTCAGGCTTGCCTTGCTCTAAAGAGGAGGACTAGAAGTTCGGGGCAATATCCAACCCTACCCCTCACCCAAGATTTTGTATGTTTCCTTCAGGACTAAGCTGATCTGAATGATTGGATGTCTACGAGGCCACCTCATCCGTAGTAATTGAGATTCATTTATGCATGTTTATATTTTTGATGTATCAATATAGGTTCAAGTAATACTAATAAAAATTCCCAAACCTTCTAAAACCAAAAATTCATCTCACAGTGAGTAGGTAGGTATACTCTATGCCCTATAGTAGTAATAGGAGCTGCATTTTCTTTATTTGCACCTCGGCGTAACAATAATTAGACGGCACTTTAGTTGAAGTTGCATTGGTAAATATATTATGTACTTAAAGCTTAATTCACAATACCTAGAGTGGTTATAACAGAGAGACTGCAATGAAGTCAATTTACTGCATTTACCTACTGCATGTAGAGGTATCTTAGACGCGGAATTAGTGATACGTCTTTTATTAACAAAACCCTATCTACTTAACTACTAAGTAAATGTTGGCGCATTCAACGGCAATAAATTTAATTAAAGTATAGCGCGGTTATTTTGGCTACGAACTTAACAACTTTTTGAAATCTCTTTACGAGCTCCATTTATTTATGTTTTTGTATCGATTACAAAATTCAGCCGAGTAGGTAAATAAATTTTGCTGTATTGGTGACTGGTTTGGAGCATAAAAACAACTAAAGTTGCAATTTAGTTGTCAACCTGTGTACATATAAATTTATTGTTTCAATTTTTGTGAACTTAATAACTAAAGCGTGTCGCAGGAGGGTAATTTTTAGGTACAAATTGATTTTTTGTCATTTTTAATAAACTATAATTTACCCGAACGTAGAGATGGCTTTTAAACACAAACATTTTCTGTTCGATAAATTAAATTTAGATGTAACAATTGAGGTTTAAGTATGAAAACGATAATCCTCAAAATTCTCCTTGCGTTTAAGTTTATTCACACGGGAACAACTCAATAATGAGCTTTCTCTACAATTTAACTATCTCTTCATATAAGCGGAAAACATTTTGACTCGCATTACGCTAATTGCAGTTGTAATTCATCCAAGTTTCTTGAGCTTTAAGCTACTATTTCCGAAAAGCTAACACTGCTTCTCAAATGTAATAGAATACAATTTAATCAAAAATGTAAGCGTTAGCTAGTAGTGCACTCCTGTTTAATTAATTAAAACGTTTTCTTCTAGATCCGTCTACTATTCAGAAAATCATTTTTACTTTAACGCGCTTTTTATAGCTAATTTCTAAAGTTTTTTGTTGAATAAATTCGTAAACATTTGCAACAATTAATTAGACTCAAATTTATTATTAATAGTTTTTTGCTGCTGATTGAGAAAGTTCAAGTTTTGTATACACGGAGATCCTCATATTTATTCACACTATAATGCGGCTCTCAGTTCTATCTCGGTTTAACTTTGTCTAATTTATTTAGTCATTTGAACTATTAAAAACTAACTCGACGAAAAAAAATGTGGCAAAATAGCAAAAATATTGCGATGAAGACAATTTGCGATCTAAAATTTGAAATAATGGGTGGACTAATTGTTGTTTTTATTGAAGTGAGTGATATTTTGGCAGTTTGCAACAATGATGCGCTTGAAATTAGCAGATATATTTATAGTGTCAAACCTCCTCTGTGAGAAATTGATTGTCTTACGCTTGAGCAACGCTAGGAAATATTGAAAAATTATTTCTAAAGTGAGTGTTGCGTAGAAGAATTTTTGACTGATTTTGGACAGTTGCGATTTGACGCAATCGGATTTTTTTTATGAGGACCGTTGTTACTCCAACGAGCCACAAAAAATTGACATGCTTAAGGAGAACATCCTTAGAGTTCTCTTGAGATGGAGATGGAGATGGTTAACAGGAAGGGGTACTTTCAAGCCGCTGCGGGCGGCCATTTAATCAAATTATTTTTCAAAAATAATCGAGGTGTACTTTCTTCAATAGATCAACAATCATCGTAAAATGTTGAACGGTGCCGCTTTAATGGCCCTTTCAAAAAGAAGCTAACATACCGTAAATATGGTTTACAGGTTTTTTGATCAAAATGGAAATTTGGACTTTTTTACGGGAAAATAATTCTTATGACCGTTGTTACTCCAACGACTCACGAACAATTGAGGACAACATCCTTAAAGCTTAAAGTAGGTTCTTAAAAAGTACTGCAAAATTGTGTTATCCTTATCAGGACGGGGTACTTTCAAGTCAGCGGCGGCAGCCATCTAAATGAAATTGTTAACAAAAATAATCGAAAGGTGTACTTTCTTCAATAGATCAACAATCATCGTAAAATATTGAACGGTGCAGCTTTAATAGCCCTCTCAAAAAGAAACCAACATATAACTTGAACCTTTCCGTTATTGGCCAAATTTGGCTCACTCATACTATCATCTTTTTTTTAAATAAAAAGTTTGACAAGTCAAACTTTCTTCAAATAAGGAAGTAGGAAATGGAGAAAGTAACTGGTTGTTAAACCAGGAAGAAATTTGCTTTCTTTAAGCTTTATGTAAGTTGTACGTTGGAGGATTGATACAATACATAAGCTACATTTAAACGAGATATTATATTTATTGAATAATAACTATATTTTGATGTTCAAATTGTTGTTCTAAAATACATCAATACTCCATCGTACAATTTAATTAGTCTACTAGCACAAGATATAGCAACCATGTCCCCTTTGTAATTTATTTCCAACACATCTCTATTTGATTTAAAACTGGAGTAAGATTTAATAGAAAATTTATTACTCGGAAAAATTATATTCTTTTTTTATAGAACTGTTTCATATTATTAGCATATTACTCACTCACTACAAAAGCAATTTTGCACGTACGTACCTACTTCCATAAAACCTTATCCGTACATATCAAGCTAAAAGGAAAGCAAGAAATAAACTCATTTTTAATTTAGTACTTTATTTTTAGTTTGTTTGTCTAGTAGGTATATTAAAAATTTAAATTAACTAACTTTAAAATCATGAGAATGCTCTTATATAAATTTTTACTATTTATTGTAGAAGTTATAAGGGAGAATATTAAGTACTAAGCACGCTTTGTAAGCTTCATGAAGAGCAAAGAGCTTCATAAACTATTTGGGAAATTTCTTTTGCATATGAAAACGACTGTAATGTGTAGTAAATGTTAAGTTTCTTTATATTAAGTTAAGATTTTGTAATATAAAAAGCGATTTTCGTATACTGTACGTCTCGTTTCAAAGCAGAGCATGGGAAATTAATAGTAATGCCAAGTATTATAAGATTATAACACTCCATAAAAGTGTCCTCTTATTGGTAATAAAATTGACGGGTCTCGCGGAATTTCAATATGCTACACTAAGGCACTTGGAGGTGAAAAGTTTTCAAATTGACACCCTGTATATAATTTTTATTGAGATTCGTTTTTTTTTTAAATTTAGATGTATGCAGGCATTTACGTGAAAGTATCAATTTCTCTAGTTCCGCTTTGAAATAGGACTACGGTATAAAGTCTCTTTACACTCGAAAACGTCTCTGCATTACTGGCATACTTAACTCAATTCTATTAAAATTCAAATGGTGTTACAAAGCATTTACAAAAATACCGGTGATCGGGGGTTACTGGGACACCTTTTTAACACTTATTTTAAAATAATTTTTAAACGAATAAATATTTTACTCTCACAAGTGTCACCAAAATGTAACGCGTAATATATAGAAAAACTATAAATTATTGTTAATGATTTTAGGAAAAAAAATTGATTGGGTGACCAAGTTACCCCGTAATTGGGGCTACTTGGTGTATTATCGAAATAGCCTTTAGAACGCGTTTTATAACCGTGTAACCCCGGATTTGAATACAATTAAAAAGAAACTCAGTCATAAGCAGTTCTTAAAGTCATTTTCTTGAAATTCTTGAGATTATATCTCTTTTATTTCATAAGATTAACAAAAATCATTCTAAAACGAATTATAAAAAGAAAAACATTTAAACCAACAACAAACAAAATAAATAATAAAAATAAAGCAATTTCATGGGATGGCAAACTTATCCAGGGTGTCCAAGTAGTCCCCGATTACTGAACCTACATCTTAACCCTTATGTGGCGGCATAAAGAATCATACATAAACGGCGAGCGGTGGTACCTGGGTATCACCGTGTGTTTTACATTGTTTTAGGCTTAAATTTGAAGTAAACTTAAATATTTCTTGAGTTCATTGAGAATAGTAAACATTTATGCTAATAAAAAATCAATTTTCACCTTTATTAACTAAAAAAATGAAAAAACAAACAAACTGAACAGCTATAAAATCCAAACAAAAATAAATTTAACTTTATTGTGAAAAAAATATTGTGAAAAATGTGCTATTGCGGCAATTATGCAGGTACCTTAAAAAAATAGTTGCTGTTCTCTGGCAATTTAGTGCGATTATTGTTCGCTGTGTTATGAAGCTGTCTGTGTGTCGCTTCATACTGTGAATCGACACACGGACAGACAGACACATGCCTCGCCGCACTTGAATTAAATAAAATTTCACTATAGTTTCAGAAAAAAAAATTAAAGTTTTACAAGTTTTCAAAGATATTCGAAGACTTTAATGATTTATTGTAATTGTATTACAGCGTAAGCCCCCGTGTAAAGGTTCGGAATGAGAATAGTCCTAATATTATAAACCTGGGAGAAGTAAAATTTCAAGAAGAATGACACAACGTAAACGGTTTATCCACGTGCAACGTCTTGCTTGATCTCTCAGACTACGTGGATTAAGTACCATCATAAAACTTTTTGGCGGCACCAGCCCCCCTAATTATATTTTAGCCTTATGTACCCTTAACTAACTTCTGTGGTAAATAGCTATCTTCTCTTGGAGACTGGTAGAACCGCTAATGGAATCAGTAGCAAAATTCTTATAGTTCGGCGATGAGAGCTCCATAGAGGGGCCCCTATCTCAAAATCACGCATACTATTAGGCGTCCTTTACATCCTGCATATTTTGTAAAGGCTTCGGAAAGAAGAATGAATCTTCTCAATACAATATTAGGAAACGGCACTAAGACAGTACATGTAAGTAAGTACATCCACAAGAAAAGAAAAAAAATTATCTATATAAATTCAATAAAAGTAATATTTTTTGACTTAATTTTAGTCCGGGGAGGGGGGGGGGGGGACTTGCCCCCCTCTCTTGCTCAAACTCTATTCTGGTTACGGCTTTGGCAATAACGAGAATAGAAAACGAGAAACTCGTATAGGGTCTATGTAGCATTTGTATGAGTATCGTATACGTTCAGCACGAGAATCAAAGGATAAAATGCCTTCAATGTTGAGATAAATAATAATTATTCATGATTTTCGATTATTTTTCACATTTGTGATATAAAAATAACAATTAACCAAAATATTACAAACAATATCTATTGTTTTGGAGCTAAAAAGATATGGTGGCACCCGGGTACCACCAACCGCCAGAATGTGTTGGCATTTATATAAGGTCCAAAATCTACTACTTGATACGACCATCGTACATGAAATTCTCAAAAATGACGTAAAACGATCTACTTGAAGATGTCCTAAAAGCTAAAATCGATTCGGTTTCCCAAAAATTAAATATTTCATATTTTATGCGTAAAAAGTACCCGGGTACCACCGTCAGCCACATAAGGGTTAAATTTGAAAAACATTATAAAATCAGATTGGAAATGTACTATAAGCTGACCACAGTAATCACACGATTACGGCCAGTAATAGAAAAATTTTCTCAGTTGAGGTACGAGACAGAATGGAGTGTAAAACCTAGCATTATTGACCCCGCCGTGGATTACTGGACATGTACGAAAGAGGGGCAGACCTAATCCAAACCTGTAGATAGTTAACTACTTTTCAAGCTGCTCAAACGATTTTAAGGATCAGTGTAGGTACATTATAATTATTAATTTACGACGATAGTAAAAGTAAAGCTAATTTTAATATCTTTGGGGTTTAGCAGAGAAGAAGGGTTGGTTATGATATGACATAATACCTATTTTCCGAAATGTTTTACAACTTACGTAAACCGTTGAGCTTAAGTCACATGTTGAGCTTAGAAACACGGAGATGAAATTAAGGGTTAACTACTATGACTGAGAAGTTTCGCATAATTTAGTTTGAGTTAAACGTGGTCTAAAATCAATAAACTTAACATATTCTACCGTTAGTAGATTAAAGAAAGAATGCCAATTTTTCCTTTTTTTATAATTGATAGAGTAACGACACACAAATGTTTTTACGTTCTCGTAAAGAAATTTCTGTCCAACACACGAGAGTTGTCTTTATAGAAAACTTTATAGAAAATTTGTTTTTTTACTAAAAAATTGATCCAAAACCAATAGGTTTTATTTTCTTATCGGTAATGAAAAGTTTTAAAAAAACACGCCTTATCATAGAAGATAAAGAAGAGTTCAATTTTTAACTTCGATAAGTTATTACAAGAAAAGCACTTTATTTTTAAGGAAAAATGTTGCTGTACAAAGAAAGAATGCTTTTGTAAAGTTGCCATTAGATTTGCAACTTTAAATATATTGCAGACAATGCATTATCTCAATTATTTAATCTAAAGTTTACTTTTATATTGTAAAATATAAGTTTCGAGATAAAGTAAACACGATTAAAACTTACTTTAACAAAGTATATACGAGAAAAATAACTTTATTTGTATCTTTCCAAAATCAAATTTCGATTCGAGTTTTTTCCTTTAAATTAATACGCTTCTTTGGCCTATTCAGCAGTTATAAATTATAAACATGCCGAGTACATTAAATATGATACAAAATGTGTGTCGAAAATGAAGAAGTTGCTTAAAACCGTAAAAATGCCAATTTTGTTCAATATTCTTATGTATTTAGGGTGGAAAGAAACGCTACGTAACACGAGCGTGAAAATTGATATTCGAGACGGTAGCCGAGGGCAACAAAAACGCGAATGTACAAAGAGATACATACAAAATATTTGCAATAGCGTTATTAGACGATTTTCGGTTTTAATAAAAATGTTTTATGAAATACAAAATCTAGTGGGCACCTACTAACTTCAAGAAGCTGCCTAAGAAGTGACATATTTGACAAACATCTACGAAAAGAAATAGAATGTTAAAAAGGTGGTACTGGTCAACAAGCAAAGTTTGATGTGCGTGAGCAAGAAGAATCAATTTTTCTTACGCCTTGTCGAGTTGCTTCTAACGGATGACCAACGGTTTCACCAGCGGCTGTTATAAAGCACAACATTTCCAACTCTAGCAGCTACGGCCACAGGCTATGTGAAAACTGATTTCAGTGGCACTAGCGGCCAGTTACGTTCTACGTGGTTGGTTCTCACTAAAAAGCCAGCATACAGAGATCCATTTAGGGCCAGTGTAATACTAATTTTTAGCTGGCCATGAATTTAGCAACATTTCCCAAGAGCGAGGTGGAGCCGAGTCTTTTTAAAAATTTACTGTTACTTTAGAGACACACTGTACAAAAAATTTGAAAATTTTATTATGAAACTGTCAAACCTGGAGATTTGAGAGATACCTAATTAAACCAGAGGGTAGTAAAGCCATTAGGTTTCATACCTTAACTCGTTATTCAACTTTATTTAATAAACTTATTGCAAATACGTGAAAATTACATTTCAGTTTATGTAAAAATAATTATGTAGCAGATGTGTGCACTCAAAGGTATTGAGTTGCGTAGTCAGTAAGATTGTTATTGTGTTAGTTAACTAGTTTTAAACGTAAATGAGTTTAGCATTATGTGATTAAGTCCTCGCCTCGTTACAGAGAGAAACCACAATTATCTTGGTTACTTGGAGAAAGCTTAGCTAAGAACGGCGAGCTTATTTGTGCCAAATTTACATAAAGGGACCGCGTCGCTTGGGATGCAAATTTGAAATGTGCTTTGGCGTGTGTGAGTGCTTGTAATACTCGAAACATAAAATTATAAAACAAGATCCGATTATTTTGTTGTTATTAAATTAGACTCGCGTTGTTTGATAATAAGAAACCGTGCAGAAATTTTTTTCGTTTTTACTATAATACAATTTTTTTCAAAGTTATATAAATTAAATTGTAGCGTTTATTTTATTGAAAAAGGCTTTTGTACTCTATCCACAAACACAGAACAACTACGAAATCACGAATACGCTATACAGGGTGTTGTAAAAGGCCGTTAATAGAAGCAAAGCTAAATAATGAAACGTATCTAGTAAAGTAAATAAAAGCTGAAAGGTAAGTTGGGCGACACAAACGCGGCATTGGATAAACTTCATTGTTATCAGTATTTTCGAGAAAATTTATTTAAAAAAAAACATACGCCCTATAGCCTTGTAACTTTGTGAAAGTTTCTAAATTTCTAATTAATCGATGAGAAACCCAATTCAAATAGAAAAACGGCTGATGTGGCCACAACTCTCTAAATATTAAAAAAGTAAATAAAATCAAACAATGGCATGCTCAGAAGCTCTTCTTGGTTTCAAAAATCGAAAATTATACTGGGTGTTGAAGAAGAAAGCTAGTTTCGTTTCCAGCTGAACCGAAAGTCAAAATAACAAACTTTTGGTAGGTATCACTGGATAGATAATTTTACAATCTTTCAAACAACTTAAAATATACAAAGTATTAAATTTAAAATAGAAGCTCTATCCCCATTTCCGGTTAAACCAAAAGTAAAAATATCAAGTCAATTGTCAAGACAATTGAAAAAAACTATGTTCGGTTCAGGTAAGTGTAAAACAAAATGTTATTGAGAAAAGTGCAAAATATCTGTCCTCCAAAATTTTTCCTCCGGCCGGTAATGCATTAATGGTTAATGACGCCCTGTAAGTTCCTAACGAAGCGTCGAAAACATACCCCAATTATATTTACGAGTAGAATAATAGGCTAGTGAAGTTTATCCATTTGTAATAGTCAAAGTCAAGTGTCAAGTACCTAGGACTTTCAATGTAGACAAATATTCAGGCGAACTCTGTATCATAAACTCTAAGGATAGCGGGAAACTTTGACGTTAAAATGACGTTCTATCTCGTTCTGTCACAGCTAAATAAAAAGGGCAGAACGTCATTTTAATGTCAAAGTTTCCCGATACTCTTATAGTTTATGATACAGTATACCAGGTCCGGATTACGCCTACCTGGCGCCCTAGGCTAATAATACAGATTTGGCGCCTATTTAATTTACCTGTTAATAATAATTATTTAAAACATAAAGCACGTGTTTAGTTTTTTTATTGTAAACCAAGATATTAGAGATATATTATGTAAGAAAATAGTTAATAAATATACAGGGTGATTCGAAAATGGCAGATAAGCTCTTCAGTACGTTATAGGGAACGGTTATTTGAAGTAAAGAAAAATCATAAAACCAGTCTATCTGCTATATTTTTGTAGTTATTAAAGATAAGAAGTAAATTGTAGATTCGGCAACATGGTTCGGATGTTAATAATCGATGACAGATAAAAACATAAGTGACATAAGTCATCATAAGGGTAGTTTCAAAACATCATTGCTACATACTTTTTTTAACATTGATACAGAAATTTCGATATTCAAAATTAATTTTACAGAATAATAAGGTGTTATAGGAGAATTTGTGTTCGCCCAATAATTAAAAAACTCGTAAATTACTAGAGGAAATGATGAAGTTTCAAAATTTGTCAGAATTCAGAGTTGAGTTCTTAACTAAACTTCTTCATTTCTAAACAACTTAGCGGCTAGAATTTTTTAGCACTTTTTCTTTACTTATATCACCTAGAGGCTAGCGGCTTTTCTGCAAATATGTGCATAATATGGCCCTGCAGAATACACCTAATTATGTCATAATGTCGTCACTCAACATTTAAATAAAAAAAACTCACCTTTATAAGTAGCGGAAGTTTAACTTAAAACTTTTTGCAGAATAATACAAACGGCAAATGATAATTCCAAACGCGAGCACAAGCACATAAAAACCGAATTCAATGAAAAATATTACACTAAAATATTAAAAATTCGAACCAAACTAATTTGATGAGTGGTATTAGGTACTATTTTGTATAACATTGTAAAACCGTATTCAATTTGTTTGATCGCGCGTGCCATAATTCTTCTCGAAGTGAAACAAATAATGGTACCTACCTGATAAGAACAACTATTTTAACAAAACTTGAGCCAAGAAGTTTTATAGTAATAATTCTCGAGTACGTTAAAATTAAAAAAGAGGATTAAAATTTTTAATTTGAGATCAAAAATATTATTGGTAAAATTATATCGACCTCTGTAAGCCAATTCAGATCTTATTAACCATTATGGCAAAATGGAATAATTTCAAATTTTCGAAAACTTAAAAAAATATTTTTTGATCATCGAAGTTTCAATTGTGTAATTACTAAACCTGTAACTGAAACTAATTCTTGTTAAGTAATGCCCCAACTACAGCACCTTTCAGTATTAATTGAAAAGTGTAGAATCTAAAGTTTTTCAGATATAAGTAAATAGGTACAAAATTTAGTTGAAAATTTCCTTTCGCCCAATTACAGGAAATTTAAGCATTATCGAACCTTGCAACTTACTAAACTTTGTTTATATGAAATAGTGCCCTAACTTTCGGTATTGAAAAGTGTAAAAATTTGAAACTTATAAAAAAACAATGATTTTGAACGCTTCTTTACGCCTATTCTGAGCGCAAACTTTTTTTGAAAACTTAAGCTTGATACTCTAAAATTGCCCCCTTAGCAATCTCAGCAACAAAAATTAGTTTTTGTGAAAAACTGCCCTTACTACACCACTTTTAATAGTAAAGTGTTAAAATTGAGACTTTTCAAAAACTGAAAAATTATTTTGGAAAATTTCCTGCACTCAATATGGTTCAAAGTGACAGTTTACTTTCAAAAATCCTCTTAGCAAACCCTAGAACTGGGAACTTGAAAATCACCCTATCGATTATTACTCAAAATTTCGAATTTCTAACAAAAATTCCTGGGGCTAAAGCTCTTACTAGAGGCTTGTCCTACAATTAAACTTGTGGATTTTGTTATTTACTTGGTTAGGGAAATGACAATAACATATTGTTGAGTTAACCCCCAATTTAATTTTAAATGTAAATTATTTACGTCTATTATACATCACAACTGTGACTAAACCCTCTTAAGATTCGATGAAGTCCAATAGATTCGAATCCTTCAACTTCAGATCCCTGGTTTACGGTGTAAGAGGGTCTAAACCGTCAGCAAAAGACCAGAAATAGACTTACGCCTGCATTTGATAGTGTGAAGTAACGATTGCACACAATAAATTCGTATACGTTATTTATTGTGGTTACACTTACTTTATACTCGATCTAAAGTACCTAAGGTATATAAAAAAAGTTGGGTAAATCGATCAAAAACGATTGATCAAAATTTATATGACACTAGCATTTTGTTAACTCAACATAGTGCGCATAATACTCGTCAAAGCAACATTAGACTGCATTAGAGTCAATGTATTGAAATAAATGTTTATAGGGAGTGAATTCATGTATAGTATGGTTCAAAATTGGTTGTTTTAAATGATTCCTTGTCTTCTGGGGTACGAAAATCCGATGGTCGCCCAATGTCAAAATTTTACTCAAAAATCCAAGAAACCACGAAATTTTTGACATTTTTTGCCTTTTGTCAATTTTTACTCAGAAAGGGTAATTTTTCGGCAAAAGCAATTCTATACTATTTAAAAGTAGACTATATTTTTTAAAATTTGAGACTATTATGGTCTCTGCAGACCTAATGGTATCCGAGATACCAGTGTACAAAAGTTTTCAAAAATAACACAATGAATTTAAGTTGATTCACCACCGGCGTTATTAGTGTAAGTGGTTTCTGGACTAGTAGGCCACGTGTAAGCGGGAAAATCGGTAGCTTACAAAACTCGCTTTAGCGTCGCTAAGTCGGTGAAAGGGGTAGGTTCGGCGTCGAAATAAAAGTTACACACATACCACAAATTAAAATATTTATTCACCCAAATAATAAATAAAGAATTCCAAAATATTAATATTCAATACAGTTCAAATTTTAATTAATTCGCTAATTAACAAAATCTTCTAGAGGGAAAAAAAACAGCGTTAAATTATGTACAGGGGCAGGGACCTGGACCAGGTAAGGGGAAAGAGGGGAGGTGCGGCTATAAGGCACTACGACGGCCCTTGCGGACCACCACAGCACAGTAGCCACACAGCGCTAGCTGTGATTGAAAGAATGGGGATAGTATTGGCGGACGGCCTATCATCCACTAACTACTTATAATTATAAAAATGTAATTAGTGGCCTTTGGGAAAAATTAGGATGCGGGAAAAATGCGCTGTAAAAAGGGCATTCGAATGGTGTTAGTCTCGTCGTAATCGGGGAAAATTTGGGGACGAAAAAGAAATAAAAATTAAATTCAGGGCCAGTAATTAATACAATTAATCATGGGCCATCAGGGGACGTAAATAGAAGATTAGGGAAGCAAAAGAAATGGGGGGGCGAAGTTCAGAAATTAATTTTTGGACAAAATTAAATAAAAGTTGTTAAATTATTAAATTTTGTATACGAAGGTCGGACATTAAAATGATTGACCTCGCGCGCCTTGAACGAACGTACTCAAGATAATGGTCAGATGTCGGTATAATTTAATAATTGTTAATTTTTTTAAATAATTAACAACGGGGAAAATGAACAAGGGAGAAATATTGTGTCGTGGTTTAAGGGTAGTAGGTGGACAACCAAAACGGATGCGGATTTGGACCAGCTCAGAGCTAGAATCTTGGGATTCATATCACTCTGAGCTGTATAAGAAATCCACATCGTTACACATGAGTTTCGTTGGCTGCTGTGACAAACATCTCCTGCTGAACCTTCGTACGGCCACGTCGATCTTTAACACGCAGGACAAACCACTCTGAAAATGTTTGCCGCAACAGCAAACAAAAGAAGGAATCTCTCATAGAACCGCTCGACCACGGTCCATTAACCCAGAAACCACTCACACTAATAAATAGTAGGTATGTAGTTGTATATGATAAAGGCCTTATATTAAATTCAAATTTTTGTTCTCAGTGGGCCTCCGGATTTACAAGCTTTTGTACACTTACCTATATCTCGAACACTACTAGGACTACAGAAACCATTCTGTTCTCAAATTGTAGAAAATTTAGTCTGCTTTTAAAAACTATAAAATTGCCTTTGTCGAAAATTAGTCCTTTTGGGTAAAATAGACAAAAACTGAAAAAAGGTAAAGTTTCTTGGATTTTTGAGTCGTACAGGGCCACCTTTTGACGACCATTTTGGCTGTATACTAATGGCATTTTGTCCAAACGAAAAATAGCAAAGGAACTTTTTATTCATTTCTTTTGTAGATCAACATGGTCCGTATTAGATAATTTCTAAAGACTCTGTACGCAATAATTATCGTAGTCACATCGTTTGCTCTAAGCAAAGATAGTCTAGTAGGCCAGTCAAAATCGACTATGCTTATCTGATTTTTTTTGTATGTTGTTTGGACCTATTAAGGTAGTGTATTATACCCAAGTTTGCAATTCTCTAGAAGTTGCAAAAAAGCGTAGTACACAAAAAACCGCAAAATTTTTGACTTTTTCAGTTTTTGGTCTACATCTCCTAAACAATTTTTTGACGAAAGCCATTATATACGTTTTTGAAGAGTATTAAATGGGTGACAATTTAGGCCCAACCGAAGCTCTGTAGGTCAATTAGTCACCGAATTACGGCACTTTGAAAATAAGCCATTTTTTCCAAAAAGTTCTTAGTTTTAGACTTTATTTAAACCGAAATTCCGGCTAAACTATTGATCCAACGAGTAGAACTCATAGAATAGAAGTTGTAGGCAATTTAAGTAGCTTCAAATTAAGCGCAAACCGGGGTCTGTAGGTCTCGTAGTTCTTTCTCAATCTCTAAAAAACCTATATTAGGTAAAATCGCAATTTTCCAGAAGTATTCCTTAACCTTTCTATCTTCTGTTTTTTGGCGTGGTAATGAAAAAGAAGGGATGCCATCATTTAAAAAATGGTGAAATGTATTTTAATATATGTACTTAAAAATAAGTCATCAAAGTTTAGGAGAAATAGAGTAAAAACTGAAAAAAGTCCGAAAATTTCGCGGTTTTTTGTGTACTACGCTCTTTCCACAACTTTTAGAGAGTTGTAAACTTAGGTATACACTACCCTAGTGGGTCCCAACAGCATACTAAAAAATCAGAGATACGTCATGTTTTGCGAACTCAGCGATTTTTTGTGTCGATTTGACTGGCCCATTAGTATAAAAATCGATACTTTTCCTTCGATATTACGATTTATTTTTGTGAACAATATTTTCTATTTTTAGAACCGAAGTAATCTCAAGAGACGCGTCAATTTATTGTGATCTGGGGTTTCACAATTCTCGTAACAGGAGCATCGGTTAAAGACTCGATAGTAACAGTATAAGGGTAGGTATCTTATTGTACACTTTACACTGTACAGGTAGTAAATTTTCACTTAAAATATATTTAAATGTTCAAAGAAAAAGTTTGTAAAAGTAACCTCGGTATGAAGGTGGCGAAAATTTATCGAAATGCAAGAACTTTAATGAATCGAGTTTCTAATTTACACATTGTGCAAAACAACAACAATTTAATTAAACAGTCTATTGCGTAGATATTTTGCGAAACTAAATTTAATATTACGTCTAGAACTTTTAGTCACCTAGTAGTATTGCTGTTGTGTGTGAGTTTACATCATTTGTAAGCATTAATTTAGTTAAAATATTAAGTTCCATCTATTTAGAAACAAATTAAGAGAAGTTATGTAATGTTAAAATTATTGAAGCGAAAATGTTACTTCTATTTCACAAACTTGTTAATGTATAATTATAACTTTTAGTGGGCGAATAAAGCGGATAGAATTTAACCGATACTATACGTAAAGGTTTAATATCAATTCGATTAAATTAGTGCGGCGTTAACTTGAACTCGAGTTTACATTTAAATCAAATTTAAATAAGATCATTTATTTATATATAATCGCCTTTACAGAGGTAGAATTATGCTTCACGGGCTTTTAATTGGGGCAATTTTTAGGACTCGAGAATTCCGAGCAGGTATTTTCATAAAATAACTTGAGCTATACGGTACGCGAGAAGAAAGGTATAGACAAACATTGAAACCTTTTTAAAAACATTAGTAAAATGTTCGTTTTCTTGTAACGAACCAGTTTGCACAGTCTTCTTTAAACGCTCGTTTGCGTAGACGTGAAACAAAAAATAAAACTTTTAAAAACAAAAACAAAAAAGTGCCTTATCTAAACACGATATAAGTGATCCACTGCTAACCAGTTTTGATATACCTTTTTTCAAAGCTTTTTCAAGAACCTGTAAGAAGCCTACATTTTGAATTTATTGTGTAAACTTGGTTCGCTATATGAAAATGGCTCTTAAGATGCAACTCGTACAACAGGAAAACTTGAGAGTTGCCTACAACACAGCTACTTCTGTTGTATTTTCTTACTGCCCTGCCAGTTTGCAGACAGTTGCGTGATGCAAACTTTCGCATTTTATGCTACATCTTCCTGTGTGTTGTTTGTTGTTTTTTAACTAGAAGTTTTCTTGTATATGAGAGCTGATCTTTACTTGTTCGAAATCCATCATTTCGTTTACGTTGGAACTGAGATGAAAGCAATAAAAGGGGCGATACGAGCGTCAAATTCATTTCTATCGTCGATAGCCTTATACTGGAGATGTGGAGATATCAATAGAGGCTACTCACACTAGGCTACGCATGCATTCATTGAATATCTTAGTTAATAAAAAACTTCAAACTTCAAATACGATCTTTCTTTAATGCGATAGCGATAATGTTGATTTCCAAGTCAACTGTTGCCGATGCACTGTGCGTTGTGCGTGCAGCTCCTGAATCGAAATTTGTAACGTTTCGACAGTTTTGACAAATATTAAGAAAGCGTCTATATTAACACATTGTGTGGTTTCAACTATACGTGTTCTAAACTATCTCAAAACACTTTTTCTATTTTTACTTTTAGACGAGAGGCCACAATGAGCGCAGAATGAATGAAATATCTTAATAAATTATTAATGCATGTTTGGTTGAGTATGATATTGATATAAATAATAAAATGACTGTTTTCGAGCTTTCTTGTTAGTAAACTTGAGTTGTAAATTTGAATAAGCCCTAATAGTACAACTTAATTTATGAGAATGCAATTACATTGTTTCGTGCTAGTGATATATAAATCTTATGCTTAGTGTTGTTATGCAGTTTGATTACCAGCTGTGGAGGTATTGCAGATAATTAATGAAGTACACTTTTACCATAATAAGTAACGGTGAATCAAAGGTAAATAATACGAGCAAACTTGTGACCAATAAATTCCTTTATTGTACAAAATACGAATACGAAACAATTAGACAAGGGTAGGTAGGGTTTTGTTGTGAATATGAAATATTCAGTCATGTAACTTGACCGGATTATAGAGATGCAGGTTTAAACCTTCAATTAACTTGTTTTCTGCCGAAAACTGTGTAAACTAAGTTACCATTTGACAGCTTTTGTTGCCCTAATTTAAATTTTTGATGGACTTCTACACCACGAAGCATCCAACTCCCAAAGATTATAAAATTCAGAAGTTAAGTAGGGAAATACGTAGCGTAAAGTGGGAATAATAATATCACTCTAAATTACGTGTGAACTTCAAACCATTCTATGGATTAATAAAAAAAGGCTCAACTAAAAAATATGAGCATTAAAATTCAAGTGATCTCGAACCGAAATTTAAAGGAGTGGTAAAAAACCGATTAAAAATTTTACGAATTTAGTAAATCAAACAAAAAAATGTTATTTATAGATAACATCAGTAATAGTTTGAAATACCTACTAAATTTTTAGCGGTAACAAAATTTAAATTATAATTTCAAGGATGGTAAAAGACGGAGAAAAAATTGCAATACATACAGTATGCCTATGCAAATGTGTTTAGTGTTTCTCCTGGGCTTATTGTAGAACTATAAAATCAACCAATAAATGAATTTAAATTTTACAAGCTCTGTGTTTATAATAAATCCTTTGCAACCTAGCTACCTATACTTGTCTTATAAACTTTATTATGAATTTCAACTACAAGGAGTCACACATCTTTTCTAGCTCTAGTTTTAGTGCCTTGAAGTAGAGTAGTATTTAGTAGAGTAGTAGTGCACTTGCATGTACCCATACGGTTTGAATATTAACGTATTTAATGACCTGGGGGAAGAAGATATTATGGCTGCACTGAAGTTCTACAGCCGCGTCCAATAAATAAAAATTTATAGCAATTATTGTACATTGAAGAAATACAAGTGGAAAAATTAGAGAAACAGGTTTTGTAAACTGAACGTGCAACAAAGATCTAACAAAAATCAATAATGCAGCAGCAATTAGTGGCTTTTCATAAAAAAAAATAAACCGAATTGTATCGAGAAATCGTAGCCGGAACTAGAGAAAAGTGCAGTTAGAAAACAAGAAGCTTCTCATTTACGCCCCATAGATATCTAACGTGAACCCAATAAGTTAGTGTTCCTACATAAATTAAAAAGAAATTCACGTTTTTTGATCAAATAGTGCGGTTATAAATTATAAATTGTAATTTTGAATAAGAGCAAATGATTGGTACAGTATGGTAGTTTAGTTTATGTGGATTTAATACAAGATATAGCTTTTCGCGAAAAGCTTTATGTTCCAATTGGGATTGTAAAATACTACTGTGGCTAAAACTGCAAATATTTTATCAACGCCTTTTATTTATTGATCAGAATATTGCTTGTGTATTTCTGTGTGATTTTAAATATGTTTTTGATTTGTCCGTTTTCAAATGTATATCCGTGGGATTTTATATGAAGCAAGTGTGGCAGTAGTCTCAATCTCTTCGTTTGACCTTGGAGAAACATAATTTCGATGTTGGCACTCTCGAAAATGATGGGTTCGAGTACTGTGCGCGAAAGAAAATGGTCAACATCGCAAACACTTTTAAATCATTTATCTATTGGGATTACAAAAAAAAGTTCTATACAAAAAATATTGATACATCAATTCTACATAAAAAAGGTTATTATAAATTATTATGTAGGATTAACCGTTTCCTCAAAAAGAGGACTGTTCTTTTGCAATTGTGCAAAAACAGGCACTCGTGTGCTATTGATAAAGCAAGTATGACACTAGTCTCAATCTCTTTGTGTGTCCTTGAAGCCACATAATTTAGATGTTGGCACTCTCGAAAGTAATGCGTTTGAGCGCTGCACGCGAAAAACAAAATGGCTAAGACCTCAAATATTTTCCAATTTATCTTAGCAATTCCAATTTTTGGTATCTTGTCTATTAGGGAAGCCTAATGATAAATCCAAGTTTTCCACCTCGGCAGACCTCCGGATCTTTGTCAAAAATCCAAGAAGTTGCTAAATTTTACACCTTTTTTCAGTGGCTGTCAATTTTGACCGCGAAAGATTAATTTGGTGGCACAGATAGTTGAATACTTTTTTAAATAGACAAAATTTTCTATCATTTGAGATTTGAATGGTCTCTGCAAACCTAATAGTATCTCAGATACAAGTGTACAAAAGTTTGCAATTTTGTCACATTTTGGCGATACAGCTTTTGACAATGATCCGGATTATGTAGCTTGTATCACATAGGGTAGTTATGATTATTTGGTATGTTGTATATGATGAAGGTCTAATCATAAATCCAAGTTCTCGACTTTGGGGGACTTCCGAATCTTTGTCATCAGCAGATCAAAATCGTATTTATTTTTGAAGATTTGACAAAGATCCGGAGATCCACCGAGATCAAAAACTTAGATTTATCATTAGGCCTTCATCATATACAACATACCAAATAATCATAACTACCCTATTTGATTCAAGGTACATAATCTGGATGTTTGTCAAAAGCTGTATCGTCAAAATGTGACAAAATTGCAAACTTTTGTACACTTGTATCTGAGATACTATTAGGTTTGCAGAGACCATTCTAATCTCAAATAGTAGAAAATTATGTATATTTAAAAAAGTATTCAACTATCTTTGCTACCAAATTAATCTTTCGCGGTCAAAATTAACAGCCACTGAAAAAAGGTGTAAAATTTAGCAGTTTCTTGATTTTTTGACAAAGATCCGGAGGTCTGCCGAAGTGGAAAACTTGGATTTATCATTAGGGCTCCCTAATAGACAAGATACCAAAAATTGGAATTGCTAAGATAAATTGGAAAGTATTTGAGGTCTTAGCCATTTTGTTTCTCGCGTGCAGCACTCAAACGCATCACTTTCGAGAGTGCCAACATCGAAATTATGTGGCTTCAAGGTCAAACAAAAAGATTGAGACTACTGCCACACTTGCTTTATATAAAATCCCACGGAAGCCTGTTTGGTACACTTGAAAACGGACTATATTATTAAAACAAATAATTAAAAATTAAATTAGAAATGAAAATCTTACACACTCATTAACAAGATGAAATTAAAGAAACAAAAAATTACATGATAATAATAAGAGTTCATACGGTTCAAATTAATCCTTGTACAGAATATAAAATTAAAAATAATAAAACAAGAGTTAAAAGATTTTAGAACCAAGATAAAGTATCGTGTAAAATAAAGTATGCAATGAACTTAAAAAGTATCTAAAAGGTTCCTTTGAAAACTACTTTTATCGACGTAAAGACGTTAATAATAAGCTTTCGGTAAATAGACTAATGTAGGTTGTGGGTATCTACTTCCTAATATTCATAGCAAAAATCAAAACGGTTAATAATTGCTTGCAGAAATCTTATAGTTCAGTCAAAAGGAACAAAAAAAGCTGAAATTTCTGAAAAGACGAAAGCGTGAATAAGGACTCGTCCGCAAACAAAGCAGCGCTCCACTTGAGCTGCAACGTAAGCCGCATTGCTCTGTGTCGTCTTGTCGTCTAGTCCAACTGGGCCCTGTTGCTGGTCGTCTGGAGTCTGGATCTGGATTATTAAGGAGGGGGAGCAAGCTCCCTGCACTTAATCGGGCCCTCCAAGCGGCCTTCCCGCTTCCCGTGCCCATCAGATCTCGAGCCATCCCACATGTAGGATGAACACAAGAATTCTGGCGGGAGGGGTGGTGCTTATTGCTTATTCTGGCCATGTCGAGCCAGAAGTCCCCCAACGCGGATCTTCTTATCGACGTTAAAGCTGGACAGTGACAGAGCACATGTTCAGCGCTTTCGTCTTCTAGTTCGCATCCCCGACATATGGGATTGTCTACCAAGCCCAGCGTGTGGAGATGTTTGTGTAGTCGACAGTGTCCCGTGAGTGTCCCTGCAATTATTCGTAGATTAGTTTGAGACAGCTGTAGACAGTATTTTGTTAGCTTGTTGGAAGGTGCCAGTAAATCTCTTTTGCTTTGGTGGCAGTCTTCTTTGCTTGTCCATCTTTCAGGGTCGTCTGGGTATAAATGAACTTCATTGAGGCGATTTATTACCGTTTGATCATAAATCCTGGTATTATGCACATGTGATGATAACGAGTTTTGTAGAAATCAAGCTGTTGCAGTTCGATTTCGACGAGCAGAAAGGGTCAGAAAACGGTCTTCTATTGTACTTGTGATTCTATAAAGACCTTCCAATGAGTCCAGGAGTCTCGTAGAGTCGCCTAGAAACCCTGCTAATCGAGCTTTGGGCAACATTCAATATTTCCTCCACGCTAACTTGCAGATATCCTTCCTGGAAAAGAACAACAGCAGTTTGCAGTATTGCGTTCATTACGGTTCGCCATATTTCAAACAACACTTCCACAATAATTCAGAGTTGCTTGATTACTATTTATTCTACCTCATCCAGTGACTTTGAAAACGACAAAAAGTCACCTTTAAACAGCTCCCCCTCCCCAGGACTTTTAGTATAATGCAAGTTGTTATAACGAACAACCATACAAATTCTCAAAAGTCCTGGATTTTTTCCCCCAAATGCCATCTATTTGTCTAATTTGACTGAATAATATTTAAGAGATATTAGCGAAAAAACTATTTCTCGACCTTTAATTTGGAATAAAATTTTTAGCAGAAGTGGGACCGATGGGGGCTTTTGACATTTCATTTATAATAATGTATTTAAGATCTGTGCAAATTTTCAGTTTAATGCGAGTTTTTCTGAAGTTGAAAATCTACTTCGACACCATTGAACAAAAACAGTTGAAATTATCATCTAACTAGCTAATAATCTTTTGTTCATTGCGAATCTGGTTATCACCACATTTTTAAAATAACAAGCTGAATGCTAGAATGCTAAAATAACTTTATACTACGAGATCATTTATTTTCAGAAAGTTTTTTGAGTTAAATCTACCTATATCACTTAAGAATAAAGAAAAATGTTGCTTTATGGTCGTTTGCATTTTATGCAATACTATCAGAAGAATCGTTGAAGTATGATATTCCATCTTTAAAGTAGTTGAGCACAACACTAAAAGCATAAAAAAGTTCTCTCTTTGTAGCTTCGCTTTTATAGTTGTTATTGTTTTTCTTAAGCTTTTTACATTTTATTCTCGTCAATAGTTTTGTTTAACGTCCGTGTCATTAAATAATAATCATTGGAAAATACGGGTATAGGTGCAGTCTAGACTTTTGGATCGACACCCATCATACCAGTAGTACGTACGCTCCCCTATTGATGTTTTATAATTAACTCACATACGTAACAAAATTTACGCACGAATAAGTCTACAAGTGTAATAACGTGCAACAAGTTATTACAAATATCAAAAAATTAAAATAAAACAGCTGCAAAATATTGCAACCACTGCTTTTCCAATAAAGCGAGCTCTAAAATAATATAGGTGGCTACGATTTTATTTGTTTTCACTCCCTGAAAAAGATTACAATTCGATAAAAAGAGGAGTAGCTTATTTCTTGACCCCATAAAATTGGCGGTGGTTCTTAGTATAAAATAGTTTCCGTTTGTGCTGCAATAAGAAAAAACAACAACACATTTTTCAAAACAAACGTCTACCTATTAAATTTCTACAGAAATTTAACTTTAAAATTAGCTTGAGGCTTAGGTATTGAAAATGCAAGCAACATAATATTAAGAATTGCCTAACTAGAAGTAAGGTATGGACTCTAAACTCTAAATAACAGAAAGTCATGTATGTAAACAAAATTATTGAATTAATGTACCTACCACAAAAAGGTTGCCAAGTTTTTGTTGTGGCCTTTGAAAAGCAAAGTTGCCCAAAGTTTAAATTTTTTGTGATAATTTTTGCTCTATCTCTTCCAAAAATGCTAATTTAAGTTAGAAAATACAGCTTGCCCTCTGAGGTATTCAGATAATATTAAATTATTATAAAAAACAAAAACGTATTTTATCAGACCACAATCAAAAAGCTATATTTACTAAAACTGTACCTACCTACTGTTTTCGCTGCTAATCAACTGAAGGAGTGTAAAATTGTGAAATTGTCTACGTACATTAAAAACATAATATTTGTGTAAATTATAGAAGAAAACAATGAGAAGCAATTGAGTGCATATTTTTTTACGCTCTACGTTGATAACATACTATACTTTCACGTTTCACCGTAAAACGACAAACAAAACACCTAGAGAGACTTTCAGGATAATGTGGTTTTGAAACAATTAAAATCCTTTCAATAAATTATAATATTATTTATTGCAAAAATTTCTTGCTTCATACGGCTTTCTGTAACTTTTCAACTCGCCGTTTTCTTTATAAATATTGATCAAAATATTTTCAGTTCTCTCGTATTTACATCACAGTGAAATATCAACATAATATTGTATTTAGAACAACAAATTCTATTATTCGAACGAGCGTTTTCAAAAGTATGTTATTAAATATTTAAAATTAATTAAATTTCCGATTCCTTCCTAAAGTTTGAACAAATTACATTTTATGCGTTATCAATATTAAAATAGTGTTATAAAGATATAACTTAGTTAAAACTGATCGTTTTTAATATAAAAAGTATTGGAAAAGTGTCATCACGAAAATGTGACAACAAAACTTGTGGATAAAACGACGTTCTACTTCTAAAAGTGATGTTAATATGATAAGTTATTTTCGTCACATTAAACTATGTGTTACCAATAGAAGTTTTATGATATCAAACAATCTCTAAAGAATGCATGGAAAAATCGTACGCGTTGTTCATTTTAACGGATAGATAAATTTAGTAATAAGCTTTCTAATACTTTAGCTTCATTCTAGAGACGTTACTTTAGAACTCAACGTCTTTAGTGGATTTATTGAAATTGGTTTACAAAAAGAAATTTTTTTTAACAAAAAAAAATGGGGTTAATATGCTGAATCTAGCAAAGACAATACGGGTGCTGAAAACGTAAAAACTTACAAGCACCTTCGCGGTTGTTGGTGTTTAAATGCGGGGAGGAGGGATGTTGCCGAGAAATGGGAATATTGGGCTACTCATTGGTTGACTCATCTCTTAGCGGGACACTCACGACTCACGACATTGCCGACGCCGATTTTGACATATGATACATCAAAATGTTCGATAATTTTTACTGATTACAATGATACTAATTATAGCGGCAAATGCCCAAGTTTGCTGGAGTCGATTTTTGAAACGACTTAATTCTACAATGCTATCCTATGGATTTCATTATGCGATTCTAGTTAATCGATTGTAATTATTATGCTAATCCCTACATAAGGGTTGCGTGTCATTCGTGCAACTACGATTATCGTGTTAGACGCCATTTGTATTTGGTTTCTTTCGTCGGCGATTGCACTTCCGGCCAATCATAGGCCCAGTGACGAATGTGTTACTTGATTTGCGTTTACTTTTATTATATGAAACTATGCAGTATCGAATCACAGTTCGTAAGCTGATACTTCTTTGAAGTTGAAACCAGTTCAACCCGTGTAGTGTCCAATTTAATTAACTGGAATCGCATAATGAAATCCATAGGATAGCATTGTAGAATTAATTCGTTTCAAAAATCGACTCAGCAAACTTGGGCATTTTCCGCTAAAATTAGTATCATTGTAATATTGTAATCAGTAAAAATTATCCAATATTTTGATGTATCACATGTCAAAATCGGCGTCGGCAATGTCGTGAGTGTCCCAGTTAGGCTCAAGTCACTAGTTCTACCAAAGCGCAACAAGAGGGTTAGGACATCAAAGTACTTGAACTTTTCATTAGTTACATAATACAAAAATAAATTGCCAATCTCAGTTTAAGTTCAAACCTGTACAGGTGCACAGGTTGGACAAAATTCGATGATTCTTATCGAGATATCGATAACTGAAAATTTCGGCTAAAGCCGAAATTCGCGATCTTCTTTTGTTTTGGAGCTGTAAGCAAAAGTTCGGTTTTCAATTTTTCACTAAAGTATTAAGGCTTTCACGGCCAGCATCATTAGAGGTAGAGGTTTTAGGCCTAATGGGCTGTGGTCGAAAGGTTCTATATTTGCGAATCCTGACGTTTTGCCCGCTGCAAGCTGTGGTAGGCATTTTCAAAGGGAACTTCGGTGAATTCTGTGCGGTAGCGGTCGTAGTATGCGACCGGTTGTTCAGGAGTGACTGATGACTGGCGAAAATTCGGAAATAGAACCTTTAGACCACGGCTCATTAGCACTAGAAACTTTTCCTCTAATAATATCTTGGTTGTTATATAGTTCAGAAAAAACTATTAGCACGTTCTTCAGACGCTATTTTAAGGACAAGAAAATGAGCCGAAGAGATTTTAAATATCGTCGTTAGTTTTCGATTTATAACACAAAGTTGTGTCTTTTTAAATAGCAACCGTAGTTGGATGGCACTGATTTACAATGTTATTTCTCCCCATGTGCCGCTTAGAAAGTTGTCACACGGTATATCATTGAAAAGAGCATAAAAAATTATTTTTAAATATGTCATATCCAACTAGTGTTTGTTTCTATTTTAAAAACACAACTTTGTGTTATAAACCGAAAACTAATAAAGCTAATTAAATTCCCTTCGGCTCATTCGCTGTATTGGCTGTAACTCGCAACAATCGAGATATCGAAAAATGGAACTTTTGCTAACTGCTCCAAAACAAAGGAAGATCGCGAGTTCCGGTTTTCGTCATTGAGTTCCTCTCAAAAAAGAGATCGAGGATTCGTCATGCATTTTTCCGTATCTTTTCTAGTTATCGATTCCTCCATAAGAACCATCGAGTTTTACCCATCCTGCATATTCAATTTTTTTAATATTTTTTAGTGTGTAGAATGATCATTTTTATACAAAACACAACCGATTTATTTCATTAGAAACTGATAATTTTTTCCCAAACACGATAGTTAAAATAAGTTCCATTTCTTTATACTTTAAATGTATAAAAACCTCCATTATAAATAGAGATTTCCAAAAAATACTTTATTGTAAATTTTCCCAACGTAGGATAATAATAGCAAAGTGGAAAACCGTGTAATTTTTAAGTTAAACAACTTGGCGTATACTTACGATATACAAAAAAATAATTCGATATCATTAAATTGAATTCGAAAATTATTTGTAGGAGAATAAAGACAAATAAAGAATATTTTATCAGTAATTTTCTTTTTCGAATTTCGCTTTAAGTACTAAATAAAAAGCCCATTTCCATATTTCTTGTTTTACAGGCATAACTGTCAATACGAATAAACGTTAATGTCTATTATTCAATATACTGCCCTCTAAAATCTCATAAGAGTTGTATAAATGTGAAATATTGGGACTTTTATGTTTACGCATTTACACTAATTTCAAGATCATATTTTAAATTTGCGTCAAGATGCATTAATAAATGAAATTGAGAAATAAGTATTAAATTGGCTTATTACCATGTGTGTTTAAAATACCAGCAGTAATAGAAAGAGCTAAGTATTCGTTAAGTTCAGGTAAAATGTTTCATATAAATTGAAAAAAAGTGAAAGTGTATAATACAAACGCATAATAAACAGTTTTTCACCCTCCTCACTACAAAGTCTTAAAAATATTAGGTTTATAAAACATCGAAAATATCAAGTGGGTAGGTAGCATTATTAAAACAATATGTAATGGCACAAGGTGGCCATAATACATATTTATTATCTTAGTTTTTTTCGAAATACATAAATATTTCCAGTTTACATTTTCTTCCTTTCAAAATAATTTAAGGTATCAATAATTCTTAAATAGAATTAACAAGTTTAGTCTCATTATTTTTCCTTAAGATCATGGAAAAGGTAAATTTCTCTCCATTTCCTTAATTCGATCTTCGTAAACAGCAAATTTTCACTTACTATCTAAATTTAAGGAAACTAATAAATTGCTTAAAATACAAATAAATTCGGGAATCCGAGGTATTTTCTTTAAAACCAAAAAATAAAGAAATGACAAAATATGCTAACTCTATTTCGAGTTAAGGAAAAGTTAGTGCATTTACTTAAAATGTACTGATAACATAAAACGTTACACAACAATGTGATTATGTGATCGTAAAGATTTTATCATTTAAAGGAAATTATTTGATTTCCTGAATTTGTATTGCATCTACAAAACTTAGCCTTTACTAAAGAAATTATAAGGCCTTTTCTTTTATGTTTTACATTTTGAGTTTGTACAGCACTGGTTTTTTTAGATTATCCCGCAAGTTATCAAATTGAAGCTTTTTTAATCGACTCAAATCAAACTTTTGGCACGTAATACGTAAATTTCCAATTCACGAGATGTATAATCGGTAAATGCAATTGTTACCAATATTAATCGAATTAACTAAATGTAATGGAAATTACAACAAAGACATTGAACATAATAATTAATTGACAGAAAAACAATTAATTCACTTTGTGTCAACCGCTGTTGTTTCCGATAGAATAAAATATCCTTTTTGTTATTTTAGTACACTATTGTGTTATACGCTAGATTTATAAGTTTAATTTATTTATACAAAAAGAAATAAAATGTAGTATATCATATTTGATTAAGAAGAAACTTGACGTTATTTAGTAAAATAGAAATTAAATGAAAGCAAATCAATCATTTCAAATAGAACATGTGTCACTACTTCTTTACAATGGGCGCATTCAGAGTACGTTAGCGTAATCCCTTACTGGTCACAACTGTGACCGCTCCGCTCCAACGGGGATATACACTTTGCCCTGATTGTTGGTGTTATAATCCCCTCACTAGTGAGGTAGGTAAAAGTTATGTCCTGTTAAGCAAAAGAAACCGAAAAAAAGATTAGAAGACGTCAGGATCTCGAAATGAACCTCGCGTGGGCCTCGAAAGCGTACCCCTCTCGGAAATGCGTGGATACTATAAAAAAGACTAGGATACGTCAGGATCTCGAAATGAACGGGAAAAACTACGTTTTTAGGTAATTTAAAAAACTTACTCCTTCCTATATCCTCGCGTGGGCCTCAAAAGCGCATCCCCTTCATGTTTGTCAATTAACTGGTTCGAGCTCAGTTTACGATACGAGGGCGATACTTGAGTTTGGAGGTTGGAAAAGTAGCGGACGGTTACAAGAGACGTTTTCACAACATGTTCCCAACAGTAAGCAACTGCTACGCACTCTGGCACTTTGGTATCAGAGAAATTTTTTGTTTCGTATATTTAAAAATTGCAGACGCGATTTTAGAAAATTAAACTGTCTCGGGGCTGGAAATAAAACTTTTATCTGAATATTCCGAGACCAGACGCCCGAAATAGATTTCAACTTTCTGGACACGACGTAGTCGTCCTTTAACCTCGATCTCGTGTGTTTTTGAATTTTTGGTATCAGAGAAATTTTTTGTTTCGTATATTTAAAAATTGCAGACGCGATTTTAGAAAATTAAACTGTCTCGGGGCTGGAAATAAAACTTTTATCTGAATATTCCGAGACCAGACGCCCGAAATAGATTTCAACTTTCTGGACACGACGTAGTCGTCCTTTAACCTCGATCTCGTGTGTTTTAGAATTTTTGGTATCAGAGAAATTTTTTGTTTCGTATATTTAAAAATTGCAGACGCGATTTTAGAAAATTAAACTGTCTCGGGGCTGGAAATAAAACTTTTATCTGAATATTCCGAGACCAGACGCCCGAAATAGATTTCAACTTTCTGGACACGACGTAGTCGTCCTTTAACCTCGATCTCGTGTGTTTTTGAATTTTTGGTATCAGAGAAATTTTTTGTTTCGTATATTTAAAAACTGCAGACGCGATTTTAGAAAATTAAACTGTCTCGGGGCTGGAAATAAAACTTTTATCTGAATATTCCGAGACCAGACGCCCGAAATAGATTTCAACTTTCTGGACACGACGTAGTCGTCCTTTAACCTCGATCTCGTGTGTTTTTTAATTTTTGGTATCAGAGAAATTTTTTGTTTCGTATATTTAAAAATTGCAGACGCGATTTTAGAAAATTAAACTGTCTCGGGGCTGGAAATAAAACTTTTATCTGAATATTCCGAGACCAGACGCCCGAAATAGATTTCAACTTTCTGGACACGACGTAGTCAACCTCGATCTCGTGTGTTTTTGAATTTTTGGTATCAGAGAAATTTTTTGTTTCGTACATTTAAAAATTGCAGACGCGATTTTAGAAAATTAAACTGTCTCGGGGCTGGAAATAAAACTTTTATCTGAATATTCCGAGACCAGACGCCCGAAATAGATTTCAACTTTCTGGACACGACGTAGTCGTCCTTTAACCTCGATCTCGTGTGTTTTTGAATTTTTGGTATCAGATAAATTTTTTGTTTCGTATATTTAAAAATTGCAGACGCGATTTTAGAAAATTAAACTGTCTCGGGGCTGGAAATAAAACTTTTATCTGAATATTCCGAGACCAGACGCCCGAAATAGATTTCAACTTTCTGGACACGACGTAGTCGTCCTTTAACCTCGATCTCGTGTGTTTTTGAATTTTTGGTATCAGAGAAATTTTTTGTTTCGTACATTTAAAAATTGCAGACGCGATTTTAGAAAATTAAACTGTCTCGGGGCTGGAAATAAAACTTTTATCTGAATATTCCGAGACCAGACGCCCGAAATAGATTTCAACTTTCTGGACACGACGTAGTCGTCCTTTAACCTCGATCTCGTGTGTTTTTGAATTTTTGGTATCAGAGAAATTTTTTGTTTCGTATATTTAAAAATTGCAGACGCGATTTTAGAAAATTAAACTGTCTCGGGGCTGGAAATAAAACTTTTATCTGAATATTCCGAGACCAGACGCCCGAAATAGATTTCAACTTTCTGGACACGACGTAGTCGTCCTTTAACCTCGATCTCGTGTGTTTTTGAATTTTTGGTATCAGAGAAATTTTTTGTTTCGTATATTTAAAAATTGCAGACGCGATTTTAGAAAATTAAACTGTCTCGGGGCTGGAAATAAAACTTTTATCTGAATATTCCGAGACCAGACGCCCGAAATAGATTTCAACTTTCTGGACACGACGTAGTCGTCCTTTAACCTCGATCTCGTGTGTTTTTGAATTTTTGGTATCAGAGAAATTTTTTGTTTCGTATATTTAAAAATTGCAGACGCGATTTTAGAAAATTAAACTGTCTCGGGGCTGGAAATAAAACTTTTATCTGAATATTCCGAGACCAGACGCCCGAAATAGATTTCAACTTTCTGGACACGACGTAGTCGTCCTTTAACCTCGATCTCGTGTGTTTTTGAATTTTTGGTATCAGAGAAATTTTTTGTTTCGTACATTTAAAAATTGCAGACGCGATTTTAGAAAATTAAACTGTCTCGGGCTGGAAATAAAACTTTTATCTGAATATTCCGAGACCAGACGCCCGAAATAGATTTCAACTTTCTGGACACGACGTAGTCGTCCTTTAACCTCGATCTCGTGTGTTTTTGAATTTTTGGTATCAGAGAAATTTTTTGTTTCGTATATTTAAAAATTGCAGACGCGATTTTAGAAAATTAAACTGTCTCGGGGCTGGAAATAAAACTTTTATCTGAATATTCCGAGACCAGACGCCCGAAATAGATTTCAACTTTCTGGACACGACCTAGTCGTCCTTTAACCTCGATCTCGTGTGTTTTTGAATTTTTGGTATCAGAGAAATTTTTTGTTTCGTATATTTAAAAATTGCAGACGCGATTTTAGAAAATTAAACTGTCTCGGGGCTGGAAATAAAACTTTTATCTGAATATTCCGAGACCAGACGCCCGAAATAGATTTCAACTTTCTGGACACGACGTAGTCGTCCTTTAACCTCGATCTCGTGTGTTTTTGAATTTTTGGTATCAGAGAAATTTTTTGTTTCGTATATTTAAAAATTGCAGACGCGATTTTAGAAAATTAAACTGTCTCGGGGCTGGAAATAAAACTTTTATCTGAATATTCCGAGACCAGACGCCCGAAATAGATTTCAACTTTCTGGACACGACGTAGTCGTCCTTTAACCTCGATCTCGTGTGTTTTTGAATTTTTGGTATCAGAGAAATTTTTTGTTTCGTATATTTAAAAATTGCAGACGCGATTTTAGAAAATTAAACTGTCTCGGGGCTGGAAATAAAACTTTTATCTGAATATTCCGAGACCAGACGCCCGAAATAGATTTCAACTTTCTGGACACGACGTAGTCGTCCTTTAACCTCGATCTCGTGTGTTTTTGAATTTTTGGTTTCAGAGAAATTTTTTGTTTCGTATATTTAAAAATTGCAGACGCGATTTTAGAAAATTAAACTGTCTCGGGGCTGGAAATAAAACTTTTATCTGAATATTCCGAGACCAGACGCCCGAAATAGATTTCAACTTTCTGGACACGACGTAGTCGTCCTTTAACCTCGATCTCGTGTGTTTTTGAATTTTTGGTATCAGAGAAATTTTTTGTTTCGTATATTTAAAAATTGCAGACGCGATTTTAGAAAATTAAACTGTCTCGGGGCTGGAAATAAAACTTTTATCTGAATATTCCGAGACCAGACGCCCGAAATAGATTTCAACTTTCTGGACACGACGTAGTCGTCCTTTAACCTCGATCTCGTGTGTTTTTGAATTTTTGGTATCAGAGAAATTTTTTGTTTCGTATATTTAAAAATTGCAGACGCGATTTTAGAAAATTAAACTGTCTCGGGGCTGGAAATAAAACTTTTATCTGAATATTCCGAGACCAGACGCCCGAAATAGATTTCAACTTTCTGGACACGACGTAGTCGTCCTTTAACCTCGATCTCGTGTGTTTTTGAATTTTTGGTATCAGAGAAATTTTTTGTTTCGTATATTTAAAAATTGCAGACGCGATTTTAGAAAATTAAACTGTCTCGGGGCTGGAAATAAAACTTTTATCTGAATATTCCGAGACCAGACGCCCGAAATAGATTTCAACTTTCTGGACACGACGTAGTCGTCCTTTAACCTCGATCTCGTGTGTTTTTGAATTTTTGGTATCAGAGAAATTTTTTGTTTCGTATATTTAAAAATTGCAGACGCGATTTTAGAAAATTAAACTGTCTCGGGGCTGGAAATAAAACTTTTATCTGAATATTCCGAGACCAGACGCCCGAAATAGATTTCAACTTTCTGGACACGACGTAGTCGTCCTTTAACCTCGATCTCGTGTGTTTTTGAATTTTTGGTATCAGAGAAATTTTTTGTTTCGTATATTTAAAAATTGCAGACGCGATTTTAGAAAATTAAACTGTCTCGGGGCTGGAAATAAAACTTTTATCTGAATATTCCGAGACCAGACGCCCGAAATAGATTTCAACTTTCTGGACACGACGTAGTCGTCCTTTAACCTCGATCTCGTGTGTTTTTGAATTTTTGGTATCAGAGAAATTTTTTGTTTCGTATATTTAAAAATTGCAGACGCGATTTGAGAAAATTAAACTGTCTCGGGGCTGGAAATAAAACTTTTATCTGAATATTCCGAGACCAGACGCCCAAAATAGATTTCAACTTTCTGGACACGACGTAGTCGTCCTTTAACCTCGATCTCGTGTGTTTTTGAATTTTTGGTATCAGAGAAATTTTTTGTTTCGTATATTTAAAAATTGCAGACGCGATTTTAGAAAATTAAACTGTCTCGGGGCTGGAAATAAAACTTTTATCTGAATATTCCGAGACCAGACGCCCGAAATAGATTTCAACTTTCTGGACACGACGTAGTCGTCCTTTAACCTCGATCTCGTGTGTTTTTGAATTTTTGGTATCAGAGAAATTTTTTGTTTCGTATATTTAAAAATTGCAGACGCGATTTTAGAAAATTAAACTGTCTCGGGGCTGGAAATAAAACTTTTATCTGAATATTCCGAGACCAGACGCCCGAAATAGATTTCAACTTTCTGGACACGACGTAGTCGTCCTTTAACCTCGATCTCGTGTGTTTTTGAATTTTTGGTATCAGAGAAATTTTTTGTTTCGTATATTTAAAAATTGCAGACGCGATTTGAGAAAATTAAACTGTCTCGGGGCTGGAAATAAAACTTTTATCTGAATATTCCGAGACCAGACGCCCGAAATAGATTTCAACTTTCTGGACACGACGTAGTCGTCCTTTAACCTCGATCTCGTGTGTTTTTGAATTTTTGGTATCAGAGAAATTTTTTGTTTCGTACATTTAAAAATTGCAGACGCGATTTTAGAAAATTAAACTGTCTCGGGGCTGGAAATAAAACTTTTATCTGAATATTCCGAGACCAGACGCCCGAAATAGATTTCAACTTTCTGGACACGACGTAGTCGTCCTTTAACCTCGATCTCGTGTGTTTTTGAATTTTTGGTATCAGAGAAAATTTTTGTTTCGTATATTTAAAAATTGCAGACGCGATTTTAGAAAATTAAACTGTCTCGGGGCTGGAAATAAAACTTTTATCTGAATATTCCGAGACCAGACGCCCGAAATAGATTTCAACTTTCTGGACACGACGTAGTCGTCCTTTAACCTCGATCTCGTGTGTTTTTGAATTTTTGGTATCAGAGAAATTTTTTGTTTCGTATATTTAAAAATTGCAGACGCGATTTTAGAAAATTAAACTGTCTCGGGGCTGGAAATAAAACTTTTATCTGAATATTCCGAGACCAGACGCCCGAAATAGATTTCAACTTTCTGGACACGACGTAGTCGTCCTTTAACCTCGATCTCGTGTGTTTTTGAATTTTTGGTATCAGAGAAATTTTTTGTTTCGTATATTTAAAAATTGCAGACGCGATTTGAGAAAATTAAACTGTCTCGGGGCTGGAAATAAAACTTTTATCTGAATATTCCGAGACCAGACGCCCGAAATAGATTTCAACTTTCTGGACACGACGTAGTCGTCCTTTAACCTCGATCTCGTGTGTTTTTGAATTTTTGGTATCAGAGAAATTTTTTGTTTCGTATATTTAAAAATTGCAGACGCGATTTTAGAAAATTAAACTGTCTCGGGGCTGGAAATAAAACTTTTATCTGAATATTCCGAGACCAGACGCCCGAAATAGATTTCAACTTTCTGGACACGACGTAGTCGTCCTTTAACCTCGATCTCGTGTGTTTTTGAATTTTTGGTATCAGAGAAATTTTTTGTTTCGTATATTTAAAAATTGCAGACGCGATTTGAGAAAATTAAACTGTCTCGGGGCTGGAAATAAAACTTTTATCTGAATATTCCGAGACCAGACGCCCGAAATAGATTTCAACTTTCTGGACACGACGTAGTCGTCCTTTAACCTCGATCTCGTGTGTTTGAGAATTTTTGGTATCAGAGAAATTTTTTGTTTCGTATATTTAAAAATTGCAGACGCGATTCTAGAAAATTAAACTGTCTCGGGGCTGGAAATAAAACTTTTATCTGAATATTCCGAGACCAGACGCCCGAAATAGATTTCAACTTTCTGGACACGACGTAGTCGTCCTTTAACCTCGATCTCGTGTGTTTTAGAATTTTTGGTATCAGAGAAATTTTTTGTTTCGTATATTTAAAAATTGCAGACGCGATTTTAGAAAATTAAACTGTCTCGGGGCTGGAAATAAAACTTTTATCTGAATATTCCGAGACCAGACGCCCGAAATAGATTTCAACTTTCTGGACACGACGTAGTCGTCCTTTAACCTCGATCTCGTGTGTTTTTGAATTTTTGGTATCAGAGAAATTTTTTGTTTCGTATATTTAAAAATTGCAGACGCGATTTTAGAAAATTAAACTGTCTCGGGGCTGGAAATAAAACTTTTATCTGAATATTCCGAGACCAGACGCCCGAAATAGATTTCAACTTTCTGGACACGACGTAGTCGTCCTTTAACCTCGATCTCGTGTGTTTTTGAATTTTTGGTATCAGAGAAATTTTTTGTTTCGTATATTTAAAAATTGCAGACGCGATTTTAGAAAATTAAACTGTCTCGGGGCTGGAAATAAAACTTTTATCTGAATATTCCGAGACCAGACGCCCGAAATAGATTTCAACTTTCTGGACACGACGTAGTCGTCCTTTAACCTCGATCTCGTGTGTTTTTGAATTTTTGGTATCAGAGAAATTTTTTGTTTCGTATATTTAAAAATTGCAGACGCGATTTTAGAAAATTAAACTGTCTCGGGGCTGGAAATAAAACTTTTATCTGAATATTCCGAGACCAGACGCCCGAAATAGATTTCAACTTTCTGGACACGACGTAGTCGTCCTTTAACCTCGATCTCGTGTGTTTTTGAATTTTTGGTATCAGAGAAATTTTTTGTTTCGTATATTTAAAAATTGCAGACGCGATTTTAGAAAATTAAACTGTCTCGGGGCTGGAAATAAAACTTTTATCTGAATATTCCGAGACCAGACGCCCGAAATAGATTTCAACTTTCTGGACACGACGTAGTCGTCCTTTAACCTCGATCTCGTGTGTTTTTGAATTTTTGGTATCAGAGAAATTTTTTGTTTCGTATATTTAAAAATTGCAGACGCGATTTTAGAAAATTAAACTGTCTCGGGGCTGGAAATAAAACTTTTATCTGAATATTCCGAGACCAGACGCCCGAAATAGATTTCAACTTTCTGGACACGACGTAGTCGTCCTTTAACCTCGATCTCGTGTGTTTTTGAATTTTTGGTTTCAGAGAAATTTTTTGTTTCGTATATTTAAAAATTGCAGACGCGATTTTAGAAAATTAAACTGTCTCGGGGCTGGAAATAAAACTTTTATCTGAATATTCCGAGACCAGACGCCCGAAATAGATTTCAACTTTCTGGACACGACGTAGTCGTCCTTTAACCTCGATCTCGTGTGTTTTTGAATTTTTGGTATCAGAGAAATTTTTTGTTTCGTATATTTAAAAATTGCAGACGCGATTTTAGAAAATTAAACTGTCTCGGGGCTGGAAATAAAACTTTTATCTGAATATTCCGAGACCAGACGCCCGAAATAGATTTCAACTTTCTGGACACGACGTAGTCGTCCTTTAACCTCGATCTCGTGTGTTTTTGAATTTTTGGTATCAGAGAAATTTTTTGTTTCGTATATTTAAAAATTGCAGACGCGATTTTAGAAAATTAAACTGTCTCGGGGCTGGAAATAAAACTTTTATCTGAATATTCCGAGACCAGACGCCCGAAATAGATTTCAACTTTCTGGACACGACGTAGTCGTCCTTTAACCTCGATCTCGTGTGTTTTTGAATTTTTGGTATCAGAGAAATTTTTTGTTTCGTATATTTAAAAATTGCAGACGCGATTTTAGAAAATTAAACTGTCTCGGGGCTGGAAATAAAACTTTTATCTGAATATTCCGAGACCAGACGCCCGAAATAGATTTCAACTTTCTGGACACGACGTAGTCGTCCTTTAACCTCGATCTCGTGTGTTTTTGAATTTTTGGTATCAGAGAAATTTTTTGTTTCGTATATTTAAAAATTGCAGACGCGATTTTAGAAAATTAAACTGTCTCGGGGCTGGAAATAAAACTTTTATCTGAATATTCCGAGACCAGACGCCCGAAATAGATTTCAACTTTCTGGACACGACGTAGTCGTCCTTTAACCTCGATCTCGTGTGTTTTTGAATTTTTGGTATCAGAGAAATTTTTTGTTTCGTATATTTAAAAATTGCAGACGCGATTTTAGAAAATTAAACTGTCTCGGGGCTGGAAATAAAACTTTTATCTGAATATTCCGAGACCAGACGCCCGAAATAGATTTCAACTTTCTGGACACGACGTAGTCGTCCTTTAACCTCGATCTCGTGTGTTTTTGAATTTTTGGTATCAGAGAAATTTTTTGTTTCGTATATTTAAAAATTGCAGACGCGATTTTAGAAAATTAAACTGTCTCGGGGCTGGAAATAAAACTTTTATCTGAATATTCCGAGACCAGACGCCCGAAATAGATTTCAACTTTCTGGACACGACGTAGTCGTCCTTTAACCTCGATCTCGTGTGTTTTTGAATTTTTGGTATCAGAGAAATTTTTTGTTTCGTATATTTAAAAATTGCAGACGCGATTTTAGAAAATTAAACTGTCTCGGGGCTGGAAATAAAACTTTTATCTGAATATTCCGAGACCAGACGCCCGAAATAGATTTCAACTTTCTGGACACGACGTAGTCGTCCTTTAACCTCGATCTCGTGTGTTTTTGAATTTTTGGTATCAGAGAAATTTTTTGTTTCGTATATTTAAAAATTGCAGACGCGATTTTAGAAAATTAAACTGTCTCGGGGCTGGAAATAAAACTTTTATCTGAATATTCCGAGACCAGACGCCCGAAATAGATTTCAACTTTCTGGACACGACGTAGTCGTCCTTTAACCTCGATCTCGTGTGTTTTTGAATTTTTGGTATCAGAGAAATTTTTTGTTTCGTATATTTAAAAATTGCAGACGCGATTTTAGAAAATTAAACTGTCTCGGGGCTGGAAATAAAACTTTTATCTGAATATTCCGAGACCAGACGCCCGAAATAGATTTCAACTTTCTGGACACGACGTAGTCGTCCTTTAACCTCGATCTCGTGTGTTTTTGAATTTTTGGTATCAGAGAAATTTTTTGTTTCGTATATTTAAAAATTGCAGACGCGATTTTAGAAAATTAAACTGTCTCGGGGCTGGAAATAAAACTTTTATCTGAATATTCCGAGACCAGACGCCCGAAATAGATTTCAACTTTCTGGACACGACGTAGTCGTCCTTTAACCTCGATCTCGTGTGTTTTTGAATTTTTGGTATCAGAGAAATTTTTTGTTTCGTATATTTAAAAATTGCAGACGCGATTTTAGAAAATTAAACTGTCTCGGGGCTGGAAATAAAACTTTTATCTGAATATTCCGAGACCAGACGCCCGAAATAGATTTCAACTTTCTGGACACGACGTAGTCGTCCTTTAACCTCGATCTCGTGTGTTTTTGAATTTTTGGTATCAGAGAAATTTTTTGTTTCGTATATTTAAAAATTGCAGACGCGATTTTAGAAAATTAAACTGTCTCGGGGCTGGAAATAAAACTTTTATCTGAATATTCCGAGACCAGACGCCCGAAATAGATTTCAACTTTCTGGACACGACGTAGTCGTCCTTTAACCTCGATCTCGTGTGTTTTTGAATTTTTGGTATCAGAGAAATTTTTTGTTTCGTATATTTAAAAATTGCAGACGCGATTTTAGAAAATTAAACTGTCTCGGGGCTGGAAATAAAACTTTTATCTGAATATTCCGAGACCAGACGCCCGAAATAGATTTCAACTTTCTGGACACGACGTAGTCGTCCTTTAACCTCGATCTCGTGTGTTTTTGAATTTTTGGTATCAGAGAAATTTTTTGTTTCGTATATTTAAAAATTGCAGACGCGATTTTAGAAAATTAAACTGTCTCGGGGCTGGAAATAAAACTTTTATCTGAATATTCCGAGACCAGACGCCCGAAATAGATTTCAACTTTCTGGACACGACGTAGTCGTCCTTTAACCTCGATCTCGTGTGTTTTTGAATTTTTGGTATCAGAGAAATTTTTTGTTTCGTATATTTAAAAATTGCAGACGCGATTTTAGAAAATTAAACTGTCTCGGGGCTGGAAATAAAACTTTTATCTGAATATTCCGAGACCAGACGCCCGAAATAGATTTCAACTTTCTGGACACGACGTAGTCGTCCTTTAACCTCGATCTCGTGTGTTTTTGAATTTTTGGTATCAGAGAAATTTTTTGTTTCGTATATTTAAAAATTGCAGACGCGATTTTAGAAAATTAAACTGTCTCGGGGCTGGAAATAAAACTTTTATCTGAATATTCCGAGACCAGACGCCCGAAATAGATTTCAACTTTCTGGACACGACGTAGTCGTCCTTTAACCTCGATCTCGTGTGTTTTTGAATTTTTGGTATCAGAGAAATTTTTTGTTTCGTATATTTAAAAATTGCAGACGCGATTTTAGAAAATTAAACTGTCTCGGGGCTGGAAATAAAACTTTTATCTGAATATTCCGAGACCAGACGCCCGAAATAGATTTCAACTTTCTGGACACGACGTAGTCGTCCTTTAACCTCGATCTCGTGTGTTTTTGAATTTTTGGTATCAGAGAAATTTTTTGTTTCGTATATTTAAAAATTGCAGACGCGATTTGAGAAAATTAAACTGTCTCGGGGCTGGCAATAAAACTTTTATCTGAATATTCCGAGACCAGACGCCCGAAATAGATTTCAACTTTCTGGACACGACGTAGTCGTCCTTTAACCTCGATCTCGTGTGTTTTAGAATTTTTGGTATCAGAGAAATTTTTTGTTTCGTATATTTAAAAATTGCAGACGTGATTTTAGAAAATTAAACTGTCTCGGGGCTGGAAATAAAACTTTTATCTGAATATTCCGAGACCAGACGCCCGAAATAGATTTCAACTTTCTGGACACGACGTAGTCGTCCTTTAACCTCGATCTCGTGTGTTTTAGAATTTTTGGTATCAGAGAAATTTTTTGTTTCGTATATTTAAAAATTGCAGACGCGATTTTAGAAAATTAAACTGTCTCGGGGCTGGAAATAAAACTTTTATCTGAATATTCCGAGACCAGACGCCCGAAATAGATTTCAACTTTCTGGACACGACGTAGTCGTCCTTTAACCTCGATCTCGTGTGTTTTTGAATTTTTGGTATCAGAGAAATTTTTTGTTTCGTATATTTAAAAATTGCAGACGCGATTTTAGAAAATTAAACTGTCTCGGGGCTGGAAATAAAACTTTTATCTGAATATTCCGAGACCAGACGCCCGAAATAGATCTCAACTTTCTGGACACGACGTAGTCGTCCTTTAACCTCGATCTCGTGTGTTTTTGAATTTTTGGTATCAGAGAAATTTTTTGTTTCGTATATTTAAAAATTGCAGACGCGATTTTAGAAAATTAAACTGTCTCGGGGCTGGAAATAAAACTTTTATCTGAATATTCCGAGACCAGACGCCCGAAATAGATTTCAACTTTCTGGACACGACGTAGTCGTCCTTTAACCTCGATCTCGTGTGTTTTTGAATTTTTGGTATCAGAGAAATTTTTTGTTTCGTATATTTAAAAATTGCAGACGCGATTTTAGAAAATTAAACTGTCTCGGGGCTGGAAATAAAACTTTTATCTGAATATTCCGAGACCAGACGCCCGAAATAGATTTCAACTTTCTGGACACGACGTAGTCGTCCTTTAACCTCGATCTCGTGTGTTTTTGAATTTTTGGTATCAGAGAAATTTTTTGTTTCGTATATTTAAAAATTGCAGACGCGATTTTAGAAAATTAAACTGTCTCGGGGCTGGAAATAAAACTTTTATCTGAATATTCCGAGACCAGACGCCCGAAATAGATTTCAACTTTCTGGACACGACGTAGTCGTCCTTTAACCTCGATCTCGTGTGTTTTTGAATTTTTGGTATCAGAGAAATTTTTTGTTTCGTATATTTAAAAATTGCAGACGCGATTTGAGAAAATTAAACTGTCTCGGGGCTGGAAATAAAACTTTTATCTGAATATTCCGAGACCAGACGCCCGAAATAGATTTCAACTTTCTGGACACGACGTAGTCGTCCTTTAACCTCGATCTCGTGTGTTTTTGAATTTTTGGTATCAGAGAAATTTTTTGTTTCGTATATTTAAAAATTGCAGACGCGATTTTAGAAAATTAAACTGTCTCGGGGCTGGAAATAAAACTTTTATCTGAATATTCCGAGACCAGACGCCCGAAATAGATTTCAACTTTCTGGACACGACGTAGTCGTCCTTTAACCTCGATCTCGTGTGTTTTTGAATTATTGGTATCAGAGAAATTTTTTGTTTCGTATATTTAAAAATTGCAGACGCGATTTTAGAAAATTAAACTGTCTCGGGGCTGGAAATAAAACTTTTATCTGAATATTCCGAGACCAGACGCCCGAAATAGATTTCAACTTTCTGGACACGACGTAGTCGTCCTTTAACCTCGATCTCGTGTGTTTTTGAATTTTTGGTATCAGAGAAATTTTTTGTTTCGTATATTTAAAAATTGCAGACGCGATTTTAGAAAATTAAACTGTCTCGGGGCTGGAAATAAAACTTTTATCTGAATATTCCGAGACCAGACGCCCGAAATAGATTTCAACTTTCTGGACACGACGTAGTCGTCCTTTAACCTCGATCTCGTGTGTTTTTGAATTTTTGGTATCAGAGAAATTTTTTGTTTCGTATATTTAAAAATTGCAGACGCGATTTTAGAAAATTAAACTGTCTCGGGGCTGGAAATAAAACTTTTATCTGAATATTCCGAGACCAGACGCCCGAAATAGATTTCAACTTTCTGGACACGACGTAGTCGTCCTTTAACCTCGATCTCGTGTGTTTTTGAATTTTTGGTATCAGAGAAATTTTTTGTTTCGTATATTTAAAAATTGCAGACGCGATTTTAGAAAATTAAACTGTCTCGGGGCTGGAAATAAAACTTTTATCTGAATATTCCGAGACCAGACGCCCGAAATAGATTTCAACTTTCTGGACACGACGTAGTCGTCCTTTAACCTCGATCTCGTGTGTTTTTGAATTTTTGGTATCAGAGAAATTTTTTGTTTCGTATATTTAAAAATTGCAGACGCGATTTTAGAAAATTAAACTGTCTCGGGGCTGGAAATAAAACTTTTATCTGAATATTCCGAGACCAGACGCCCGAAATAGATTTCAACTTTCTGGACACGACGTAGTCGTCCTTTAACCTCGATATCGTGTGTTTTTGAATTTTTGGTATCAGAGAAATTTTTTGTTTCGTATATTTAAAATTTGCAGACGCGATTTTAGAAAATTAAACTGTCTCGGGGCTGGAAATAAAACTTTTATCTGAATATTCCGAGACCAGACGCCCGAAATAGATTTCAACTTTCTGGACACGACGTAGTCGTCCTTTAACCTCGATCTCGTGTGTTTTTGAATTTTTGGTATCAGAGAAATTTTTTGTTTCGTATATTTAAAAATTGCAGACGCGATTTTAGAAAATTAAACTGTCTCGGGGCTGGAAATAAAACTTTTATCTGAATATTCCGAGACCAGACGCCCGAAATAGATTTCAACTTTCTGGACACGACGTAGTCGTCCTTTAACCTCGATCTCGTGTGTTTTTGAATTTTTGGTATCAGAGAAATTTTTTGTTTCGTATATTTAAAAATTGCAGACGCGATTTTAGAAAATTAAACTGTCTCGGGGCTGGAAATAAAACTTTTATCTGAATATTCCGAGACCAGACGCCCGAAATAGATTTCAACTTTCTGGACACGACGTAGTCGTCCTTTAACCTCGATCTCGTGTGTTTTTGAATTTTTGGTATCAGAGAAATTTTTTGTTTCGTATATTTAAAAATTGCAGACGCGATTTTAGAAAATTAAACTGTCTCGGGGCTGGAAATAAAACTTTTATCTGAATATTCCGAGACCAGACGCCCGAAATAGATTTCAACTTTCTGGACACGACGTAGTCGTCCTTTAACCTCGATCTCGTGTGTTTTTGAATTTTTGGTATCAGAGAAATTTTTTGTTTCGTATATTTAAAAATTGCAGACGCGATTTTAGAAAATTAAACTGTCTCGGGGCTGGAAATAAAACTTTTATCTGAATATTCCGAGACCAGACGCCCGAAATAGATTTCAACTTTCTGGACACGACGTAGTCGTCCTTTAACCTCGATCTCGTGTGTTTTTGAATTTTTGGTATCAGAGAAATTTTTTGTTTCGTATATTTAAAAATTGCAGACGCGATTTTAGAAAATTAAACTGTCTCGGGGCTGGAAATAAAACTTTTATCTGAATATTCCGAGACCAGACGCCCGAAATAGATTTCAACTTTCTGGACACGACGTAGTCGTCCTTTAACCTCGATCTCGTGTGTTTTTGAATTTTTGGTATCAGAGAAATTTTTTGTTTCGTATATTTAAAAATTGCAGACGCGATTTTAGAAAATTAAACTGTCTCGGGGCTGGAAATAAAACTTTTATCTGAATATTCCGAGACCAGACGCCCGAAATAGATTTCAACTTTCTGGACACGACGTAGTCGTCCTTTAACCTCGATCTCGTGTGTTTTTGAATTTTTGGTATCAGAGAAATTTTTTGTTTCGTATATTTAAAAATTGCAGACGCGATTTTAGAAAATTAAACTGTCTCGGGGCTGGAAATAAAACTTTTATCTGAATATTCCGAGACCAGACGCCCGAAATAGATTTCAACTTTCTGGACACGACGTAGTCGTCCTTTAACCTCGATCTCGTGTGTTTTTGAATTTTTGGTATCAGAGAAATTTTTTGTTTCGTATATTTAAAAATTGCAGACGCGATTTTAGAAAATTAAACTGTCTCGGGGCTGGAAATAAAACTTTTATCTGAATATTCCGAGACCAGACGCCCGAAATAGATTTCAACTTTCTGGACACGACGTAGTCGTCCTTTAACCTCGATCTCGTGTGTTTTTGAATTTTTGGTATCAGAGAAATTTTTTGTTTCGTATATTTAAAAATTGCAGACGCGATTTTAGAAAATTAAACTGTCTCGGGGCTGGAAATAAAAACTTTTATCTGAATATTCCGAGACCAGACGCCCGAAATAGATTTCAACTTTCTGGACACGACGTAGTCGTCCTTTAACCTCGATCTCGTGTGTTTTTGAATTTTTGGTATCAGAGAAATTTTTTGTTTCGTATATTTAAAAATTGCAGACGCGATTTTAGAAAATTAAACTGTCTCGGGGCTGGAAATAAAACTTTTATCTGAATATTCCGAGACCAGACGCCCGAAATAGATTTCAACTTTCTGGACACGACGTAGTCGTCCTTTAACCTCGATCTCGTGTGTTTTTGAATTTTTGGTATCAGAGAAATTTTTTGTTTCGTATATTTAAAAATTGCAGACGCGATTTTAGAAAATTAAACTGTCTCGGGGCTGGAAATAAAACTTTTATCTGAATATTCCGAGACCAGACGCCCGAAATAGATTTCAACTTTCTGGACACGACGTAGTCGTCCTTTAACCTCGATCTCGTGTGTTTTTGAATTTTTGGTATCAGAGAAATTTTTTGTTTCGTATATTTAAAAATTGCAGACGCGATTTTAGAAAATTAAACTGTCTCGGGGCTGGAAATAAAACTTTTATCTGAATATTCCGAGACCAGACGCCCGAAATAGATTTCAACTTTCTGGACACGACGTAGTCGTCCTTTAACCTCGATCTCGTGTGTTTTTGAATTTTTGGTATCAGAGAAATTTTTTGTTTCGTATATTTAAAAATTGCAGACGCGATTTTAGAAAATTAAACTGTCTCGGGGCTGGAAATAAAACTTTTATCTGAATATTCCGAGACCAGACGCCCGAAATAGATTTCAACTTTCTGGACACGACGTAGTCGTCCTTTAACCTCGATCTCGTGTGTTTTTGAATTTTTGGTATCAGAGAAATTTTTTGTTTCGTATATTTAAAAATTGCAGACGCGATTTTAGAAAATTAAACTGTCTCGGGGCTGGAAATAAAACTTTTATCTGAATATTCCGAGACCAGACGCCCGAAATAGATTTCAACTTTCTGGACACGACGTAGTCGTCCTTTAACCTCGATCTCGTGTGTTTTAGAATTTTTGGTATCAGAGAAATTTTTTGTTTCGTATATTTAAAAATTGCAGACGCGATTTTAGAAAATTAAACTGTCTCGGGGCTGGAAATAAAACTTTTATCTGAATATTCCGAGACCAGACGCCCGAAATAGATTTCAACTTTCTGGACACGACGTAGTCGTCCTTTAACCTCGATCTCGTGTGTTTTTGAATTTTTGGTATCAGAGAAATTTTTTGTTTCGTATATTTAAAAATTGCAGACGCGATTTTAGAAAATTAAACTGTCTCGGGGCTGGAAATAAAACTTTTATCTGAATATTCCGAGACCAGACGCCCGAAATAGATTTCAACTTTCTGGACACGACGTAGTCGTCCTTTAACCTCGATCTCGTGTGTTTTTGAATTTTTGGTATCAGAGAAATTTTTTGTTTCGTATATTTAAAAATTGCAGACGCGATTTTAGAAAATTAAACTGTCTCGGGGCTGGAAATAAAACTTTTATCTGAATATTCCGAGACCAGACGCCCGAAATAGATTTCAACTTTCTGGACACGACGTAGTCGTCCTTTAACCTCGATCTCGTGTGTTTTTGAATTTTTGGTATCAGAGAAATTTTTTGTTTCGTATATTTAAAAATTGCAGACGCGATTTTAGAAAATTAAACTGTCTCGGGGCTGGAAATAAAACTTTTATCTGAATATTCCGAGACCAGACGCCCGAAATAGATTTCAACTTTCTGGACACGACGTAGTCGTCCTTTAACCTCGATCTCGTGTGTTTTTGAATTTTTGGTATCAGAGAAATTTTTTGTTTCGTATATTTAAAAATTGCAGACGCGATTTTAGAAAATTAAACTGTCTCGGGGCTGGAAATAAAACTTTTATCTGAATATTCCGAGACCAGACGCCCGAAATAGATTTCAACTTTCTGGACACGACGTAGTCGTCCTTTAACCTCGATCTCGTGTGTTTTTGAATTTTTGGTATCAGAGAAATTTTTTGTTTCGTATATTTAAAAATTGCAGACGCGATTTGAGAAAATTAAACTGTCTCGGGGCTGGAAATAAAACTTTTATCTGAATATTCCGAGACCAGACGCCCGAAATAGATTTCAACTTTCTGGACACGACGTAGTCGTCCTTTAACCTCGATATCGTGTGTTTTTGAATTTTTGGTATCAGAGAAATTTTTTGTTTCGTATATTTAAAATTTGCAGACGCGATTTTAGAAAATTAAACTGTCTCGGGGCTGGAAATAAAACTTTTATCTGAATATTCCGAGACCAGACGCCCGAAATAGATTTCAACTTTCTGGACACGACGTAGTCGTCCTTTAACCTCGATCTCGTGTGTTTTTGAATTTTTGGTATCAGAGAAATTTTTTGTTTCGTATATTTAAAAATTGCAGACGCGATTTTAGAAAATTAAACTGTCTCGGGGCTGGAAATAAAACTTTTATCTGAATATTCCGAGACCAGACGCCCGAAATAGATTTCAACTTTCTGGACACGACGTAGTCGTCCTTTAACCTCGATCTCGTGTGTTTTAGAATTTTTGGTATCAGAGAAATTTTTTGTTTCGTATATTTAAAAATTGCAGACGCGATTTTAGAAAATTAAACTGTCTCGGGGCTGGAAATAAAACTTTTATCTGAATATTCCGAGACCAGACGCCCGAAATAGATTTCAACTTTCTGGACACGACGTAGTCGTCCTTTAACCTCGATCTCGTGTGTTTTTGAATTTTTGGTATCAGAGAAATTTTTTGTTTCGTATATTTAAAAATTGCAGACGCGATTTTAGAAAATTAAACTGTCTCGGGGCTGGAAATAAAACTTTTATCTGAATATTCCGAGACCAGACGCCCGAAATAGATTTCAACTTTCTGGACACGACGTAGTCGTCCTTTAACCTCGATCTCGTGTGTTTTTGAATTTTTGGTATCAAAGAAATTTTTTGTTTCGTATATTTAAAAATTGCAGACGCGATTTTAGAAAATTAAACTGTCTCGGGGCTGGAAATAAAACTTTTATCTGAATATTCCGAGACCAGACGCCCGAAATAGATTTCAACTTTCTGGACACGACGTAGTCGTCCTTTAACCTCGATCTCGTGTGTTTTTGAATTTTTGGTATCAGAGAAATTTTTTGTTTCGTATATTTAAAAATTGCAGACGCGATTTTAGAAAATTAAACTGTCTCGGGGCTGGAAATAAAACTTTTATCTGAATATTCCGAGACCAGACGCCCGAAATAGATTTCAACTTTCTGGACACGACGTAGTCGTCCTTTAACCTCGATCTCGTGTGTTTTTGAATTTTTGGTATCAGAGAAATTTTTTGTTTCGTATATTTAAAAATTGCAGACGCGATTTTAGAAAATTAAACTGTCTCGGGGCTGGAAATAAAACTTTTATCTGAATATTCCGAGACCAGACGCCCGAAATAGATTTCAACTTTCTGGACACGACGTAGTCGTCCTTTAACCTCGATCTCGTGTGTTTTTGTATTTTTGGTATCAGAGAAATTTTTTGTTTCGTATATTTAAAAATTGCAGACGCGATTTGAGAAAATTAAACTGTCTCGGGGCTGGAAATAAAACTTTTATCTGAATATTCCGAGACCAGACGCCCGAAATAGATTTCAACTATCTGGACACGACGTAGTCGTCCTTTAACCTCGATATCGTGTGTTTTTGTATTTTTGGTATCAGAGAAATTTTTTGTTTCGTATATTTAAAATTTGCAGACGCGATTTTAGAAAATTAAACTGTCTCGGGGCTGGAAATAAAACTTTTATCTGAATATTCCGAGACCAGACGCCCGAAATAGATTTCAACTTTCTGGACACGACGTAGTCGTCCTTTAACCTCGATCTCGTGTGTTTTTGAATTTTTGGTATCAGAGAAATTTTTTGTTTCGTATATTTAAAAATTGCAGACGCGATTTTAGAAAATTAAACTGTCTCGGGGCTGGAAATAAAACTTTTATCTGAATATTCCGAGACCAGACGCCCGAAATAGATTTCAACTTTCTGGACACGACGTAGTCGTCCTTTAACCTCGATCTCGTGTGTTTTTGAATTTTTGGTATCAGAGAAATTTTTTGTTTCGTATATTTAAAAATTGCAGACGCGATTTTAGAAAATTAAACTGTCTCGGGGCTGGAAATAAAACTTTTATCTGAATATTCCGAGACCAGACGCCCGAAATAGATTTCAACTTTCTGGACACGACGTAGTCGTCCTTTAACCTCGATCTCGTGTGTTTTTGAATTTTTGGTATCAGAGAAATTTTTTGTTTCGTATATTTAAAAATTACAGACGCGATTTTAGAAAATTAAACTGTCTCGGGGCTGGAAATAAAACTTTTATCTGAATATTCTGAGACCAGACGCCCGAAATAGATTTCAACTTTCTGGACACGACGTAGTCGTCCTTTAACCTCGATCTCGTGTGTTTTTGAATTTTTGGTATCAGAGAAATTTTTTGTTTCGTATATTTAAAAATTGCAGACGCGATTTTAGAAAATTAAACTGTCTCGGGGCTGGAAATAAAACTTTTATCTGAATATTCCGAGACCAGACGCCCGAAATAGATTTCAACTTTCTGGACACGACGTAGTCGTCCTTTAACCTCGATCTCGTGTGTTTTAGAATTTTTGGTATCAGAGAAATTTTTTGTTTCGTATATTTAAAAATTGCAGACGCGATTTTAGAAAATTAAACTGTCTCGGGGCTGGAAATAAAACTTTTATCTGAATATTCCGAGACCAGACGCCCGAAATAGATTTCAACTTTCTGGACACGACGTAGTCGTCCTTTAACCTCGATCTCGTGTGTTTTAGAATTTTTGGTATCAGAGAAATTTTTTGTTTCGTATATTTAAAAATTGCAGACGCGATTTTAGAAAATTAAACTGTCTCGGGGCTGGAAATAAAACTTTTATCTGAATATTCCGAGACCAGACGCCCGAAATAGATTTCAACTTTCTGGACACGACGTAGTCGTCCTTTAACCTCGATCTCGTGTGTTTTTGAATTTTTGGTATCAGAGAAATTTTTTGTTTCGTATATTTAAAAATTGCAGACGCGATTTGAGAAAATTAAACTGTCTCGGGGCTGGAAATAAAACTTTTATCTGAATATTCCGAGACCAGACGCCCGAAATAGATTTCAACTTTCTGGACACGACGTAGTCGTCCTTTAACCTCGATCTCGTGTGTTTTTGAATTTTTGGTATCAAAGAAATTTTTTGTTTCGTATATTTAAAAATTGCAGACGCGATTTTAGAAAATTAAACTGTCTCGGGGCTGGAAATAAAACTTTTATCTGAATATTCCGAGACCAGACGCCCGAAATAGATTTCAACTTTCTGGACACGACGTAGTCGTCCTTTAACCTCGATCTCGTGTGTTTTTGAATTTTTGGTATCAGAGAAATTTTTTGTTTCGTATATTTAAAAATTGCAGACGCGATTTTAGAAAATTAAACTGTCTCGGGGCTGGAAATAAAACTTTTATCTGAATATTCCGAGACCAGACGCCCGAAATAGATTTCAACTTTCTGGACACGACGTAGTCGTCCTTTAACCTCGATCTCGTGTGTTTTTGAATTTTTGGTATCAGAGAAATTTTTTGTTTCGTATATTTAAAAATTGCAGACGCGATTTTAGAAAATTAAACTGTCTCGGGGCTGGAAATAAAACTTTTATCTGAATATTCCGAGACCAGACGCCCGAAATAGATTTCAACTTTCTGGACACGACGTAGTCGTCCTTTAACCTCGATCTCGTGTGTTTTTGAATTTTTGGTATCAGAGAAATTTTTTGTTTCGTATATTTAAAAATTGCAGACGCGATTTGAGAAAATTAAACTGTCTCGGGGCTGGAAATAAAACTTTTATCTGAATATTCCGAGACCAGACGCCCGAAATAGATTTCAACTTTCTGGACACGACGTAGTCGTCCTTTAACCTCGATATCGTGTGTTTTTGTATTTTTGGTATCAGAGAAATTTTTTGTTTCGTATATTTAAAATTTGCAGACGCGATTTTAGAAAATTAAACTGTCTCGGGGCTGGAAATAAAACTTTTATCTGAATATTCCGAGACCAGACGCCCGAAATAGATTTCAACTTTCTGGACACGACGTAGTCGTCCTTTAACCTCGATCTCGTGTGTTTTTGAATTTTTGGTATCAGAGAAATTTTTTGTTTCGTATATTTAAAAATTGCAGACGCGATTTTAGAAAATTAAACTGTCTCGGGGCTGGAAATAAAACTTTTATCTGAATATTCCGAGACCAGACGCCCGAAATAGATTTCAACTTTCTGGACACGACGTAGTCGTCCTTTAACCTCGATCTCGTGTGTTTTTGAATTTTTGGTATCAGAGAAATTTTTTGTTTCGTATATTTAAAAATTGCAGACGCGATTTTAGAAAATTAAACTGTCTCGGGGCTGGAAATAAAACTTTTATCTGAATATTCCGAGACCAGACGCCCGAAATAGATTTCAACTTTCTGGACACGACGTAGTCGTCCTTTAACCTCGATCTCGTGTGTTTTTGAATTTTTGGTATCAGAGAAATTTTTTGTTTCGTATATTTAAAAATTACAGACGCGATTTTAGAAAATTAAACTGTCTCGGGGCTGGAAATAAAACTTTTATCTGAATATTCCGAGACCAGACGCCCGAAATAGATTTCAACTTTCTGGACACGACGTAGTCGTCCTTTAACCTCGATCTCGTGTGTTTTTGAATTTTTGGTATCAGAGAAATTTTTTGTTTCGTATATTTAAAAATTGCAGACGCGATTTTAGAAAATTAAACTGTCTCGGGGCTGGAAATAAAACTTTTATCTGAATATTCCGAGACCAGACGCCCGAAATAGATTTCAACTTTCTGGACACGACGTAGTCGTCCTTTAACCTCGATCTCGTGTGTTTTAGAATTTTTGGTATCAGAGAAATTTTTTGTTTCGTATATTTAAAAATTGCAGACGCGATTTTAGAAAATTAAACTGTCTCGGGGCTGGAAATAAAACTTTTATCTGAATATTCCGAGACCAGACGCCCGAAATAGATTTCAACTTTCTGGACACGACGTAGTCGTCCTTTAACCTCGATCTCGTGTGTTTTAGAATTTTTGGTATCAGAGAAATTTTTTGTTTCGTATATTTAAAAATTGCAGACGCGATTTTAGAAAATTAAACTGTCTCGGGGCTGGAAATAAAACTTTTATCTGAATATTCCGAGACCAGACGCCCGAAATAGATTTCAACTTTCTGGACACGACGTAGTCGTCCTTTAACCTCGATCTCGTGTGTTTTTGAATTTTTGGTATCAGAGAAATTTTTTGTTTCGTATATTTAAAAATTGCAGACGCGATTTTAGAAAATTAAACTGTCTCGGGGCTGGAAATAAAACTTTTATCTGAATATTCCGAGACCAGACGCCCGAAATAGATTTCAACTTTCTGGACACGACGTAGTCGTCCTTTAACCTCGATCTCGTGTGTTTTTGAATTTTTGGTATCAAAGAAATTTTTTGTTTCGTATATTTAAAAATTGCAGACGCGATTTTAGAAAATTAAACTGTCTCGGGGCTGGAAATAAAACTTTTATCTGAATATTCCGAGACCAGACGCCCGAAATAGATTTCAACTTTCTGGACACGACGTAGTCGTCCTTTAACCTCGATCTCGTGTGTTTTTGAATTTTTGGTATCAGAGAAATTTTTTGTTTCGTATATTTAAAAATTGCAGACGCGATTTTAGAAAATTAAACTGTCTCGGGGCTGGAAATAAAACTTTTATCTGAATATTCCGAGACCAGACGCCCGAAATAGATTTCAACTTTCTGGACACGACGTAGTCGTCCTTTAACCTCGATCTCGTGTGTTTTTGAATTTTTGGTATCAGAGAAATTTTTTGTTTCGTATATTTAAAAATTGCAGACGCGATTTTAGAAAATTAAACTGTCTCGGGGCTGGAAATAAAACTTTTATCTGAATATTCCGAGACCAGACGCCCGAAATAGATTTCAACTTTCTGGACACGACGTAGTCGTCCTTTAACCTCGATCTCGTGTGTTTTTGAATTTTTGGTATCAGAGAAATTTTTTGTTTCGTATATTTAAAAATTGCAGACGCGATTTGAGAAAATTAAACTGTCTCGGGGCTGGAAATAAAACTTTTATCTGAATATTCCGAGACCAGACGCCCGAAATAGATTTCAACTTTCTGGACACGACGTAGTCGTCCTTTAACCTCGATATCGTGTGTTTTTGTATTTTTGGTATCAGAGAAATTTTTTGTTTCGTATATTTAAAATTTGCAGACGCGATTTTAGAAAATTAAACTGTCTCGGGGCTGGAAATAAAACTTTTATCTGAATATTCCGAGACCAGACGCCCGAAATAGATTTCAACTTTCTGGACACGACGTAGTCGTCCTTTAACCTCGATCTCGTGTGTTTTTGAATTTTTGGTATCAGAGAAATTTTTTGTTTCGTATATTTAAAAATTGCAGACGCGATTTTAGAAAATTAAACTGTCTCGGGGCTGGAAATAAAACTTTTATCTGAATATTCCGAGACCAGACGCCCGAAATAGATTTCAACTTTCTGGACACGACGTAGTCGTCCTTTAACCTCGATCTCGTGTGTTTTTGAATTTTTGGTATCAGAGAAATTTTTTGTTTCGTATATTTAAAAATTGCAGACGCGATTTTAGAAAATTAAACTGTCTCGGGGCTGGAAATAAAACTTTTATCTGAATATTCCGAGACCAGACGCCCGAAATAGATTTCAACTTTCTGGACACGACGTAGTCGTCCTTTAACCTCGATCTCGTGTGTTTTTGAATTTTTGGTATCAGATAAATTTTTTGTTTCGTATATTTAAAAATTACAGACGCGATTTTAGAAAATTAAACTGTCTCGGGGCTGGAAATAAAACTTTTATCTGAATATTCCGAGACCAGACGCCCGAAATAGATTTCAACTTTCTGGACACGACGTAGTCGTCCTTTAACCTCGATCTCGTGTGTTTTTGAATTTTTGGTATCAGAGAAATTTTTTGTTTCGTATATTTAAAAATTGCAGACGCGATTTTAGAAAATTAAACTGTCTCGGGGCTGGAAATAAAACTTTTATCTGAATATTCCGAGACCAGACGCCCGAAATAGATTTCAACTTTCTGGACACGACGTAGTCGTCCTTTAACCTCGATCTCGTGTGTTTTAGAATTTTTGGTATCAGAGAAATTTTTTGTTTCGTATATTTAAAAATTGCAGACGCGATTTTAGAAAATTAAACTGTCTCGGGGCTGGAAATAAAACTTTTATCTGAATATTCCGAGACCAGACGCCCGAAATAGATTTCAACTTTCTGGACACGACGTAGTCGTCCTTTAACCTCGATCTCGTGTGTTTTTGAATTTTTGGTATCAGAGAAATTTTTTGTTTCGTATATTTAAAAATTGCAGACGCGATTTTAGAAAATTAAACTGTCTCGGGGCTGGAAATAAAACTTTTATCTGAATATTCCGAGACCAGACGCCCGAAATAGATTTCAACTTTCTGGACACGACGTAGTCGTCCTTTAACCTCGATCTCGTGTGTTTTTGAATTTTTGGTATCAGAGAAATTTTTTGTTTCGTATATTTAAAAATTGCAGACGCGATTTTAGAAAATTAAACTGTCTCGGGGCTGGAAATAAAACTTTTATCTGAATATTCCGAGACCAGACGCCCGAAATAGATTTCAACTTTCTGGACACGACGTAGTCGTCCTTTAACCTCGATCTCGTGTGTTTTAGAATTTTTGGTATCAGAGAAATTTTTTGTTTCGTATATTTAAAAATTGCAGACGCGATTTTAGAAAATTAAACTGTCTCGGGGCTGGAAATAAAACTTTTATCTGAATATTCCGAGACCAGACGCCCGAAATAGATTTCAACTTTCTGGACACGACGTAGTCGTCCTTTAACCTCGATCTCGTGTGTTTTTGAATTTTTGGTATCAGAGAAATTTTTTGTTTCGTATATTTAAAAATTGCAGACGCGATTTTAGAAAATTAAACTGTCTCGGGGCTGGAAATAAAACTTTTATCTGAATATTCCGAGACCAGACGCCCGAAATAGATTTCAACTTTCTGGACACGACGTAGTCGTCCTTTAACCTCGATCTCGTGTGTTTTTGAATTTTTGGTATCAGAGAAATTTTTTGTTTCGTATATTTAAAAATTGCAGACGCGATTTGAGAAAATTAAACTGTCTCGGGGCTGGAAATAAAACTTTTATCTGAATATTCCGAGACCAGACGCCCGAAATAGATTTCAACTTTCTGGACACGACGTAGTCGTCCTTTAACCTCGATCTCGTGTGTTTTTGAATTTTTGGTATCAGAGAAATTTTTTGTTTCGTATATTTAAAAATTGCAGACGCGATTTTAGAAAATTAAACTGTCTCGGGGCTGGAAATAAAACTTTTATCTGAATATTCCGAGACCAGACGCCCGAAATAGATTTCAACTTTCTGGACACGACGTAGTCGTCCTTTAACCTCGATCTCGTGTGTTTTTGAATTTTTGGTATCAGAGAAATTTTTTGTTTCGTATATTTAAAAATTGCAGACGCGATTTTAGAAAATTAAACTGTCTCGGGGCTGGAAATAAAACTTTTATCTGAATATTCCGAGACCAGACGCCCGAAATAGATTTCAACTTTCTGGACACGACGTAGTCGTCCTTTAACCTCGATCTCGTGTGTTTTTGAATTTTTGGTATCAGAGAAATTTTTTGTTTCGTATATTTAAAAATTGCAGACGCGATTTTAGAAAATTAAACTGTCTCGGGGCTGGAAATAAAACTTTTATCTGAATATTCCGAGACCAGACGCCCAAAATAGATTTCAACTTTCTGGACACGACGTAGTCGTCCTTTAACCTCGATCTCGTGTGTTTTTGAATTTTTGGTATCAGAGAAATTTTTTGTTTCGTATATTTAAAAATTGCAGACGCGATTTTAGAAAATTAAACTGTCTCGGGGCTGGAAATAAAACTTTTATCTGAATATTCCGAGACCAGACGCCCGAAATAGATTTCAACTTTCTGGACACGACGTAGTCGTCCTTTAACCTCGATCTCGTGTGTTTTAGAATTTTTGGTATCAGAGAAATTTTTTGTTTCGTATATTTAAAAATTGCAGACGCGATTTTAGAAAATTAAACTGTCTCGGGGCTGGAAATAAAACTTTTATCTGAATATTCCGAGACCAGACGCCCGAAATAGATTTCAACTTTCTGGACACGACGTAGTCGTCCTTTAACCTCGATCTCGTGTGTTTTTGAATTTTTGGTATCAGAGAAATTTTTTGTTTCGTATATTTAAAAATTGCAGACGCGATTTTAGAAAATTAAACTGTCTCGGGGCTGGAAATAAAACTTTTATCTGAATATTCCGAGACCAGACGCCTGAAATAGATTTCAACTTTCTGGACACGACGTAGTCGTCCTTTAACCTCGATCTCGTGTGTTTTTGAATTTTTGGTATCAGAGAAATTTTTTGTTTCGTATATTTAAAAATTGCAGACGCGATTTTAGAAAATTAAACTGTCTCGGGGCTGGAAATAAAACTTTTATCTGAATATTCCGAGACCAGACGCCCGAAATAGATTTTAACTTTCTGGACACGACGTAGTCGTCCTTTAACCTCGATCTCGTGTGTTTTTGAATTTTTGGTATCAGAGAAATTTTTTGTTTCGTATATTTAAAAATTGCAGACGCGATTTTAGAAAATTAAACTGTCTCGGGGCTGGAAATAAAACTTTTATCTGAATATTCCGAGACCAGACGCCCGAAATAGATTTCAACTTTCTGGACACGACGTAGTCGTCCTTTAACCTCGATCTCGTGTGTTTTTGAATTTTTGGTATCAGAGAAATTTTTTGTTTCGTATATTTAAAAATTGCAGACGCGATTTTAGAAAATTAAACTGTCTCGGGGCTGGAAATAAAACTTTTATCTGAATATTCCGAGACCAGACGCCCGAAATAGATTTCAACTTTCTGGACACGACGTAGTCGTCCTTTAACCTCGATCTCGTGTGTTTTTGAATTTTTGGTATCAGAGAAATTTTTTGTTTCGTATATTTAAAAATTGCAGACGCGATTTGAGAAAATTAAACTGTCTCGGGGCTGGAAATAAAACTTTTATCTGAATATTCCGAGACCAGACGCCCGAAATAGATTTCAACTTTCTGGACACGACGTAGTCGTCCTTTAACCTCGATATCGTGTGTTTTTGAATTTTTGGTATCAGAGAAATTTTTTGTTTCGTATATTTAAAATTTGCAGACGCGATTTTAGAAAATTAAACTGTCTCGGGGCTGGAAATAAAACTTTTATCTGAATATTCCGAGACCAGACGCCCGAAATAGATTTCAACTTTCTGGACACGACGTAGTCGTCCTTTAACCTCGATCTCGTGTGTTTTTGAATTTTTGGTATCAGAGAAATTTTTTGTTTCGTATATTTAAAAATTGCAGACGCGATTTTAGAAAATTAAACTGTCTCGGGGCTGGAAATAAAACTTTTATCTGAATATTCCGAGACCAGACGCCCGAAATAGATTTCAACTTTCTGGACACGACGTAGTCGTCCTTTAACCTCGATCTCGTGTGTTTTTGAATTTTTGGTATCAGAGAAATTTTTTGTTTCGTATATTTAAAAATTGCAGACGCGATTTTAGAAAATTAAACTGTCTCGGGGCTGGAAATAAAACTTTTATCTGAATATTCCGAGACCAGACGCCCGAAATAGATTTCAACTTTCTGGACACGACGTAGTCGTCCTTTAACCTCGATCTCGTGTGTTTTTGAATTTTTGGTATCAGAGAAATTTTTTGTTTCGTATATTTAAAAATTGCAGACGCGATTTTAGAAAATTAAACTGTCTCGGGGCTGGAAATAAAACTTTTATCTGAATATTCCGAGACCAGACGCCCGAAATAGATTTCAACTTTCTGGACACGACGTAGTCGTCCTTTAACCTCGATCTCGTGTGTTTTAGAATTTTTGGTATCAGAGAAATTTTTTGTTTCGTATATTTAAAAATTGCAGACGCGATTTTAGAAAATTAAACTGTCTCGGGGCTGGAAATAAAACTTTTATCTGAATATTCCGAGACCAGACGCCCGAAATAGATTTCAACTTTCTGGACACGACGTAGTCGTCCTTTAACCTCGATCTCGTGTGTTTTAGAATTTTTGGTATCAGAGAAATTTTTTGTTTCGTATATTTAAAAATTGCAGACGCGATTTTAGAAAATTAAACTGTCTCGGGGCTGGAAATAAAACTTTTATCTGAATATTCCGAGACCAGACGCCCGAAATAGATTTCAACTTTCTGGACACGACGTAGTCGTCCTTTAACCTCGATCTCGTGTGTTTTTGAATTTTTGGTATCAGAGAAATTTTTTGTTTCGTATATTTAAAAATTGCAGACGCGATTTTAGAAAATTAAACTGTCTCGGGGCTGGAAATAAAACTTTTATCTGAATATTCCGAGACCAGACGCCTGAAATAGATTTCAACTTTCTGGACACGACGTAGTCGTCCTTTAACCTCGATCTCGTGTGTTTTTGAATTTTTGGTATCAGAGAAATTTTTTGTTTCGTATATTTAAAAATTGCAGACGCGATTTTAGAAAATTAAACTGTCTCGGGGCTGGAAATAAAACTTTTATCTGAATATTCCGAGACCAGACGCCCGAAATAGATTTCAACTTTCTGGACACGACGTAGTCGTCCTTTAACCTCGATTTCGTGTGTTTTTGAATTTTTGGTATCAGAGAAATTTTTTGTTTCGTATATTTAAAAATTGCAGACGCGATTTTAGAAAATTAAACTGTCTCGGGGCTGGAAATAAAACTTTTATCTGAATATTCCGAGACCAGACGCCCGAAATAGATTTCAACTTTCTGGACACGACGTAGTCGTCCTTTAACCTCGATCTCGTGTGTTTTTGAATTTTTGGTATCAGAGAAATTTTTTGTTTCGTATATTTAAAAATTACAGACGCGATTTTAGAAAATTAAACTGTCTCGGGGCTGGAAATAAAACTTTTATCTGAATATTCCGAGACCAGACGCCCGAAATAGATTTCAACTTTCTGGACACGACGTAGTCGTCCTTTAACCTCGATCTCGTGTGTTTTTGAATTTTTGGTATCAGAGAAATTTTTTGTTTCGTATATTTAAAAATTGCAGACGCGATTTTAGAAAATTAAACTGTCTCGGGGCTGGAAATAAAACTTTTATCTGAATATTCCGAGACCAGACGCCCGAAATAGATTTCAACTTTCTGGACACGACGTAGTCGTCCTTTAACCTCGATCTCGTGTGTTTTTGAATTTTTGGTATCAGAGAAATTTTTTGTTTCGTATATTTAAAAATTGCAGACGCGATTTTAGAAAATTAAACTGTCTCGGGGCTGGAAATAAAACTTTTATCTGAATATTCCGAGACCAGACGCCCGAAATAGATTTCAACTTTCTGGACACGACGTAGTCGTCCTTTAACCTCGATCTCGTGTGTTTTTGAATTTTTGGTATCAGAGAAATTTTTTGTTTCGTATATTTAAAAATTGCAGACGCGATTTTAGAAAATTAAACTGTCTCGGGGCTGGAAATAAAACTTTTATCTGAATATTCCGAGACCAGACGCCCGAAATAGATTTCAACTTTCTGGACACGACGTAGTCGTCCTTTAACCTCGATCTCGTGTGTTTTTGAATTTTTGGTATCAGAGAAATTTTTTGTTTCGTATATTTAAAAATTGCAGACGCGATTTTAGAAAATTAAACTGTCTCGGGGCTGGAAATAAAACTTTTATCTGAATATTCCGAGACCAGACGCCCGAAATAGATTTCAACTTTCTGGACACGACGTAGTCGTCCTTTAACCTCGATCTCGTGTGTTTTTGAATTTTTGGTATCAGAGAAATTTTTTGTTTCGTATATTTAAAAATTGCAGACGCGATTTTAGAAAATTAAACTGTCTCGGGGCTGGAAATAAAACTTTTATCTGAATATTCCGAGACCAGACGCCCGAAATAGATTTCAACTTTCTGGACACGACGTAGTCGTCCTTTAACCTCGATCTCGTGTGTTTTTGAATTTTTGGTATCAGAGAAATTTTTTGTTTCGTATATTTAAAAATTGCAGACGCGATTTTAGAAAATTAAACTGTCTCGGGGCTGGAAATAAAACTTTTATCTGAATATTCCGAGACCAGACGCCCGAAATAGATTTCAACTTTCTGGACACGACGTAGTCGTCCTTTAACCTCGATCTCGTGTGTTTTTGATTTTTTGGTATCAGGGAAATTTTTTGTTTCGTATATTTAAAAATTGCAGACGCGATTTGAGAAAATTAAACTGTCTCGGGGCTGGAAATAAAACTTTTATCTGAATATTCCGAGACCAGACGCCCGAAATAGATTTCAACTTTCTGGACACGACGTAGTCGTCCTTTAACCTCGATCTCGTGTGTTTTTGAATTTTTGGTATCAGAGAAATTTTTTGTTTCGTATATTTAAAAATTGCAGACGCGATTTGAGAAAATTAAACTGTCTCGGGGCTGGAAATAAAACTTTTATCTGAATATTCCGAGACCAGACGCCCGAAATAGATTTCAACTTTCTGGACACGACGTAGTCGTCCTTTAACCTCGATTTCGTGTGTTTTTGAATTTTTGGTATCAGAGAAATTTTTTGTTTCGTATATTTAAAAATTGCAGACGCGATTTGAGAAAATTAAACTGTCTCGGGGCTGGAAATAAAACTTTTATCTGAATATTCCGAGACCAGACGCCCGAAATAGATTTCAACTTTCTGGACACGACGTAGTCGTCCTTTAACCTCGATCTCGTGTGTTTTTGAATTTTTGGTATCAGAGAAATTTTTTGTTTCTTATATTTAAAAATTGCAGACGCGATTTTAGAAAATTAAACTGTCTCGGGGCTGGAAATAAAACTTTTATCTGAATATTCCGAGACCAGACGCCCGAAATAGATTTCAACTTTTTGGACACGACGTAGTCGTCCTTTAACCTCGATCTCGTGTGTTTTTGAATTTTTGGTATCAGAGAAATTTTTTGTTTCTTATATTTAAAAATTTCAGACGCGATTTGAGAAAATTAAACTGTCTCGGGGCTGGAAATAAAACTTTTATCTGAATATTCCGAGACCAGACGCCCGAAATAGATTTCAACTTTCTGGACACGACGTAGTCGTCCTTTAACCTCGATCTCGTGTGTTTTTGAATTTTTGGTATCAGAGAAATTTTTTGTTTCTTATATTTAAAAATTGCAGACGCGATTTTAGAAAATTAAACTGTCTCGGGGCTGGAAATAAAACTTTTATCTGAATATTCCGAGACCAGACGCCCGAAATAGATTTCAACTTTTTGGACACGACGTAGTCGTCCTTTAACCTCGATCTCGTGTGTTTTTGAATTTTTGGTATCAGAGAAATTTTTTGTTTCGTATATTTAAAAATTGCAGACGCGATTTGAGAAAATTAAACTGTCTCGGGGCTGGAAATAAAACTTTTATCTGAATATTCCGAGACCAGACGCCCGAAATAGATTTCAACTTTCTGGACACGACGTAGTCGTCCTTTAACCTCGATTTCGTGTGTTTTTAAATTTTTGGTATCAGAGAATATTTTTGTTTCGTATATTTAAAAATTGCAGACGCGATTTGAGAAAATTAAACTGTCTCGGGGCTGGAAATAAAACTTTTATCTGAATATTCCGAGACCAGACGCCCGAAATAGATTTCAACTTTCTGGACACGACGTAGTCGTCCTTTAACCTCGATCTCGTGTGTTTTTGAATTTTTGGTATCAGAGAAATTTTTTGTTTCGTATATTTAAAAATTGCAGACGCGATTTGAGAAAATTAAACTGTCTCGGGGCTGGAAATAAAACTTTTATCTGAATATTCCGAGACCAGACGCCCGAAATAGATTTCAACTTTCTGGACACGACGTAGTCGTCCTTTAACCTCGATCTCGTGTGTTTTTGAATTTTTGGTATCAGAGAATATTTTTGTTTCGTATATTTAAAAATTGCAGACGCGATTTGAGAAAATTAAACTGTCTCGGGGCTGGAAATAAAACTTTTATCTGAATATTCCGAGACCAGACGCCCGAAATAGATTTCAACTTTCTGGACACGACGTAGTCGTCCTTTAACCTCGATTTCGTGTGTTTTTGAATTTTTGGTATCAGAGAATATTTTTGTTTCGTATATTTAAAAATTGCAGACGCGATTTGAGAAAATTAAACTGTCTCGGGGCTGGAAATAAAACTTTTATCTGAATATTCCGAGACCAGACGCCCGAAATAGATTTCAACTTTCTGGACACGACGTAGTCGTCCTTTAACCTCGATCTCGTGTGTTTTTGAATTTTTGGTATCAGAGAAATTTTTTGTTTCGTATATTTAAAAATTGCAGACGCGATTTGAGAAAATTAAACTGTCTCGGGGCTGGAAATAAAACTTTTATCTGAATATTCCGAGACCAGACGCCCGAAATAGATTTCAACTTTCTGGACACGACGTAGTCGTCCTTTAACCTCGATCTCGTGTGTTTTTGAATTTTTGGTATCAGAGAAATTTTTTGTTTCGTATATTTAAAAATTGCAGACGCGATTTGAGAAAATTAAACTGTCTCGGGGCTGGAAATAAAACTTTTATCTGAATATTCCGAGACCAGACGCCCGAAATAGATTTCAACTTTCTGGACACGACGTAGTCGTCCTTTAACCTCGATCTCGTGTGTTTTTGAATTTTTGGTATCAGAGAAATTTTTTGTTTCTTATATTTAAAAATTGCAGACGCGATTTTAGAAAATTAAACTGTCTCGGGGCTGGAAATAAAACTTTTATCTGAATATTCCGAGACCAGACGCCCGAAATAGATTTCAACTTTTTGGACACGACGTAGTCGTCCTTTAACCTCGATCTCGTGTGTTTTTGAATTTTTGGTATCAGAGAAATTTTTTGTTTCGTATATTTAAAAATTGCAGACGCGATTTGAGAAAATTAAACTGTCTCGGGGCTGGAAATAAAACTTTTATCTGAATATTCCGAGACCAGACGCCCGAAATAGATTTCAACTTTCTGGACACGACGTAGTCGTCCTTTAACCTCGATCTCGTGTGTTTTTGAATTTTTGGTATCAGAGAATATTTTTGTTTCGTATATTTAAAAATTGCAGACGCGATTTGAGAAAATTAAACTGTCTCGGGGCTGGAAATAAAACTTTTATCTGAATATTCCGAGACCAGACGCCCGAAATAGATTTCAACTTTCTGGACACGACGTAGTCGTCCTTTAACCTCGATTTCGTGTGTTTTTGAATTTTTGGTATCAGAGAATATTTTTGTTTCGTATATTTAAAAATTGCAGACGCGATTTGAGAAAATTAAACTGTCTCGGGGCTGGAAATAAAACTTTTATCTGAATATTCCGAGACCAGACGCCCGAAATAGATTTCAACTTTCTGGACACGACGTAGTCGTCCTTTAACCTCGATCTCGTGTGTTTTTGAATTTTTGGTATCAGAGAAATTTTTTGTTTCGTATATTTAAAAATTGCAGACGCGATTTGAGAAAATTAAACTGTCTCGGGGCTGGAAATAAAACTTTTATCTGAATATTCCGAGACCAGACGCCCGAAATAGATTTCAACTTTCTGGACACGACGTAGTCGTCCTTTAACCTCGATCTCGTGTGTTTTTGAATTTTTGGTATCAGAGAAATTTTTTGTTTCTTATATTTAAAAATTGCAGACGCGATTTTAGAAAATTAAACTGTCTCGGGGCTGGAAATAAAACTTTTATCTGAATATTCCGAGACCAGACGCCCGAAATAGATTTCAACTTTTTGGACACGACGTAGTCGTCCTTTAACCTCGATCTCGTGTGTTTTTGAATTTTTGGTATCAGAGAAATTTTTTGTTTCTTATATTTAAAAATTTCAGACGCGATTTGAGAAAATTAAACTGTCTCGGGGCTGGAAATAAAACTTTTATCTGAATATTCCGAGACCAGACGCCCGAAATAGATTTCAACTTTCTGGACACGACGTAGTCGTCCTTTAACCTCGATCTCGTGTGTTTTTGAATTTTTGGTATCAGAGAAATTTTTTGTTTCTTATATTTAAAAATTGCAGACGCGATTTTAGAAAATTAAACTGTCTCGGGGCTGGAAATAAAACTTTTATCTGAATATTCCGAGACCAGACGCCCGAAATAGATTTCAACTTTTTGGACACGACGTAGTCGTCCTTTAACCTCGATCTCGTGTGTTTTTGAATTTTTGGTATCAGAGAAATTTTTTGTTTCGTATATTTAAAAATTGCAGACGCGATTTGAGAAAATTAAACTGTCTCGGGGCTGGAAATAAAACTTTTATCTGAATATTCCGAGACCAGACGCCCGAAATAGATTTCAACTTTCTGGACACGACGTAGTCGTCCTTTAACCTCGATTTCGTGTGTTTTTGAATTTTTGGTATCAGAGAATATTTTTGTTTCGTATATTTAAAAATTGCAGACGCGATTTGAGAAAATTAAACTGTCTCGGGGCTGGAAATAAAACTTTTATCTGAATATTCCGAGACCAGACGCCCGAAATAGATTTCAACTTTCTGGACACGACGTAGTCGTCCTTTAACCTCGATCTCGTGTGTTTTTGAATTTTTGGTATCAGAGAAATTTTTTGTTTCGTATATTTAAAAATTGCAGACGCGATTTGAGAAAATTAAACTGTCTCGGGGCTGGAAATAAAACTTTTATCTGAATATTCCGAGACCAGACGCCCGAAATAGATTTCAACTTTCTGGACACGACGTAGTCGTCCTTTAACCTCGATTTCGTGTGTTTTTGAATTTTTGGTATCAGAGAATATTTTTGTTTCGTATATTTAAAAATTGCAGACGCGATTTGAGAAAATTAAACTGTCTCGGGGCTGGAAATAAAACTTTTATCTGAATATTCCGAGACCAGACGCCCGAAATAGATTTCAACTTTCTGGACACGACGTAGTCGTCCTTTAACCTCGATCTCGTGTGTTTTTGAATTTTTGGTATCAGAGAAATTTTTTGTTTCGTATATTTAAAAATTGCAGACGCGATTTGAGAAAATTAAACTGTCTCGGGGCTGGAAATAAAACTTTTATCTGAATATTCCGAGACCAGACGCCCGAAATAGATTTCAACTTTCTGGACACGACGTAGTCGTCCTTTAACCTCGATCTCGTGTGTTTTTGAATTTTTGGTATCAGAGAAATTTTTTGTTTCGTATATTTAAAAATTGCAGACGCGATTTGAGAAAATTAAACTGTCTCGGGGCTGGAAATAAAACTTTTATCTGAATATTCCGAGACCAGACGCCCGAAATAGATTTCAACTTTCTGGACACGACGTAGTCGTCCTTTAACCTCGATCTCGTGTGTTTTTGAATTTTTGGTATCAGAGAAATTTTTTGTTTCTTATATTTAAAAATTGCAGACGCGATTTTAGAAAATTAAACTGTCTCGGGGCTGGAAATAAAACTTTTATCTGAATATTCCGAGACCAGACGCCCGAAATAGATTTCAACTTTTTGGACACGACGTAGTCGTCCTTTAACCTCGATCTCGTGTGTTTTTGAATTTTTGGTATCAGAGAAATTTTTTGTTTCGTATATTTAAAAATTGCAGACGCGATTTGAGAAAATTAAACTGTCTCGGGGCTGGAAATAAAACTTTTATCTGAATATTCCGAGACCAGACGCCCGAAATAGATTTCAACTTTCTGGACACGACGTAGTCGTCCTTTAACCTCGATTTCGTGTGTTTTTGAATTTTTGGTATCAGAGAATATTTTTGTTTCGTATATTTAAAAATTGCAGACGCGATTTGAGAAAATTAAACTGTCTCGGGGCTGGAAATAAAACTTTTATCTGAATATTCCGAGACCAGACGCCCGAAATAGATTTCAACTTTCTGGACACGACGTAGTCGTCCTTTAACCTCGATCTCGTGTGTTTTTGAATTTTTGGTATCAGAGAAATTTTTTGTTTCGTATATTTAAAAATTGCAGACGCGATTTGAGAAAATTAAACTGTCTCGGGGCTGGAAATAAAACTTTTATCTGAATATTCCGAGACCAGACGCCCGAAATAGATTTCAACTTTCTGGACACGACGTAGTCGTCCTTTAACCTCGATCTCGTGTGTTTTTGAATTTTTGGTATCAGAGAATATTTTTGTTTCGTATATTTAAAAATTGCAGACGCGATTTGAGAAAATTAAACTGTCTCGGGGCTGGAAATAAAACTTTTATCTGAATATTCCGAGACCAGACGCCCGAAATAGATTTCAACTTTCTGGACACGACGTAGTCGTCCTTTAACCTCGATTTCGTGTGTTTTTGAATTTTTGGTATCAGAGAATATTTTTGTTTCGTATATTTAAAAATTGCAGACGCGATTTGAGAAAATTAAACTGTCTCGGGGCTGGAAATAAAACTTTTATCTGAATATTCCGAGACCAGACGCCCGAAATAGATTTCAACTTTCTGGACAGGACGTAGTCGTCCTTTAACCTCGATCTCGTGTGTTTTTGAATTTTTGGTATCAGAGAAATTTTTTGTTTCGTATATTTAAAAATTGCAGACGCGATTTGAGAAAATTAAACTGTCTCGGGGCTGGAAATAAAACTTTTATCTGAATATTCCGAGACCAGACGCCCGAAATAGATTTCAACTTTCTGGACACGACGTAGTCGTCCTTTAACCTCGATCTCGTGTGTTTTTGAATTTTTGGTATCAGAGAAATTTTTTGTTTCTTATATTTAAAAATTGCAGACGCGATTTTAGAAAATTAAACTGTCTCGGGGCTGGAAATAAAACTTTTATCTGAATATTCCGAGACCAGACGCCCGAAATAGATTTCAACTTTTTGGACACGACGTAGTCGTCCTTTAACCTCGATCTCGTGTGTTTTTGAATTTTTGGTATCAGAGAAATTTTTTGTTTCTTATATTTAAAAATTTCAGACGCGATTTGAGAAAATTAAACTGTCTCGGGGCTGGAAATAAAACTTTTATCTGAATATTCCGAGACCAGACGCCCGAAATAGATTTCAACTTTCTGGACACGACGTAGTCGTCCTTTAACCTCGATCTCGTGTGTTTTTGAATTTTTGGTATCAGAGAAATTTTTTGTTTCTTATATTTAAAAATTGCAGACGCGATTTTAGAAAATTAAACTGTCTCGGGGCTGGAAATAAAACTTTTATCTGAATATTCCGAGACCAGACGCCCGAAATAGATTTCAACTTTTTGGACACGACGTAGTCGTCCTTTAACCTCGATCTCGTGTGTTTTTGAATTTTTGGTATCAGAGAAATTTTTTGTTTCGTATATTTAAAAATTGCAGACGCGATTTGAGAAAATTAAACTGTCTCGGGGCTGGAAATAAAACTTTTATCTGAATATTCCGAGACCAGACGCCCGAAATAGATTTCAACTTTCTGGACACGACGTAGTCGTCCTTTAACCTCGATTTCGTGTGTTTTTGAATTTTTGGTATCAGAGAATATTTTTGTTTCGTATATTTAAAAATTGCAGACGCGATTTGAGAAAATTAAACTGTCTCGGGGCTGGAAATAAAACTTTTATCTGAATATTCCGAGACCAGACGCCCGAAATAGATTTCAACTTTCTGGACACGACGTAGTCGTCCTTTAACCTCGATCTCGTGTGTTTTTGAATTTTTGGTATCAGAGAAATTTTTTGTTTCGTATATTTAAAAATTGCAGACGCGATTTGAGAAAATTAAACTGTCTCGGGGCTGGAAATAAAACTTTTATCTGAATATTCCGAGACCAGACGCCCGAAATAGATTTCAACTTTCTGGACACGACGTAGTCGTCCTTTAACCTCGATTTCGTGTGTTTTTGAATTTTTGGTATCAGAGAATATTTTTGTTTCGTATATTTAAAAATTGCAGACGCGATTTGAGAAAATTAAACTGTCTCGGGGCTGGAAATAAAACTTTTATCTGAATATTCCGAGACCAGACGCCCGAAATAGATTTCAACTTTCTGGACACGACGTAGTCGTCCTTTAACCTCGATCTCGTGTGTGTTTGAATTTTTGGTATCAGAGAAATTTTTTGTTTCGTATATTTAAAAATTGCAGACGCGATTTGAGAAAATTAAACTGTCTCGGGGCTGGAAATAAAACTTTTATCTGAATATTCCGAGACCAGACGCCCGAAATAGATTTCAACTTTCTGGACACGACGTAGTCGTCCTTTAACCTCGATCTCGTGTGTTTTTGAATTTTTGGTATCAGAGAAATTTTTTGTTTCTTATATTTAAAAATTGCACACGCGATTTTAGAAAATTAAACTGTCTCGGGGCTGGAAATAAAACTTTTATCTGAATATTCCGAGACCAGACGCCCGAAATAGATTTCAACTTTCTGGACACGACGTAGTCGTCCTTTAACCTCGATCTCGTGTGTTTTTGAATTTTTGGTATCAGAGAAATTTTTTGTTTCTTATATTTAAAAATTGCAGACGCGATTTTAGAAAATTAAACTGTCTCGGGGCTGGAAATAAAACTTTTATCTGAATATTCCGAGACCAGACGCCCGAAATAGATTTCAACTTTCTGGACACGACGTAGTCGTCTTTTAACCTCGATCTCGTGTGTTTTTGAATTTTTGGTATCAGAGAATATTTTTGTTTCGATTATTTAAAAATTGCAGACGCGATTTGAGAAAATTAAACTGTCTCGGGGCTGGAAATAAAACTTTTATCTGAATATTCCGAGACCAGACGCCCGAAATAGATTTCAACTTTCTGGACACGACGTAGTCGTCCTTTAACCTCGATTTCGTGTGTTTTTGAATTTTTGGTATCAGAGAATATTTTTGTTTCGTATATTTAAAAATTGCAGACGCGATTTTATAAAATTAAACTGTCTCGGGGCTGGAAATAAAACTTTTATCTGAATATTCCGAGACCAGACGCCCGAAATAGATTTCAACTTTCTGGACACGACGTAGTCGTCTTTTAACCTCGATCTCGTGTGTTTTTGAATTTTTGGTATTAGAGAAATTTTTTGTTTCGTATATTTAAAAATTGCAGACGCGATTTTAGAAAATTAAACTGTCTCGGGGCTGGAAATAAAACTTTTATCTGAATATTCCGAGACCAGACGCCCGAAATAGATTTCAACTTTCTGGACACGACGTAGTCGTCTTTTAACCTCGATCTCGTGTGTTTTTGAATTTTTGGTATCAGAGAATATTTTTGTTTCGATTATTTAAAAATTGCAGACGCGATTTGAGAAAATTAAACTGTCTCGGGGCTGGAAATAAAACTTTTATCTGAATATTCCGAGACCAGACGCCCGAAATAGATTTCAACTTTCTGGACACGACGTAGTCGTCCTTTAACCTCGATTTCGTGTGTTTTTGAATTTCTGGTATCAGAGAATATTTTTGTTTCGTATATTTAAAAATTGCAGACGCGATTTGAGAAAATTAAACTGTCTCGGGGCTGGAAATAAAACTTTTATCTGAATATTCCGAGACCAGACGCCCGAAATAGATTTCAACTTTCTGGACACGACGTAGTCGTCTTTTAACCTCGATCTCGTGTGTTTTTGAATTTTTGGTATCAGAGAAATTTTTTGTTTCGTATATTTAAAAATTGCAGACGCGATTTGAGAAAATTAAACTGTCTCGGGGCTGGAAATAAAACTTTTATCTGAATATTCCGAGACCAGACGCCCGAAATAGATTTCAACTTTCTGGACACGACGTAGTCGTCCTTTAACCTCGATCTCGTGTGTTTTTGAATTTTTGGTATCAGAGAAATTTTTTGTTTCGTATATTTAAAAATTGCAGACGCGATTTGAGAAAATTAAACTGTCTCGGGGCTGGAAATAAAACTTTTATCTGAATATTCCGAGACCAGACGCCCGAAATAGATTTCAACTTTCTGGACACGACGTAGTCGTCCTTTAACCTCGATTTCGTGTGTTTTTGAATTTTTGGTATCAGAGAATATTTTTGTTTCGTATATTTAAAAATTGCAGACGCGATTTGAGAAAATTAAACTGTCTCGGGGCTGGAAATAAAACTTTTATCTGAATATTCCGAGACCAGACGCCCGAAATAGATTTCAACTTTCTGGACACGACGTAGTCGTCCTTTAACCTCGATCTCGTGTGTTTTTGAATTTTTGGTATCAGAGAAATTTTTTGTTTCTTATATTTTAAAATTTCAGACGCGATTTTAGAAAATTAAACTGTCTCGGGGCTGGAAATAAAACTTTTATCTGAATATTCCGAGACCAGACGCCCGAAATAGATTTCAACTTTCTGGACACGACGTAGTCGTCCTTTAACCTCGATTTCGTGTGTTTTTGAATTTTTGGTATCAGAGAATATTTTTGTTTCGTATATTTAAAAATTGCAGACGCGATTTGAGAAAATTAAACTGTCTCGGGGCTGGAAATAAAACTTTTATCTGAATATTCCGAGACCAGACGCCCGAAATAGATTTCAACTTTCTGGACACGACGTAGTCGTCCTTTAACCTCGATCTCGTGTGTTTTTGAATTTTTGGTATCAGAGAAATTTTTTGTTTCGTATATTTAAAAATTGCAGACGCGATTTGAGAAAATTAAACTGTCTCGGGGCTGGAAATAAAACTTTTATCTGAATATTCCGAGACCAGACGCCCGAAATAGATTTCAACTTTCTGGACACGACGTAGTCGTCCTTTAACCTCGATCTCGTGTGTTTTTGAATTTTTGGTATCAGAGAAATTTTTTGTTTCTTATATTTAAAAATTTCAGACGCGATTTTAGAAAATTAAACTGTCTCGGGGCTGGAAATAAAACTTTTATCTGAATATTCCGAGACCAGACGCCCGAAATAGATTTCAACTTTCTGGACACGACGTAGTCGTCCTTTAACCTCGATCTCGTGTGTTTTTGAATTTTTGGTATCAGAGAAATTTTTTGTTTCGTATATTTAAAAATTGCAGACGCGATTTGAGAAAATTGAACTGTCTCGGGGCTGGAAATAAAACTTTTATCTGAATATTCCGAGACCAGACGCCCGAAATAGATTTCAACTTTCTGGACACGACCTAGTCGTCCTTTAACCTCGATCTCGTGTGTTTTTGAATTTTTGGTATCAGAGAAATTTTTTGTTTCGTATATTTAAAAATTGCAGACGCGATTTGAGAAAATTAAACTGTCTCGGGGCTGGAAATAAAACTTTTATCTGAATATTCCGAGACCAGACGCCCGAAATAGATTTCAACGGTCTGGACACGACGTAGTCGTCCTTTAACTTCGATCTCGTGTGTTTTTGAATTTTTGGTATCAGAGAAATTTTTTGTTTCGTATATTTAAAAATTGCAGACGCGATTTGAGAAAATTAAACTGTCTCGGGGCTGGAAATAAAACTTTTATCTGAATATTCCGAGACCAGACGCCCGAAATAGATTTCAACTTTCTGGACACGACCTAGTCGTCCTTTAACCTCGATCTCGTGTGTTTTTGAATTTTTGGTATCAGAGAAATTTTTTGTTTCGTATATTTAAAAATTGCAGACGCGATTTTAGAAAATTAAACTGTCTCGGGGCTGGAAATAAAACTTTTATCTGAATATTCCGAGACCAGACGCCCGAAATAGATTTCAACGGTCTGGACACGACGTAGTCGTCCTTTAACTTCGATCTCGTGTGTTTTTGAATTTTTGGTATCAGAGAAATTTTTTGTTTCGTATATTTAAAAATTGCAGACGCGATTTGAGAAAATTAAACTGTCTCGGGGCTGGAAATAAAACTTTTATCTGAATATTCCGAGACCAGACGCCCGAAATAGATTTCAACTTTCTGGACACGACCTAGTCGTCCTTTAACCTCGATCTCGTGTGTTTTTGAATTTTTGGTATCAGAGAAATTTTTTGTTTCGTATATTTAAAAATTGCAGACGCGATTTGAGAAAATTAAACTGTCTCGGGGCTGGAAATAAAACTTTTATCTGAATATTCCGAGACCAGACGCCCGAAATAGATTTCAACTTTCTGGACACGACGTAGTCGTCCTTTAACCTCGATTTCGTGTGTTTTTGAATTTTTGGTATCAGAGAATATTTTTGTTTCGTATATTTAAAAATTGCAGACGCGATTTGAGAAAATTAAACTGTCTCGGGGCTGGAAATAAAACTTTTATCTGAATATTCCGAGACCAGACGCCCGAAATAGATTTCAACTTTCTGGACACGACGTAGTCGTCCTTTAACCTCGATCTCGTGTGTTTTTGAATTTTTGGTATCAGAGAAATTTTTTGTTTCGTATATTTAAAAATTGCAGACGCGATTTGAGAAAATTAAACTGTCTCGGGGCTGGAAATAAAACTTTTATCTGAATATTCCGAGACCAGACGCCCGAAATAGATTTCAACTTTCTGGACACGACGTAGTCGTCCTTTAACCTCGATCTCGTGTGTTTTTGAATTTTTGGTATCAGAGAAATTTTTTGTTTCTTATATTTAAAAATTTCAGACGCGATTTTAGAAAATTAAACTGTCTCGGGGCTGGAAATAAAACTTTTATCTGAATATTCCGAGACCAGACGCCCGAAATAGATTTCAACTTTCTGGACACGACGTAGTCGTCCTTTAACCTCGATCTCGTGTGTTTTTGAATTTTTGGTATCAGAGAAATTTTTTGTTTCGTATATTTAAAAATTGCAGACGCGATTTGAGAAAATTGAACTGTCTCGGGGCTGGAAATAAAACTTTTATCTGAATATTCCGAGACCAGACGCCCGAAATAGATTTCAACTTTCTGGACACGACCTAGTCGTCCTTTAACCTCGATCTCGTGTGTTTTTGAATTTTTGGTATCAGAGAAATTTTTTGTTTCGTATATTTAAAAATTGCAGACGCGATTTGAGAAAATTAAACTGTCTCGGGGCTGGAAATAAAACTTTTATCTGAATATTCCGAGACCAGACGCCCGAAATAGATTTCAACTTTCTGGACACGACCTAGTCGTCCTTTAACCTCGATCTCGTGTGTTTTTGAATTTTTGGTATCAGAGAAATTTTTTGTTTCGTATATTTAAAAATTGCAGACGCGATTTTAGAAAATTAAACTGTCTCGGGGCTGGAAATAAAACTTTTATCTGAATATTCCGAGACCAGACGCCCGAAATAGATTTCAACGGTCTGGACACGACGTAGTCGTCCTTTAACTTCGATCTCGTGTGTTTTTGAATTTTTGGTATCAGAGAAATTTTTTGTTTCGTATATTTAAAAATTGCAGACGCGATTTGAGAAAATTAAACTGTCTCGGGGCTGGAAATAAAACTTTTATCTGAATATTCCGAGACCAGACGCCCGAAATAGATTTCAACTTTCTGGACACGACCTAGTCGTCCTTTAACCTCGATCTCGTGTGTTTTTGAATTTTTGGTATCAGAGAAATTTTTTGTTTCGTATATTTAAAAATTGCAGACGCGATTTTAGAAAATTAAACTGTCTCGGGGCTGGAAATAAAACTTTTATCTGAATATTCCGAGACCAGACGCCCGAAATAGATTTCAACTTTCTGGACACGACGTAGTCGTCCTTTGACCTCGATCTCGTGTGTTTTTGAATTTTTGGTATCAGAGAAATTTTTTGTTTCGTATATTTAAAAATTGCAGACGCGATTTGAGAAAATTAAACTGTCTCGGGGCTGGAAATAAAACTTTTATCTGAATATTCCGAGACCAGACGCCCGAAATAGATTTCAACGGTCTGGACACGACGTAGTCGTCCTTTAACTTCGATCTCGTGTGTTTTTGAATTTTTGGTATCAGAGAAATTTTTTGTTTCGTATATTTAAAAATTGCAGACGCGATTTTAGAAAATTAAACTGTCTCGGGGCTGTAAATAAAACTTTTATCTGAATATTCCGAGACCAGACGCCCGAAATAGATTTCAACTTTCTGGACACGACGTAGTCGTCCTTTAACCTCGATCTCGTGTGTTTTTGAATTTTTGGTATCAGAGAAATTTTTTGTTTCGTATATTTAAAAATTGCAGACGCGATTTTAGAAAATTAAACTGTCTCGGGGCTGGAAATAAAACTTTTATCTGAATATTCCGAGACCAGACGCCCGAAATAGATTTCAACTTTCTGGACACGACCTAGTCGTCCTTTAACCTCGATTTCGTGTGTTTTTGAATTTTTGGTATCAGAGAATATTTTTGTTTCGTATATTTAAAAATTGCAGACGCGATTTGAGAAAATTAAACTGTCTCGGGGCTGGAAATAAAACTTTTATCTGAATATTCCGAGACCAGACGCCCGAAATAGATTTCAACTTTCTGGACACGACGTAGTCGTCCTTTAACCTCGATCTCGTGTGTTTTTGAATTTTTGGTATCAGAGAAATTTTTTGTTTCTTATATTTAAAAATTTCAGACGCGATTTTAGAAAATTAAACTGTCTCGGGGCTGGAAATAAAACTTTTATCTGAATATTCCGAGACCAGACGCCCGAAATAGATTTCAACTTTCTGGACACGACGTAGTCGTCCTTTAACCTCGATTTCGTGTGTTTTTGAATTTTTGGTATCAGAGAATATTTTTGTTTCGTATATTTAAAAATTGCAGACGCGATTTGAGAAAATTAAACTGTCTCGGGGCTGGAAATAAAACTTTTATCTGAATATTCCGAGACCAGACGCCCGAAATAGATTTCAACTTTCTGGACACGACGTAGTCGTCCTTTAACCTCGATCTCGTGTGTTTTTGAATTTTTGGTATCAGAGAAATTTTTTGTTTCGTATATTTAAAAATTGCAGACGCGATTTGAGAAAATTAAACTGTCTCGGGGCTGGAAATAAAACTTTTATCTGAATATTCCGAGACCAGACGCCCGAAATAGATTTCAACTTTCTGGACACGACGTAGTCGTCCTTTAACCTCGATCTCGTGTGTTTTTGAATTTTTGGTATCAGAGAAATTTTTTGTTTCTTATATTTAAAAATTTCAGACGCGATTTTAGAAAATTAAACTGTCTCGGGGCTGGAAATAAAACTTTTATCTGAATATTCCGAGACCAGACGCCCGAAATAGATTTCAACTTTCTGGACACGACGTAGTCGTCCTTTAACCTCGATCTCGTGTGTTTTTGAATTTTTGGTATCAGAGAAATTTTTTGTTTCGTATATTTAAAAATTGCAGACGCGATTTGAGAAAATTGAACTGTCTCGGGGCTGGAAATAAAACTTTTATCTGAATATTCCGAGACCAGACGCCCGAAATAGATTTCAACTTTCTGGACACGACCTAGTCGTCCTTTAACCTCGATCTCGTGTGTTTTTGAATTTTTGGTATCAGAGAAATTTTTTGTTTCGTATATTTAAAAATTGCAGACGCGATTTGAGAAAATTAAACTGTCTCGGGGCTGGAAATAAAACTTTTATCTGAATATTCCGAGACCAGACGCCCGAAATAGATTTCAACGGTCTGGACACGACGTAGTCGTCCTTTAACTTCGATCTCGTGTGTTTTTGAATTTTTGGTATCAGAGAAATTTTTTGTTTCGTATATTTAAAAATTGCAGACGCGATTTGAGAAAATTAAACTGTCTCGGGGCTGGAAATAAAACTTTTATCTGAATATTCCGAGACCAGACGCCCGAAATAGATTTCAACTTTCTGGACACGACCTAGTCGTCCTTTAACCTCGATCTCGTGTGTTTTTGAATTTTTGGTATCAGAGAAATTTTTTGTTTCGTATATTTAAAAATTGCAGACGCGATTTTAGAAAATTAAACTGTCTCGGGGCTGGAAATAAAACTTTTATCTGAATATTCCGAGACCAGACGCCCGAAATAGATTTCAACGGTCTGGACACGACGTAGTCGTCCTTTAACTTCGATCTCGTGTGTTTTTGAATTTTTGGTATCAGAGAAATTTTTTGTTTCGTATATTTAAAAATTGCAGACGCGATTTGAGAAAATTAAACTGTCTCGGGGCTGGAAATAAAACTTTTATCTGAATATTCCGAGACCAGACGCCCGAAATAGATTTCAACTTTCTGGACACGACCTAGTCGTCCTTTAACCTCGATCTCGTGTGTTTTTGAATTTTTGGTATCAGAGAAATTTTTTGTTTCGTATATTTAAAAATTGCAGACGCGATTTTAGAAAATTAAACTGTCTCGGGGCTGGAAATAAAACTTTTATCTGAATATTCCGAGACCAGACGCCCGAAATAGATTTCAACTTTCTGGACACGACGTAGTCGTCCTTTGACCTCGATCTCGTGTGTTTTTGAATTTTTGGTATCAGAGAAATTTTTTGTTTCGTATATTTAAAAATTGCAGACGCGATTTGAGAAAATTAAACTGTCTCGGGGCTGGAAATAAAACTTTTATCTGAATATTCCGAGACCAGACGCCCGAAATAGATTTCAACGGTCTGGACACGACGTAGTCGTCCTTTAACTTCGATCTCGTGTGTTTTTGAATTTTTGGTATCAGAGAAATTTTTTGTTTCGTATATTTAAAAATTGCAGACGCGATTTTAGAAAATTAAACTGTCTCGGGGCTGTAAATAAAACTTTTATCTGAATATTCCGAGACCAGACGCCCGAAATAGATTTCAACTTTCTGGACACGACGTAGTCGTCCTTTAACCTCGATCTCGTGTGTTTTTGAATTTTTGGTATCAGAGAAATTTTTTGTTTCGTATATTTAAAAATTGCAGACGCGATTTTAGAAAATTAAACTGTCTCGGGGCTGGAAATAAAACTTTTATCTGAATATTCCGAGACCAGACGCCCGAAATAGATTTCAACTTTCTGGACACGACCTAGTCGTCCTTTAACCTCGATTTCGTGTGTTTTTGAATTTTTGGTATCAGAGAATATTTTTGTTTCGTATATTTAAAAATTGCAGACGCGATTTGAGAAAATTAAACTGTCTCGGGGCTGGAAATAAAACTTTTATCTGAATATTCCGAGACCAGACGCCCGAAATAGATTTCAACTTTCTGGACACGACGTAGTCGTCCTTTAACCTCGATCTCGTGTGTTTTTGAATTTTTGGTATCAGAGAAATTTTTTGTTTCTTATATTTAAAAATTTCAGACGCGATTTTAGAAAATTAAACTGTCTCGGGGCTGGAAATAAAACTTTTATCTGAATATTCCGAGACCAGACGCCCGAAATAGATTTCAACTTTCTGGACACGACGTAGTCGTCCTTTAACCTCGATTTCGTGTGTTTTTGAATTTTTGGTATCAGAGAATATTTTTGTTTCGTATATTTAAAAATTGCAGACGCGATTTGAGAAAATTAAACTGTCTCGGGGCTGGAAATAAAACTTTTATCTGAATATTCCGAGACCAGACGCCCGAAATAGATTTCAACTTTCTGGACACGACGTAGTCGTCCTTTAACCTCGATCTCGTGTGTTTTTGAATTTTTGGTATCAGAGAAATTTTTTGTTTCGTATATTTAAAAATTGCAGACGCGATTTGAGAAAATTAAACTGTCTCGGGGCTGGAAATAAAACTTTTATCTGAATATTCCGAGACCAGACGCCCGAAATAGATTTCAACTTTCTGGACACGACGTAGTCGTCCTTTAACCTCGATCTCGTGTGTTTTTGAATTTTTGGTATCAGAGAAATTTTTTGTTTCTTATATTTAAAAATTTCAGACGCGATTTTAGAAAATTAAACCGTCTCGGGGCTGGAAATAAAACTTTTATCTGAATATTCCGAGACCAGACGCCCGAAATAGATTTCAACTTTCTGGACACGACGTAGTCGTCCTTTAACCTCGATCTCGTGTGTTTTTGAATTTTTGGTATCAGAGAAATTTTTTGTTTCGTATATTTAAAAATTGCAGACGCGATTTGAGAAAATTGAACTGTCTCGGGGCTGGAAATAAAACTTTTATCTGAATATTCCGAGACCAGACGCCCGAAATAGATTTCAACTTTCTGGACACGACCTAGTCGTCCTTTAACCTCGATCTCGTGTGTTTTTGAATTTTTGGTATCAGAGAAATTTTTTGTTTCGTATATTTAAAAATTGCAGACGCGATTTGAGAAAATTAAACTGTCTCGGGGCTGGAAATAAAACTTTTATCTGAATATTCCGAGACCAGACGCCCGAAATAGATTTCAACGGTCTGGACACGACGTAGTCGTCCTTTAACTTCGATCTCGTGTGTTTTTGAATTTTTGGTATCAGAGAAATTTTTTGTTTCGTATATTTAAAAATTGCAGACGCGATTTGAGAAAATTAAACTGTCTCGGGGCTGGAAATAAAACTTTTATCTGAATATTCCGAGACCAGACGCCCGAAATAGATTTCAACTTTCTGGACACGACCTAGTCGTCCTTTAACCTCGATCTCGTGTGTTTTTGAATTTTTGGTATCAGAGAAATTTTTTGTTTCGTATATTTAAAAATTGCAGACGCGATTTTAGAAAATTAAACTGTCTCGGGGCTGGAAATAAAACTTTTATCTGAATATTCCGAGACCAGACGCCCGAAATAGATTTCAACGGTCTGGACACGACGTAGTCGTCCTTTAACTTCGATCTCGTGTGTTTTTGAATTTTTGGTATCAGAGAAATTTTTTGTTTCGTATATTTAAAAATTGCAGACGCGATTTGAGAAAATTAAACTGTCTCGGGGCTGGAAATAAAACTTTTATCTGAATATTCCGAGACCAGACGCCCGAAATAGATTTCAACTTTCTGGACACGACCTAGTCGTCCTTTAACCTCGATCTCGTGTGTTTTTGAATTTTTGGTATCAGAGAAATTTTTTGTTTCGTATATTTAAAAATTGCAGACGCGATTTTAGAAAATTAAACTGTCTCGGGGCTGGAAATAAAACTTTTATCTGAATATTCCGAGACCAGACGCCCGAAATAGATTTCAACTTTCTGGACACGACGTAGTCGTCCTTTGACCTCGATCTCGTGTGTTTTTGAATTTTTGGTATCAGAGAAATTTTTTGTTTCGTATATTTAAAAATTGCAGACGCGATTTGAGAAAATTAAACTGTCTCGGGGCTGGAAATAAAACTTTTATCTGAATATTCCGAGACCAGACGCCCGAAATAGATTTCAACGGTCTGGACACGACGTAGTCGTCCTTTAACTTCGATCTCGTGTGTTTTTGAATTTTTGGTATCAGAGAAATTTTTTGTTTCGTATATTTAAAAATTGCAGACGCGATTTTAGAAAATTAAACTGTCTCGGGGCTGTAAATAAAACTTTTATCTGAATATTCCGAGACCAGACGCCCGAAATAGATTTCAACTTTCTGGACACGACGTAGTCGTCCTTTAACCTCGATCTCGTGTGTTTTTGAATTTTTGGTATCAGAGAAATTTTTTGTTTCGTATATTTAAAAATTGCAGACGCGATTTTAGAAAATTAAACTGTCTCGGGGCTGGAAATAAAACTTTTATCTGAATATTCCGAGACCAGACGCCCGAAATAGATTTCAACTTTCTGGACACGACCTAGTCGTCCTTTAACCTCGATTTCGTGTGTTTTTGAATTTTTGGTATCAGAGAATATTTTTGTTTCGTATATTTAAAAATTGCAGACGCGATTTGAGAAAATTAAACTGTCTCGGGGCTGGAAATAAAACTTTTATCTGAATATTCCGAGACCAGACGCCCGAAATAGATTTCAACTTTCTGGACACGACGTAGTCGTCCTTTAACCTCGATCTCGTGTGTTTTTGAATTTTTGGTATCAGAGAAATTTTTTGTTTCTTATATTTAAAAATTTCAGACGCGATTTTAGAAAATTAAACTGTCTCGGGGCTGGAAATAAAACTTTTATCTGAATATTCCGAGACCAGACGCCCGAAATAGATTTCAACTTTCTGGACACGACGTAGTCGTCCTTTAACCTCGATTTCGTGTGTTTTTGAATTTTTGGTATCAGAGAATATTTTTGTTTCGTATATTTAAAAATTGCAGACGCGATTTGAGAAAATTAAACTGTCTCGGGGCTGGAAATAAAACTTTTATCTGAATATTCCGAGACCAGACGCCCGAAATAGATTTCAACTTTCTGGACACGACGTAGTCGTCCTTTAACCTCGATCTCGTGTGTTTTTGAATTTTTGGTATCAGAGAAATTTTTTGTTTCGTATATTTAAAAATTGCAGACGCGATTTGAGAAAATTAAACTGTCTCGGGGCTGGAAATAAAACTTTTATCTGAATATTCCGAGACCAGACGCCCGAAATAGATTTCAACTTTCTGGACACGACGTAGTCGTCCTTTAACCTCGATCTCGTGTGTTTTTGAATTTTTGGTATCAGAGAAATTTTTTGTTTCTTATATTTAAAAATTTCAGACGCGATTTTAGAAAATTAAACTGTCTCGGGGCTGGAAATAAAACTTTTATCTGAATATTCCGAGACCAGACGCCCGAAATAGATTTCAACTTTCTGGACACGACGTAGTCGTCCTTTAACCTCGATCTCGTGTGTTTTTGAATTTTTGGTATCAGAGAAATTTTTTGTTTCGTATATTTAAAAATTGCAGACGCGATTTGAGAAAATTGAACTGTCTCGGGGCTGGAAATAAAACTTTTATCTGAATATTCCGAGACCAGACGCCCGAAATAGATTTCAACTTTCTGGACACGACCTAGTCGTCCTTTAACCTCGATCTCGTGTGTTTTTGAATTTTTGGTATCAGAGAAATTTTTTGTTTCGTATATTTAAAAATTGCAGACGCGATTTGAGAAAATTAAACTGTCTCGGGGCTGGAAATAAAACTTTTATCTGAATATTCCGAGACCAGACGCCCGAAATAGATTTCAACGGTCTGGACACGACGTAGTCGTCCTTTAACTTCGATCTCGTGTGTTTTTGAATTTTTGGTATCAGAGAAATTTTTTGTTTCGTATATTTAAAAATTGCAGACGCGATTTGAGAAAATTAAACTGTCTCGGGGCTGGAAATAAAACTTTTATCTGAATATTCCGAGACCAGACGCCCGAAATAGATTTCAACTTTCTGGACACGACCTAGTCGTCCTTTAACCTCGATCTCGTGTGTTTTTGAATTTTTGGTATCAGAGAAATTTTTTGTTTCGTATATTTAAAAATTGCAGACGCGATTTTAGAAAATTAAACTGTCTCGGGGCTGGAAATAAAACTTTTATCTGAATATTCCGAGACCAGACGCCCGAAATAGATTTCAACGGTCTGGACACGACGTAGTCGTCCTTTAACTTCGATCTCGTGTGTTTTTGAATTTTTGGTATCAGAGAAATTTTTTGTTTCGTATATTTAAAAATTGCAGACGCGATTTGAGAAAATTAAACTGTCTCGGGGCTGGAAATAAAACTTTTATCTGAATATTCCGAGACCAGACGCCCGAAATAGATTTCAACTTTCTGGACACGACCTAGTCGTCCTTTAACCTCGATCTCGTGTGTTTTTGAATTTTTGGTATCAGAGAAATTTTTTGTTTCGTATATTTAAAAATTGCAGACGCGATTTTAGAAAATTAAACTGTCTCGGGGCTGGAAATAAAACTTTTATCTGAATATTCCGAGACCAGACGCCCGAAATAGATTTCAACTTTCTGGACACGACGTAGTCGTCCTTTGACCTCGATCTCGTGTGTTTTTGAATTTTTGGTATCAGAGAAATTTTTTGTTTCGTATATTTAAAAATTGCAGACGCGATTTGAGAAAATTAAACTGTCTCGGGGCTGGAAATAAAACTTTTATCTGAATATTCCGAGACCAGACGCCCGAAATAGATTTCAACGGTCTGGACACGACGTAGTCGTCCTTTAACTTCGATCTCGTGTGTTTTTGAATTTTTGGTATCAGAGAAATTTTTTGTTTCGTATATTTAAAAATTGCAGACGCGATTTTAGAAAATTAAACTGTCTCGGGGCTGTAAATAAAACTTTTATCTGAATATTCCGAGACCAGACGCCCGAAATAGATTTCAACTTTCTGGACACGACGTAGTCGTCCTTTAACCTCGATCTCGTGTGTTTTTGAATTTTTGGTATCAGAGAAATTTTTTGTTTCGTATATTTAAAAATTGCAGACGCGATTTTAGAAAATTAAACTGTCTCGGGGCTGGAAATAAAACTTTTATCTGAATATTCCGAGACCAGACGCCCGAAATAGATTTCAACTTTCTGGACACGACCTAGTCGTCCTTTAACCTCGATTTCGTGTGTTTTTGAATTTTTGGTATCAGAGAATATTTTTGTTTCGTATATTTAAAAATTGCAGACGCGATTTGAGAAAATTAAACTGTCTCGGGGCTGGAAATAAAACTTTTATCTGAATATTCCGAGACCAGACGCCCGAAATAGATTTCAACTTTCTGGACACGACGTAGTCGTCCTTTAACCTCGATCTCGTGTGTTTTTGAATTTTTGGTATCAGAGAAATTTTTTGTGTCTTATATTTAAAAATTTCAGACGCGATTTTAGAAAATTAAACTGTCTCGGGGCTGGAAATAAAACTTTTATCTGAATATTCCGAGACCAGACGCCCGAAATAGATTTCAACTTTCTGGACACGACGTAGTCGTCCTTTAACCTCGATTTCGTGTGTTTTTGAATTTTTGGTATCAGAGAATATTTTTGTTTCGTATATTTAAAAATTGCAGACGCGATTTGAGAAAATTAAACTGTCTCGGGGCTGGAAATAAAACTTTTATCTGAATATTCCGAGACCAGACGCCCGAAATAGATTTCAACTTTCTGGACACGACGTAGTCGTCCTTTAACCTCGATCTCGTGTGTTTTTGAATTTTTGGTATCAGAGAAATTTTTTGTTTCGTATATTTAAAAATTGCAGACGCGATTTGAGAAAATTAAACTGTCTCGGGGCTGGAAATAAAACTTTTATCTGAATATTCCGAGACCAGACGCCCGAAATAGATTTCAACTTTCTGGACACGACGTAGTCGTCCTTTAACCTCGATCTCGTGTGTTTTTGAATTTTTGGTATCAGAGAAATTTTTTGTTTCTTATATTTAAAAATTTCAGACGCGATTTTAGAAAATTAAACTGTCTCGGGGCTGGAAATAAAACTTTTATCTGAATATTCCGAGACCAGACGCCCGAAATAGATTTCAACTTTCTGGACACGACGTAGTCGTCCTTTAACCTCGATCTCGTGTGTTTTTGAATTTTTGGTATCAGAGAAATTTTTTGTTTCGTATATTTAAAAATTGCAGACGCGATTTGAGAAAATTGAACTGTCTCGGGGCTGGAAATAAAACTTTTATCTGAATATTCCGAGACCAGACGCCCGAAATAGATTTCAACTTTCTGGACACGACCTAGTCGTCCTTTAACCTCGATCTCGTGTGTTTTTGAATTTTTGGTATCAGAGAAATTTTTTGTTTCGTATATTTAAAAATTGCAGACGCGATTTGAGAAAATTAAACTGTCTCGGGGCTGGAAATAAAACTTTTATCTGAATATTCCGAGACCAGACGCCCGAAATAGATTTCAACGGTCTGGACACGACGTAGTCGTCCTTTAACTTCGATCTCGTGTGTTTTTGAATTTTTGGTATCAGAGAAATTTTTTGTTTCGTATATTTAAAAATTGCAGACGCGATTTGAGAAAATTAAACTGTCTCGGGGCTGGAAATAAAACTTTTATCTGAATATTCCGAGACCAGACGCCCGAAATAGATTTCAACTTTCTGGACACGACCTAGTCGTCCTTTAACCTCGATCTCGTGTGTTTTTGAATTTTTGGTATCAGAGAAATTTTTTGTTTCGTATATTTAAAAATTGCAGACGCGATTTTAGAAAATTAAACTGTCTCGGGGCTGGAAATAAAACTTTTATCTGAATATTCCGAGACCAGACGCCCGAAATAGATTTCAACGGTCTGGACACGACGTAGTCGTCCTTTAACTTCGATCTCGTGTGTTTTTGAATTTTTGGTATCAGAGAAATTTTTTGTTTCGTATATTTAAAAATTGCAGACGCGATTTGAGAAAATTAAACTGTCTCGGGGCTGGAAATAAAACTTTTATCTGAATATTCCGAGACCAGACGCCCGAAATAGATTTCAACTTTCTGGACACGACCTAGTCGTCCTTTAACCTCGATCTCGTGTGTTTTTGAATTTTTGGTATCAGAGAAATTTTTTGTTTCGTATATTTAAAAATTGCAGACGCGATTTTAGAAAATTAAACTGTCTCGGGGCTGGAAATAAAACTTTTATCTGAATATTCCGAGACCAGACGCCCGAAATAGATTTCAACTTTCTGGACACGACGTAGTCGTCCTTTGACCTCGATCTCGTGTGTTTTTGAATTTTTGGTATCAGAGAAATTTTTTGTTTCGTATATTTAAAAATTGCAGACGCGATTTGAGAAAATTAAACTGTCTCGGGGCTGGAAATAAAACTTTTATCTGAATATTCCGAGACCAGACGCCCGAAATAGATTTCAACGGTCTGGACACGACGTAGTCGTCCTTTAACTTCGATCTCGTGTGTTTTTGAATTTTTGGTATCAGAGAAATTTTTTGTTTCGTATATTTAAAAATTGCAGACGCGATTTTAGAAAATTAAACTGTCTCGGGGCTGTAAATAAAACTTTTATCTGAATATTCCGAGACCAGACGCCCGAAATAGATTTCAACTTTCTGGACACGACGTAGTCGTCCTTTAACCTCGATCTCGTGTGTTTTTGAATTTTTGGTATCAGAGAAATTTTTTGTTTCGTATATTTAAAAATTGCAGACGCGATTTTAGAAAATTAAACTGTCTCGGGGCTGGAAATAAAACTTTTATCTGAATATTCCGAGACCAGACGCCCGAAATAGATTTCAACTTTCTGGACACGACCTAGTCGTCCTTTAACCTCGATTTCGTGTGTTTTTGAATTTTTGGTATCAGAGAATATTTTTGTTTCGTATATTTAAAAATTGCAGACGCGATTTGAGAAAATTAAACTGTCTCGGGGCTGGAAATAAAACTTTTATCTGAATATTCCGAGACCAGACGCCCGAAATAGATTTCAACTTTCTGGACACGACGTAGTCGTCCTTTAACCTCGATCTCGTGTGTTTTTGAATTTTTGGTATCAGAGAAATTTTTTGTTTCTTATATTTAAAAATTTCAGACGCGATTTTAAAAAATTAAACTGTCTCGGGGCTGGAAATAAAACTTTTATCTGAATATTCCGAGACCAGACGCCCGAAATAGATTTCAACTTTCTGGACACGACGTAGTCGTCCTTTAACCTCGATTTCGTGTGTTTTTGAATTTTTGGTATCAGAGAATATTTTTGTTTCGTATATTTAAAAATTGCAGACGCGATTTGAGAAAATTAAACTGTCTCGGGGCTGGAAATAAAACTTTTATCTGAATATTCCGAGACCAGACGCCCGAAATAGATTTCAACTTTCTGGACACGACGTAGTCGTCCTTTAACCTCGATCTCGTGTGTTTTTGAATTTTTGGTATCAGAGAAATTTTTTGTTTCGTATATTTAAAAATTGCAGACGCGATTTGAGAAAATTAAACTGTCTCGGGGCTGGAAATAAAACTTTTATCTGAATATTCCGAGACCAGACGCCCGAAATAGATTTCAACTTTCTGGACACGACGTAGTCGTCCTTTAACCTCGATCTCGTGTGTTTTTGAATTTTTGGTATCAGAGAAATTTTTTGTTTCTTATATTTAAAAATTTCAGACGCGATTTTAGAAAATTAAACTGTCTCGGGGCTGGAAATAAAACTTTTATCTGAATATTCCGAGACCAGACGCCCGAAATAGATTTCAACTTTCTGGACACGACGTAGTCGTCCTTTAACCTCGATCTCGTGTGTTTTTGAATTTTTGGTATCAGAGAAATTTTTTGTTTCGTATATTTAAAAATTGCAGACGCGATTTTAGAAAATTAAACTGTCTCGGGGCTGGAAATAAAACTTTTATCTGAATATTCCGAGACCAGACGCCCGAAATAGATTTCAACTTTCTGGACACGACGTAGTCGTCCTTTAACCTCGATCTCGTGTGTTTTTGAATTTTTGGTATCAGAGAAATTTTTTGTTTCGTATATTTAAAAATTGCAGACGCGATTTGAGAAAATTAAACTGTCTCGGGGCTGGAAATAAAACTTTTATCTGAATATTCCGAGACCAGACGCCCGAAATAGATTTCAACTTTCTGGACACGACGTAGTCGTCCTTTAACCTCGATATCGTGTGTTTTTGTATTTTTGGTATCAGAGAAATTTTTTGTTTCGTATATTTAAAATTTGCAGACGCGATTTTAGAAAATTAAACTGTCTCGGGGCTGGAAATAAAACTTTTATCTGAATATTCCGAGACCAGACGCCCGAAATAGATTTCAACTTTCTGGACACGACGTAGTCGTCCTTTAACCTCGATCTCGTGTGTTTTTGAATTTTTGGTATCAGAGAAATTTTTTGTTTCTTATATTTAAAAATTGCAGACGCGATTTTAGAAAATTAAACTGTCTCGGGGCTGGAAATAAAACTTTTATCTGAATATTCCGAGACCAGACGCCCGAAATAGATTTCAACTTTCTGGACACGACGTAGTCGTCTTTTAACCTCGATCTCGTGTGTTTTTGAATTTTTGGTATCAGAGAATATTTTTGTTTCGATTATTTAAAAATTGCAGACGCGATTTGAGAAAATTAAACTGTCTCGGGGCTGGAAATAAAACTTTTATCTGAATATTCCGAGACCAGACGCCCGAAATAGATTTCAACTTTCTGGACACGACGTAGTCGTCCTTTAACCTCGATCTCGTGTGTTTTTGAATTTTTGGTATCAGAGAAATTTTTTGTTTCTTATATTTAAAAATTTCAGACGCGATTTTAGAAAATTAAACTGTCTCGGGGCTGGAAATAAAACTTTTATCTGAATATTCCGAGACCAGACGCCCGAAATAGATTTCAACTTTCTGGACACGACGTAGTCGTCCTTTAACCTCGATCTCGTGTGTTTTTGAATTTTTGGTATCAGAGAAATTTTTTGTTTCGTATATTTAAAAATTGCAGACGCGATTTGAGAAAATTGAACTGTCTCGGGGCTGGAAATAAAACTTTTATCTGAATATTCCGAGACCAGACGCCCGAAATAGATTTCAACTTTCTGGACACGACCTAGTCGTCCTTTAACCTCGATCTCGTGTGTTTTTGAATTTTTGGTATCAGAGAAATTTTTTGTTTCGTATATTTAAAAATTGCAGACGCGATTTTAGAAAATTAAACTGTCTCGGGGCTGGAAATAAAACTTTTATCTGAATATTCCGAGACCAGACGCCCGAAATAGATTTCAACTTTCTGGACACGACGTAGTCGTCTTTTAACCTCGATCTCGTGTGTTTTTGAATTTTTGGTATTAGAGAAATTTTTTGTTTCGTATATTTAAAAATTGCAGACGCGATTTTAGAAAATTAAACTGTCTCGGGGCTGGAAATAAAACTTTTATCTGAATATTCCGAGACCAGACGCCCGAAATAGATTTCAACTTTCTGGACACGACGTAGTCGTCTTTTAACCTCGATCTCGTGTGTTTTTGAATTTTTGGTATCAGAGAATATTTTTGTTTCGATTATTTAAAAATTGCAGACGCGATTTGAGAAAATTAAACTGTCTCGGGGCTGGAAATAAAACTTTTATCTGAATATTCCGAGACCAGACGCCCGAAATAGATTTCAACTTTCTGGACACGACGTAGTCGTCCTTTAACCTCGATTTCGTGTGTTTTTGAATTTCTGGTATCAGAGAATATTTTTGTTTCGTATATTTAAAAATTGCAGACGCGATTTGAGAAAATTAAACTGTCTCGGGGCTGGAAATAAAACTTTTATCTGAATATTCCGAGACCAGACGCCCGAAATAGATTTCAACTTTCTGGACACGACGTAGTCGTCTTTTAACCTCGATCTCGTGTGTTTTTGAATTTTTGGTATTAGAGAAATTTTTTGTTTCGTATATTTAAAAATTGCAGACGCGATTTGAGAAAATTAAACTGTCTCGGGGCTGGAAATAAAACTTTTATCTGAATATTCCGAGACCAGACGCCCGAAATAGATTTCAACTTTCTGGACACGACGTAGTCGTCCTTTAACCTCGATCTCGTGTGTTTTTGAATTTTTGGTATCAGAGAAATTTTTTGTTTCGTATATTTAAAAATTGCAGACGCGATTTGAGAAAATTAAACTGTCTCGGGGCTGGAAATAAAACTTTTATCTGAATATTCCGAGACCAGACGCCCGAAATAGATTTCAACTTTCTGGACACGACGTAGTCGTCCTTTAACCTCGATTTCGTGTGTTTTTGAATTTTTGGTATCAGAGAATATTTTTGTTTCGTATATTTAAAAATTGCAGACGCGATTTGAGAAAATTAAACTGTCTCGGGGCTGGAAATAAAACTTTTATCTGAATATTCCGAGACCAGACGCCCGAAATAGATTTCAACTTTCTGGACACGACGTAGTCGTCCTTTAACCTCGATCTCGTGTGTTTTTGAATTTTTGGTATCAGAGAAATTTTTTGTTTCTTATATTTAAAAATTTCAGACGCGATTTTAGAAAATTAAACTGTCTCGGGGCTGGAAATAAAACTTTTATCTGAATATTCCGAGACCAGACGCCCGAAATAGATTTCAACTTTCTGGACACGACGTAGTCGTCCTTTAACCTCGATTTCGTGTGTTTTTGAATTTTTGGTATCAGAGAATATTTTTGTTTCGTATATTTAAAAATTGCAGACGCGATTTGAGAAAATTAAACTGTCTCGGGGCTGGAAATAAAACTTTTATCTGAATATTCCGAGACCAGACGCCCGAAATAGATTTCAACTTTCTGGACACGACGTAGTCGTCCTTTAACCTCGATCTCGTGTGTTTTTGAATTTTTGGTATCAGAGAAATTTTTTGTTTCGTATATTTAAAAATTGCAGACGCGATTTGAGAAAATTAAACTGTCTCGGGGCTGGAAATAAAACTTTTATCTGAATATTCCGAGACCAGACGCCCGAAATAGATTTCAACTTTCTGGACACGACGTAGTCGTCCTTTAACCTCGATCTCGTGTGTTTTTGAATTTTTGGTATCAGAGAAATTTTTTGTTTCTTATATTTAAAAATTTCAGACGCGATTTTAGAAAATTAAACTGTCTCGGGGCTGGAAATAAAACTTTTATCTGAATATTCCGAGACCAGACGCCCGAAATAGATTTCAACTTTCTGGACACGACGTAGTCGTCCTTTAACCTCGATCTCGTGTGTTTTTGAATTTTTGGTATCAGAGAAATTTTTTGTTTCGTATATTTAAAAATTGCAGACGCGATTTGAGAAAATTGAACTGTCTCGGGGCTGGAAATAAAACTTTTATCTGAATATTCCGAGACCAGACGCCCGAAATAGATTTCAACTTTCTGGACACGACGTAGTCGTCCTTTAACCTCGATCTCGTGTGTTTTTGAATTTTTGGTATCAGAGAAATTTTTTGTTTCGTATATTTAAAAATTGCAGACGCGATTTGAGAAAATTGAACTGTCTCGGGGCTGGAAATAAAACTTTTATCTGAATATTCTGAGACCAGACGCCCGAAATAGATTTCAACTTTCTGGACACGACCTAGTCGTCCTTTAACCTCGATCTCGTGTGTTTTTGAATTTTTGGTATCAGAGAAATTTTTTGTTTCGTATATTTAAAAATTGCAGACGCGATTTGAGAAAATTAAACTGTCTCGGGGCTGGAAATAAAACTTTTATCTGAATATTCCGAGACCAGACGCCCGAAATAGATTTCAACGGTCTGGACACGACGTAGTCGTCCTTTAACTTCGATCTCGTGTGTTTTTGAATTTTTGGTATCAGAGAAATTTTTTGTTTCGTATATTTAAAAATTGCAGACGCGATTTGAGAAAATTAAACTGTCTCGGGGCTGGAAATAAAACTTTTATCTGAATATTCCGAGACCAGACGCCCGAAATAGATTTCAACTTTCTGGACACGACCTAGTCGTCCTTTAACCTCGATCTCGTGTGTTTTTGAATTTTTGGTATCAGAGAAATTTTTTGTTTCGTATATTTAAAAATTGCAGACGCGATTTTAGAAAATTAAACTGTCTCGGGGCTGGAAATAAAACTTTTATCTGAATATTCCGAGACCAGACGCCCGAAATAGATTTCAACGGTCTGGACACGACGTAGTCGTCCTTTAACTTCGATCTCGTGTGTTTTTGAATTTTTGGTATCAGAGAAATTTTTTGTTTCGTATATTTAAAAATTGCAGACGCGATTTGAGAAAATTAAACTGTCTCGGGGCTGGAAATAAAACTTTTATCTGAATATTCCGAGACCAGACGCCCGAAATAGATTTCAACTTTCTGGACACGACCTAGTCGTCCTTTAACCTCGATCTCGTGTGTTTTTGAATTTTTGGTATCAGAGAAATTTTTTGTTTCGTATATTTAAAAATTGCAGACGCGATTTTAGAAAATTAAACTGTCTCGGGGCTGGAAATAAAACTTTTATCTGAATATTCCGAGACCAGACGCCCGAAATAGATTTCAACTTTCTGGACACGACGTAGTCGTCCTTTGACCTCGATCTCGTGTGTTTTTGAATTTTTGGTATCAGAGAAATTTTTTGTTTCGTATATTTAAAAATTGCAGACGCGATTTGAGAAAATTAAACTGTCTCGGGGCTGGAAATAAAACTTTTATCTGAATATTCCGAGACCAGACGCCCGAAATAGATTTCAACGGTCTGGACACGACGTAGTCGTCCTTTAACTTCGATCTCGTGTGTTTTTGAATTTTTGGTATCAGAGAAATTTTTTGTTTCGTATATTTAAAAATTGCAGACGCGATTTTAGAAAATTAAACTGTCTCGGGGCTGTAAATAAAACTTTTATCTGAATATTCCGAGACCAGACGCCCGAAATAGATTTCAACTTTCTGGACACGACGTAGTCGTCCTTTAACCTCGATCTCGTGTGTTTTTGAATTTTTGGTATCAGAGAAATTTTTTGTTTCGTATATTTAAAAATTGCAGACGCGATTTTAGAAAATTAAACTGTCTCGGGGCTGGAAATAAAACTTTTATCTGAATATTCCGAGACCAGACGCCCGAAATAGATTTCAACTTTCTGGACACGACGTAGTCGTCCTTTAACCTCGATTTCGTGTGTTTTTGAATTTTTGGTATCAGAGAATATTTTTGTTTCGTATATTTAAAAATTGCAGACGCGATTTGAGAAAATTAAACTGTCTCGGGGCTGGAAATAAAACTTTTATCTGAATATTCCGAGACCAGACGCCCGAAATAGATTTCAACTTTCTGGACACGACGTAGTCGTCCTTTAACCTCGATCTCGTGTGTTTTTGAATTTTTGGTATCAGAGAAATTTTTTGTTTCTTATATTTAAAAATTTCAGACGCGATTTTAGAAAATTAAACTGTCTCGGGGCTGGAAATAAAACTTTTATCTGAATATTCCGAGACCAGACGCCCGAAACAGATTTCAACTTTCTGGACACGACGTAGTCGTCCTTTAACCTCGATTTCGTGTGTTTTTGAATTTTTGGTATCAGAGAATATTTTTGTTTCGTATATTTAAAAATTGCAGACGCGATTTGAGAAAATTAAACTGTCTCGGGGCTGGAAATAAAACTTTTATCTGAATATTCCGAGACCAGACGCCCGAAATAGATTTCAACTTTCTGGACACGACGTAGTCGTCCTTTAACCTCGATCTCGTGTGTTTTTGAATTTTTGGTATCAGAGAAATTTTTTGTTTCGTATATTTAAAAATTGCAGACGCGATTTGAGAAAATTAAACTGTCTCGGGGCTGGAAATAAAACTTTTATCTGAATATTCCGAGACCAGACGCCCGAAATAGATTTCAACTTTCTGGACACGACGTAGTCGTCCTTTAACCTCGATCTCGTGTGTTTTTGAATTTTTGGTATCAGAGAAATTTTTTGTTTCTTATATTTAAAAATTTCAGACGCGATTTTAGAAAATTAAACTGTCTCGGGGCTGGAAATAAAACTTTTATCTGAATATTCCGAGACCAGACGCCCGAAATAGATTTCAACTTTCTGGACACGACCTAGTCGTCCTTTAACCTCGATCTCGTGTGTTTTTGAATCTTTGGTATCAGAGAAATTTTTTGTTTCGTATATTTAAAAATTGCAGACGCGATTTGAGAAAATTGAACTGTCTCGGGGCTGGAAATAAAACTTTTATCTGAATATTCCGAGACCAGACGCCCGAAATAGATTTCAACTTTCTGGACACGACCTAGTCGTCCTTTAACCTCGATCTCGTGTGTTTTTGAATTTTTGGTATCAGAGAAATTTTTTGTTTCGTATATTTAAAAATTGCAGACGCGATTTGAGAAAATTAAACTGTCTCGGGGCTGGAAATAAAACTTATATCTGAATATTCCGAGACCAGACGCCCGAAATAGATTTCAACGGTCTGGACACGACGTAGTCGTCCTTTAACTTCGATCTCGTGTGTTTTTGAATTTTTGGTATCAGAGAAATTTTTTGTTTCGTATATTTAAAAATTGCAGACGCGATTTGAGAAAATTAAACTGTCTCGGGGCTGGAAATAAAACTTTTATCTGAATATTCCGAGACCAGACGCCCGAAATAGATTTCAACTTTCTGGACACGACCTAGTCGTCCTTTAACCTCGATCTCGTGTGTTTTTGAATTTTTGGTATCAGAGAAATTTTTTGTTTCGTATATTTAAAAATTGCAGACGCGATTTTAGAAAATTAAACTGTCTCGGGGCTGGAAATAAAACTTTTATCTGAATATTCCGAGACCAGACGCCCGAAATAGATTTCAACTTTCTGGACACGACGTAGTCGTCCTTTGACCTCGATCTCGTGTGTTTTTGAATTTTTGGTATCAGAGAAATTTTTTGTTTCGTATATTTAAAAATTGCAGACGCGATTTTAGAAAATTAAACTGTCTCGGGGCTGGAAATAAAACTTTTATCTGAATATTCCGAGACCAGACGCCCGAAATAGATTTCAACTTTCTGGACACGACGTAGTCGTCCTTTGACCTCGATCTCGTGTGTTTTTGAATTTTTGGTATCAGAGAAATTTTTTGTTTCGTATATTTAAAAATTGCAGACGCGATTTGAGAAAATTAAACTGTCTCGGGGCTGTAAATAAAACTTTTATCTGAATATTCCGAGACCAGACGCCCGAAATAGATTTCAACTTTCTGGACACGACGTAGTCGTCCTTTAACCTCGATCTCGTGTGTTTTTGAATTTTTGGTATCAGAGAAATTTTTTGTTTCGTATATTTAAAAATTGCAGACGCGATTTTAGAAAATTAAACTGTCTCGGGGCTGGAAATAAAACTTTTATCTGAATATTCCGAGACCAGACGCCCGAAATAGATTTCAACTTTCTGGACACGACCTAGTCGTCCTTTAACCTCGATCTCGTGTGTTTTTGAATTTTTGGTATCAGAGAAATTTTTTGTTTCGTATATTTAAAAATTGCAGACGCGATTTTAGAAAATTAAACTGTCTCGGGGCTGGAAATAAAACTTTTATCTGAATATTCCGAGACCAGACGCCCGAAATAGATTTCAACGGTCTGGACACGACGTAGTCGTCCTTTAACTTCGATCTCGTGTGTTTTTGAATTTTTGGTATCAGAGAAATTTTTTGTTTCGTATATTTAAAAATTGCAGACGCGATTTGAGAAAATTAAACTGTCTCGGGGCTGGAAATAAAACTTTTATCTGAATATTCCGAGACCAGACGCCCGAAATAGATTTCAACTTTCTGGACACGACCTAGTCGTCCTTTAACCTCGATCTCGTGTGTTTTTGAATTTTTGGTATCAGAGAAATTTTTTGTTTCGTATATTTAAAAATTGCAGACGCGATTTTAGAAAATTAAACTGTCTCGGGGCTGGAAATAAAACTTTTATCTGAATATTCCGAGACCAGACGCCCGAAATAGATTTCAACTTTCTGGACACGACGTAGTCGTCCTTTGACCTCGATCTCGTGTGTTTTTGAATTTTTGGTATCAGAGAAATTTTTTGTTTCGTATATTTAAAAATTGCAGACGCGATTTGAGAAAATTAAACTGTCTCGGGGCTGGAAATAAAACTTTTATCTGAATATTCCGAGACCAGACGCCCGAAATAGATTTCAACGGTCTGGACACGACGTAGTCGTCCTTTAACTTCGATCTCGTGTGTTTTTGAATTTTTGGTATCAGAGAAATTTTTTGTTTCGTATATTTAAAAATTGCAGACGCGATTTTAGAAAATTAAACTGTCTCGGGGCTGTAAATAAAACTTTTATCTGAATATTCCGAGACCAGACGCCCGAAATAGATTTCAACTTTCTGGACACGACGTAGTCGTCCTTTAACCTCGATCTCGTGTGTTTTTGAATTTTTGGTATCAGAGAAATTTTTTGTTTCGTATATTTAAAAATTGCAGACGCGATTTTAGAAAATTAAACTGTCTCGGGGCTGGAAATAAAACTTTTATCTGAATATTCCGAGACCAGACGCCCGAAATAGATTTCAACTTTCTGGACACGACCTAGTCGTCCTTTAACCTCGATCTCGTGTGTTTTTGAATTTTTGGTATCAGAGAAATTTTTTGTTTCGTATATTTAAAAATTGCAGACGCGATTTTAGAAAATTAAACTGTCTCGGGGCTGGAAATAAAACTTTTATCTGAATATTCCGAGACCAGACGCCCGAAATAGATTTCAACTTTCTGGACACGACGTAGTCGTCCTTTGACCTCGATCTCGTGTGTTTTTGAATTTTTGGTATCAGAGAAATTTTTTGTTTCGTATATTTAAAAATTGCAGACGCGATTTGAGAAAATTAAACTGTCTCGGGGCTGGAAATAAAACTTTTATCTGAATATTCCGAGACCAGACGCCCGAAATAGATTTCAACGGTCTGGACACGACGTAGTCGTCCTTTAACTTCGATCTCGTGTGTTTTTGAATTTTTGGTATCAGAGAAATTTTTTGTTTCGTATATTTAAAAATTGCAGACGCGATTTTAGAAAATTAAACTGTCTCGGGGCTGTAAATAAAACTTTTATCTGAATATTCCGAGACCAGACGCCCGAAATAGATTTCAACTTTCTGGACACGACGTAGTCGTCCTTTAACCTCGATCTCGTGTGTTTTTGAATTTTTGGTATCAGAGAAATTTTTTGTTTCGTATATTTAAAAATTGCAGACGCGATTTTAGAAAATTAAACTGTCTCGGGGCTGGAAATAAAACTTTTATCTGAATATTCCGAGACCAGACGCCCGAAATAGATTTCAACTTTCTGGACACGACCTAGTCGTCCTTTAACCTCGATCTCGTGTGTTTTTGAATTTTTGGTATCAGAGAAATTTTTTGTTTCGTATATTTAAAAATTGCAGACGCGATTTTAGAAAATTAAACTGTCTCGGGGCTGGAAATAAAACTTTTATCTGAATATTCCGAGACCAGACGCCCGAAATAGATTTCAACTTTCTGGACACGACGTAGTCGTCCTTTAACCTCGATCTCGTGTGTTTTTGAATTTTTGGTATCAGAGAAATTTTTTGTTTCGTATATTTAAAAATTGCAGACGCGATTTGAGAAAATTAAACTGTCTGGGGGCTGGAAATAAAACTTTTATCTGAATATTCCGAGACCAGACGCCCGAAATAGATTTCAACTTTCTGGACACGACGTAGTTGTCCTTTAACCTCGATCTCGTGTGTTTTTGAATTTTTGGTATCAGAGAAATTTTTTGTTTCGTATATTTAAAAATTGCAGACGCGATTTGAGAAAATTAAACTGTCTCGGGGCTGGAAATAAAACTTTTATCTGAATATTCCGAGACCAGACGCCCGAAATAGATTTCAACTTTCTGGACACGACCTAGTCGTCCTTTAACCTCGATCTCGTGTGTTTTTGAATTTTTGGTATCAGAGAAATTTTTTGTTTCGTATATTTAAAAATTGCAGACGCGATTTTAGAAAATTAAACTGTCTCGGGGCTGGAAATAAAACTTTTATCTGAATATTCCGAGACCAGACGCCCGAAATAGATTTCAACTTTCTGGACACGACCTAGTCGTCCTTTAACCTCGATCTCGTGTGTTTTTGAATTTTTGGTATCAGAGAAATTTTTTGTTTCGTATATTTAAAAATTGCAGACGCGATTTTAGAAAATTAAACTGTCTCGGGGCTGGAAATAAAACTTTTATCTGAATATTCCGAGACCAGACGCCCGAAATAGATTTCAAATTTCTGGACACGACGTAGTCGTCCTTTAACCTCGATCTCGTGTGTTTTTGAATTTTTGGTATCAGAGAATTTTTTTGTTTCGTATATTTAAAAATTGCAGACGCGATTTGAGAAAATTAAACTGTCTCGGGGCTGGAAATAAAACTTTTATCTGAATATTCCGAGACCAGACGCCCGAAATAGATTTCAACGGTCTGGACACGACGTAGTCGTCCTTTAACTTCGATCTCGTGTGTTTTTGAATTTTTGGTATCAGAGAAATTTTTTGTTTCGTATATTTAAAAATTGCAGACGCGATTTGAGAAAATTAAACTGTCTCGGGGCTGGAAATAAAACTTTTATCTGAATATTCCGAGACCAGACGCCCGAAATAGATTTCAACTTTCTGGACACGACCTAGTCGTCCTTTAACCTCGATCTCGTGTGTTTTTGAATTTTTGGTATCAGAGAAATTTTTTGTTTCGTATATTTAAAAATTGCAGACGCGATTTTAGAAAATTAAACTGTCTCGGGGCTGGAAATAAAACTTTTATCTGAATATTCTGAGACCAGACGCCCGAAATAGATTTCAACTTTCTGGACACGACGTAGTCGTCCTTTAACCTCGATCTTGTGTGTTTTTGAATTTTTGGTATCAGAGAAATTTTTTGTTTCGTATATTTAAAAATTGCAGACGCGATTTGAGAAAATTAAACTGTCTCGGGGCTGGAAATAAAACTTTTATCTGAATATTCCGAGACCAGACGCCCGAAATAGATTTCAACTTTCTGGACACGACGTAGTCGTCCTTTAATTTGACAACAAGCACTTCTATTCTTCTATAAAACTCGTGTTTTCTTTTTCATTTGTTTTCCACTAGGTAGTAGACATTTTTGTAATCTATCTTCTCTCATCGTTCCTGCTGCCCAAAAACCCAATGCATCATTCAACGTCAAATCATCATCTACTTTCTCTTTGCCTGTATTTCACATTTGGTGGAATCAAAATAATATCTACATTCTCTTCTTCATCAGATCAATAATGATTATCGTCGTTTATTCCATTTCGGATAACGTTGTTTCATTTAGTGCGTCATGTCTTTATAAAAGAACTGTGTGTACTATTACGAGCCAAAAACTATAAAAAGTAACACACCCCTATGAGAAAAAATTAGGTGTAAGTATCTAAGTATACTCGTATAACACTCGCAATTAGCACTGTCACGAAATCAATTACTTTTTCAAATGAAAGTAAAACTTGAAAAGCAAAGGTTTAAAAAATAAAATTTTAGTAACAGGGCAATACGGCAGTAAACAAATCAAATTTATAAAATAAAGAGGCATTGTGTTGAAGCAACAAAAATTAAAACATCTTTTCAACACCACACGTATTTGTTACCATAAGCTCCCAATGTCGTCATTTGACGACACCTTACTTTAAACCAAATTTACTAATAAACTATTATTATTAATGAGCCATAATATTTTTTAACACAAAGCTTAGTTATTTCCAAAGTGCCTAATATTTTTTATTTTATTACCAAGTTGTTTGATGAGGCTGAAAAAAAATTATTAAAAATAGACTATAGTTTTTTCAAAAACACACAGTCTAAAACGTGTTTGTTTAAAGGCCTCAAATATCAAATTATATATAAAAATTTTTAAAACGCAAGGGACGATGTCTAATAATGATACTAAAAATTATTTCGTTGCTATGAATTAAGCCTAAAGCCTTTAAAATAATTATTGAAAATGATGTCGTCAAATGACGACGTTGGTACTTAATGGGTTAAAACACCTTGGTAAAAGCATAGAGGAAAGATATAAAGAGACCCGAAGCTTAACTAATTTTTAAGCATCGTAGTCGAAATATTTTTTTAATAACTTTGTAAGAGCAACAAAGAAAGAGATAAAAACATGGAAAACGTTTGGGTATTATCGTGCCCAATTTTGACCATTACCATCTTGTATTTTGAAGTTAGGATAACCTTCTCTATTGTTTTTTTGATTGTTACTTATATATTGCGAACAAGATTTATGACCGCAAATAGGTAGATATATTTGTATTACCAGCTTAACCATAAAGGATTTTAAAATAAGCAGGTAAAAACTGAACGTTCGACTCGAGTAACAATGGTTATTTGGTGTGTCTCTTTACAAATAGCGTACACCGTTCAAAAAAACATTACTATGGAATGTCTATTGCAACATCTTATTCACTCTAAATCCCCTAAAATGAGGAATATTGAAACTAATTTTCGGCTCAGACGGTCCTATTTACTCCGACGGTCTTATAGTATGGTCCTTGGTAAAAGTAACCTCCTAAGCGAAATAATAATTCTTTGAATTTTCACAATAAACGATTAATTTGTTTAAAATCTAGTAATCTACTACTCTGCCCCCTTCAATTATAATTTGTATACTATTTACTTGAATTTCTACAAAATATGTTCGAAATTATCACTACGTTGTAATATAAATACAACAACGGGCTCGGTGTTTCCATGGTGTTCCCACATAGTTCTCAAGGCATTAACTTTGTTGACGAATTTCCACCACTGCTGCTTGCACCCGGTTTCGGAGATCCTGGATGCAGAAAATCTCGATGTTGTGAACTATGGTCCTAATACAACCCCACCAATAAAAGTCCAACGGTGTTAGGTACGGAAATCGAAGACACTAAGGGATTAACAAGTAGATTATTTATTGTGAAAACTAAAATAATTCATATCTCGCTTAGGAGGAAACTTTTACTAAGGTGATTTAAGGTTTATCGACGTCTTTTGACCTGTACTATCACCCCTTAAAATATTACAGAGAAGACCGTAAATACCCTGTATATTTTAAATTAAAAAAACAGCTTTGTTCTGTTACTACCTACACAAGTGCAACAAAGCTTTGGAATATCAAATATTTAACAATTTTTTTGCTTGTTTTAATAATATTAATATTTTCATTGTAGAGGAAAAGGTTGAAGGTTCAATATTAAAAAATTTGCAAAATAAAATACTATTAAATGCATACTATTTATAAAGTAAAAAATATGAAATTCGCCTACCTTATATTTTATATATGTGTTGGCTTCTATTTGAATCTAGGTTCCTTGATGTAGCGTAGCGTATTAAAAAGAGCGTATAAACACAAAATATATAAAGTAATAAAATACTAAAACTTGTGCAAGTAAGGATAGGCAAATTCCCACCTCAAAATAATTGATATTAAAAATTAATTTGAAATGAAATGAATAGTATTGAGCATCCATTATGAACATTCATATCTAAATTTAAAAAAGTCACGTTTTGCAAACGAAGTCGCAGCTGCATATTTGTCAATAAACTATTACGTATAATATACAATGTTTCTATTGTATAACTTTATTGCTAATTTAAAAATTTGCTGTTTTCAAATATTACTGTTTAACTTAGTAGTAATTTATTTAATTAAAAGGAACCAATTATTGTTTTTTCTAACTCGCTCACAAGAAAGTTTGATGGTGAGTAGTATACTACAATGACATGACGAGTGAAATTTTATGAACAAATTTGTTAAAATTGACATGAAACAAAGTAAATGGAAATTGAAAAGCAAGGTCTCTCTTATATTGCACGAATGCGTTCTAAAAGAGAGAAAATAGTGTTGCTCGCACAGATTAATAATTAAATTCTGTTAGTTTTCAGTTTTATTCGGCGCTGTTATGCAAATACCTGAATATATTGTGAAAGATGGAATTTTATGCGATACTGGCATACGAGAACGTATTTCATGACTTCGTGTTCACTGTACGTAATCATACAAGTACGAAATACCAAAAAACAAGTTTCATAAAAATATTTTTCAAAAGAAACGGTTACCTTTGCAATAAGCAGCCAAAGCGCCTGTTGTTGGAAAATGTACCAGCTGTGCAGTCATGTTGGTTTATTGTTGGAGATCACCCAATACACGCTTAAGGTGGCGATTTCGCCCAGTAAGAAATGTTGCAAATAGTGCTATACTGGAGCGCTTGAGCAGCAAAACCTATTGAAGTTACAAAAAAATCACGCAGATAACAAATAAAGTAGAAAGATTGAGCTACAATGTAAGCTACAATTATTTGTTCCTGAAATGTTGATATTTAGAGCTAAGGGATATCTAAGAGATACCAACCGCTCCAGTAAAACGCTTATGAATTTTTATATTTTGATTATAAGCACAGGGACCTTCTGAAACTGGGAATAAATTCGCATATTTATGTAAATTTTAATGCAGCTCTCTGATAACAGTCGTCGTTATTCTTAAAGTTTCTTACTTTTATTAATGAGCTAGGGACTTCTCACTCTGGAGCAGGGGTCGGCAACCTATTTGTACTGGCGGGCACATTTGAGAATTTGGAAATAGCGGCGGGCACCTCGGATGTAGGGGGGGGGGAGAGAGGGCTGGGCAAAAAATGCGAGAAAAAATAGCGCCGCAGACAAAAATTTTCGATTGTTCAAGGTCAAACTACTTAAAATGAAGTTCAGAAATTTTAGAAGCGATTGATAGTGTCTCCAAAGAATGTGTTTCACAACAACTAAATATCTAGGTACCTACTCACTGTACTCGGCAAAATGCAAGATCGCAATTTAAAAAATTATAAATTTTCCCGACATCTAAGATTTTTTCACTCTTCATTTCATGATTTTTGTTAAAATCGTCTTAATCATTGTATCCTACCTTATTTTATTGTAAATATTTTTCTAAAACCCCCACCCTAGTCCGTAGTTCTGTAAAACCCTTAGTGGTACGGGTGGAAAAGAGGTAAACAAATGTATTGTTCATTACCGCCGTTACTATAATTCTGTAAAATGTACATTGTGTACTTAAAAGGGTTTTTGCATTTATTTGACCAGGTTAGAGACGGGCACTTTCAAAAAGCCTGGCGGGCACCAAGGTGCCCGCGGGCACCAGGCTGCCGGTCCCTGCTCTAGAGTATCGCCCACCTTAAAGAAACCCAATTTTTTAATCAAAAATTATTTTTGGTCACAATAATTAAAATTATTGCTTTTGTTTATTTAATACTTAATAAATTATTTTGCATTAGTATTTTATAGTTGTCGTAAATTCAATCTTCAGGTAAACATATTTATGACGTATGTTATATTTATCAATTTTGTAATTTGTCATTTGCTGTCACAGTATAATACAGGGCATTTCGTAAGTGGCGAAATGCATTAAGAAATTTATAATACAAGTAAGTATTGGCATCTACTCGGAATAGGCAATTTTTCATGCAGAAAATTATTTAAAATGTACCTACCAGGGAAGATTCTCTTCGAAAAGTTTAAACTTCGCAAACTTGAAAAATCGTCAAATCAGGGTCTAAATTTGCTATACTATTTAAAGGGATGAAAGAGCAAGATACTGTTTGCGATCAATACCCATCTTGCGATCTTTTGTGTTTTGGCTTCTGTGATATTGGTATTGAGTTAAACAAACTAAACCAACATTTTGCTATACACTCCTGTTACTATCGATCTTTTGTCTAAACAAAACCTTATCTCTCAACTTTTTCTTACGCCCGTTTTCACAAGGTATCGCTTTCTTTTCTATTTGATTACATATACTGTAGTTAAAAAGGGATTCCTTAGCATTAAAATTATAGCTAAAAGATGCGACAAAAGTGTCGCCGAACACGTGGAAATCTGCTCTTAGCGTTGAATGGTTTAAAATTAACCGTTTCTAATAAGTTTGTACAAATCATTTTTGTTTTCAAAACATTTTTTGCTAGTAAAGCTGGCAAAAACTCCTGTAAAATTAATTAAAGTTTGGAGTTAGTCGTTATTGTCGCTCATTATCAGGCCTGGACTTTAGTCTAGAGTCTAGACAGATGTGTTTGTTTATTTATGTACGTCAAAGAAAAATGTGTGCGTTTTAAACTAAGGTAAATAATTACATTTGTACGTATTTTTTCTGCCAGCGCTTAAAAAGCGTTTAAATGAAGTTATTTTACCTATTAAATTTATATTTAATTTAATGTCTTCGAGATTCGTACTATTAAAGGCCAGTCCAAATAAAGTGGCGCATAGGTGCATGACTCATTGCTATGCAAACTAAGAATTACCTTTGACAATTTTGTTATCTTCATTCATGTTCTATAATGAAGTAACAGTTGTTTAACAGTTGTTAGAAGTAAGTCTATATTTCTCTGAGGCTGGCCCGGAGTGGTTTCTTGCACAGCGACCTCTTGGGTCTATTGTGCGCCTCGGATATACTCTTCCTTTATGTGAGCTCTGTGCTTTTGGTAAAGTCCAGAATTTTCTTTATTGGTAGTTTGGGCAATTCTCTTAGGAGCATCTTCTCCTTTCCGAGAATGCTGCGAGGACTTCTTGTGAAAGTCTCGCAGTGTAGCAGAAGATGAATTGGAGTTTAAATGCCATTTCGTTAGAAGTGACTGTATTTTTCTTTTTGCCATTTCATAAGGAATGCTAAAGGCTGGTTCTGGTCCGATGGGTCTTATTTTGCTGCCCTCTTTAGCCAGACCGTCCGCTTTCTCGTTCCCTAGTATGTCGGAGTGAGCTGGCACCCATACCAGGTTGACGAAATTTTTTCCCTCTAGCCCGTTCAGTCTGCGGATGCAGTCCGTTACTAGTCCGGACCCCACCTCAGAGGCGTTCAGCGCCTTAAAGGCTGCTTGACTGTCAGATACTACAAAGATTCTTTGGTTATGACAACCTTGATCTAACAGTATTTGCGCGCAAGTTAGAATGGCGTAAATTTCTGCTTGGAAGACGGTTGCGTGCTCCCCGAGGCTGAAGCTTACTCCTTGCCTCAAGTTGCCGTCCCCGATGATTCCAGCTCCTGTACCTGTTGAGCTTTTAGAGCCGTCTGTGTAGAACACAAGTCCATTCATTTTGACTGCCTTGCATTCCCATTCATCCCTTGTCGGAATTTTAACTCCGTAGGTTTTTTCGATGGTGTATGCTCTGGCTATTCTATCAGACTTCATACTTAGTATGGGTAATCATAGTATTATATTCTCTTAGGATTGAGACATGTTCTTGCACATACAGAAAGTTTGTACAAAATCCATTTTGGAGAATCGAGATTAGCCAATTAGCTAATAATGACTAGTCTGTGTAAGATTTTTGTTTTTATTTCCATATGATATATGCACATGAATAAACCATGTTGTATTTTAAATCTTTTAATAATTAATAACAAACTATGTGTTGGAAAATAAATTATTCAACATATCTTTCAATTAGTTTAAATATTACAGCTTCATTAGCTACGAAAATGTAATTTCTGAACTGAAAGTGATGTTTGTTTTTGTGTACACGTCGAAAACTATACGTACACTATAATATTATGTACGCTGTCAAAATTTACCTTCTAGGATATGTACACGTTCATTATACGTGCTGTATTTTTGCTTTGTTTGGCATAATAAAGTCAGAACCAGTTTATATTTTTTAGCTACCCTATGACTATGAATAATATGTCAACTACATCCTGGTATTTTGCGAATAAAGTTTCAAAAGAATTTCATGCTATTAAGAACTACATACTTTTCCGACATACTGTATAAATAAAAGGCGACTTAAGGAAATTGTTCTGTACAACTTTTCTATTTGTTAAATTGATGTTTAAATTTGCTCTTCGTAGGGACATTAATGCTCTTCTTAAGTTATGATGAAACAAAATATAGGAAGTAGGGTGACGTTTCATCTTGCAATGCAAAATGCGCCTTGGAAAGTTTCCCGACTTCAAGACTACCAACTTGCGGATGTATCTTTAAACAAACAACCAACTTATTGTATATATATACGCTAAAATACTTAACGTTTTATCCAAGTTTATTAGAAAATGTAATTAAGTTTTGCCAAACAGTTTTGTTCTCTTTTTTATTTCATTTTTAACTTTGACCAAAATTTCAACAAACTTTATTAAACTTTTTATATGTATCCTTTATATTATGGGAGCTTAAATTTAATTTGGAGATGAAACGATTTCTAATTAAATTTAGTTACAACAAATTGAGTTTACATGTGTATTTTATGAGAGTATGAGAGGATATGTTTATTATTTAAGTTAAGCACGTATTGGTACAGCTGTTTGCAGCTTTATTGTCTTTAAATGCTTCCTATATCTGTATTTTGTTCAGGCTTCCATTACATTCTTAATACTCTTTTGACGATACTGGAGATCCATTTCGATTTCCAGGTGGCATCTGTCTTAAATCTGAACATTCGATTCTAAAAGCTATAGTTTGTTGGTATTTTGATGTTTTATTTTTTTTATATTGACTACTTTTTTTCCTAAAAATAAAGCTTCTCGATTAGTCGTTTCTTTATTTCGATAAAATTGTCGTTAAACTTTTTGTACTTTTTTTTAATAGTTCGTAATATAACTTCGAAATAAAATAAAAATGGAATTTATTCAATACCTACATTTAACGAGATTTCAGATTTAGTAGTTTGACTTGTGAAATTCAATAAAATAAAACGTCAGATATTTTCTCGTCCTTCTATTAAATTTTCCGATCCACCTATTAGATTGATATACCTATTTATTTATAGTAGTACCTACTTAAAAAAATTAAAGTAAATAAATAAATGAACAGACGATGCCCTCCATACGACGAGTTCGATTAAACTGGAAATAATTTTATGAGAACTTATTGCACGGTAAAAATGAATCTTCCTGTCAAACTGACACCAACGTGTAAACAGAAGAGGCCAATTATTGTACCAACATCGTTCAACATAAGATCATGGTGATCTGTAGCTTACTTGTTTACTATTCAAATGGCGTTGTTCAAAATCAGTTTATGGTAGTGAACAATCACGAGAATGTCGAACTAACATGATTCAACGTGAACTGATGGCCAATAGAGTTAGGATTAAACGAAGTTTGGAACAACTCGCCCAAGGTGTGGTAAGGAATAATTAAGGACTTACTACTCGCGATATCAGAGGGTTGCTGTTATAACATTATAGTCCGGGCGGCAGCGAACACTTTTGCTAAACCATAAAGTACAAAATTGTGGACTACATTGCAAATGACTAATAAAACTGACCGTCTGCCTGTTAAAAGTGTCAGCATTATCTTGGAGGAGGCTCGAGAAGGGTGGATTTTGGCTCTTTTTCGGGTCTCGCTTATAACTCGAAAAGTACGCACTTTCAGAGAAAGGTGTTTCTATACAAACATAAGGATCATTCAATTTACTACAAATTATGTCTTAAAAAATTTTTTTTTAACAAATAGTTGAGGCGGTAGAGTGCGTTGAAGTTAAGGTATGTCGGGCATAAATATAAAACTTTAATTAATCTGAAAATTAACAATAACTAACTGTCCTATAAATTCTCGAGCCGTCATTCCATGATTTTATAGACTCTATTTGCAATTTTACGCCTAATTAATAAACTTAAAAAGTAATTAGTTTTTCATCAATTTCTGTCAATCAAAAAAATTCGAAAGGGGCAAGTTGGGATAAGTCGAAAAAATTACAAATTTATACTTTTCTAATTACCAGAATTTGAGTAGTAGCTCTAGAAGGTTATTGCCCCAATACTGTAACAAATTACAAATTTTTTTCACCCTCGTGTGTATCGAGTATTAAAATTTTGATAGCAAATGAAACGAATGCAACAATTTTATTTTACATTACGATTCGAGTTTAAATTAGACTTTATAAGTTAATTTGAGTAGTTTTAGTTGACCCAGCAGATAGCTGCTAAGAAAACTTGATACCCAATTATAGTTTACAAGCCAATTTATATGATAAGTGTGGATTAAACACTTTCAAACCAAACTAGTTTTGTGAGTTGAAATTATAACAAACTGTAACTTTTAGAAACGGTATTAGGCACTTGGTTATACAAACTATAAGCTTATATAAGCACATACGCCAAATGTAATAATATATTGCTTTGTAACTGAAACTGAAACATAACTGAAACAAAATTGAACCGATGAATAGGAATAAGGTGGAAAACATTTGCATTAAACTAGACTATAGAGCGGGCGAAACGAATGTAATTCCTTAACGAATTTTGCAGATGTATTATAATCTCTTTGATACTCATACTCATTGTGGCTTAGCTCAAACAGCATTGTCGTTTGCGTAGCTTATCGACTAATCAGAAATCAAAGTCAAAATATCCGTTTTGGCATTACCGTGGTAGAATGAACAGTATATTGTAGTATATCGTAAGCAAACTGATGCTGAAAAATCAAAACTCTGCTTATAGCTCCAAAACAAAAGAAGATCGCAAATTCCGGTTTTGGGCATCGCGTTGCTTTCAAAAAAAGAGCTCTAGGATGCGCCATCCATTTTGCAATAAGAATTATCATACTTTGCCCACCCTGTACAATAGAATATTAAATTTGGAAAGGCAAATAAAATGATAATAAAACACTAATACCAGTAGTATATGGGTACTTACAAATTTTGAAATTGAGTAAACTATTCGAACACAGTTGGAGTATTACGCAATAAAAAATATTTCCATCGGATTACCGAATCAAATTGCACTTTAATTTTATATCAAAGTTCGTAAATGTTGTAAAATGGATTTAATCCGCTTTTGTTGTGTAAGTGGTAGTTGAAATAAAAAGTACTAATAATACGATATTAAATTAATGCAAAACATTTTCGTTGTTTAGCACATACACTTCGAGCTATGAGAGTGATTGGAGCTTAGAAGAGCGTCGAGTTTCTTAATTGCAAACTGAGCACATAAATGAAGACGTCATCTGCAAGCGTTGATGATTATATTTGTTTATAAATGGTAGTGTAGTTATTAAAGTTACATTATTGAAAGCAAATTAATTTGAAATTATCGTCAAAAAACTTACGTTCAGTTTAATGAACGCCTTGGTTAGAAATTTGCTGAAAATTACATAAAATGGTATATCGCTCAAGTGATTTACGGTATTATTTGCCAGAATACCAAAGAGATATAAAATTTTCCAACAAAAGTAATTGCTCTCGTGAGAAAGATAAAAAATCTATAAAAAAGAAGGAATTTACACAATCCTATTGTGAATAAAAATAAGCAAAGTTACTATTTTCTGCTTCCCCTTACTAAAAATAAGGAAAAGGTATGGTTTGCAAGCATTATATTTGAAACTTTTTACAACCAAAAGCAAGCAAAAGCGTTGACTTAAAAAAATACCACCTGTCTGGTTTCTATGATACATTGTAGACTAAAGTACTTACAGTTACCTCGTAAGGCTTTTCACCTAATTGTCACCTTTTTTTAATCCGAACTTAAACAACTAAAGTTTCTTATAAAAATGGAGTAGGTACGGCAAAAAATATCGCGATAACGCTATCCATTGACAGTAACGGCGTTTCCAGCCTCATTTTCAATAAAATACGTTCAATCACTTCTTCAGGCCAAAAAGCGCACCAAGCAGTAACACGAGAGGAATGGGAAGGCTTTTCAACAATCACTCTTGGATTTTCAGAAGCCCAAATGCGGCAATTTTGCTAATTAACATAACCATTTAAATTAAAATGGGCTTCGTTTGAAAAGATGATTTTTTTAGAAAAATCATCACCTTGTTACCTTATCATCGAATTGTCGACAAATAGCATGGTCGGCTGTTTAATTCTTGCACTAACTGAACATTATCAGGTTTAGAGTCAAATATTTATGCAAAATGCGCCATGCGGTGGTTTTAGATAGGTCCAATTGCTGAGAGCGCCATGGAATTGATAAATTTAGGTCTTTCCCAACAGTTTCACCTACAGCAGCAATATTGTTAGCAGATCGATCCGGACAAACACGTATTGATGTTGGAATGTCATGAACCGGACAACACGACTCAAATTTAACCAACAAATTTTGAATAGCGGTCTCCGAAGAGCGATTATAACGCCCGAAAATATCCAAAATTTTGCAATTTGTACTTTTTACAGATCTACTATTTTCGTAGTAAATTTTAATTATTTTTAAGAGATTTTCGATGGAATTTGAAGACATTACAATAAGTGGTAAACCTCTACTTGCCATATTATAGGTATATGTGAAAAAGAAAATGGTAAAACTGTTACTTGATCAACAATTATTCTAAAGTCCTTGTTGGGGATACGATTATGAAGTGTGCAAATTAAAAATTATTCGTATTGTACTGGTGCACGTTGAAGTACTAGATAATTTATGTAAAACTGGAAGATTACGAGTTGAATTGAGAAAAGTTTTGCGCCTTTTGGGGATTTGTTTTAAGTACTCATCATTTGAATTGTAAGATTTCATAGTTTACCATTAAATTGGGATTTGGTGCGATCAGTGACCCCGATCACAAGATACGTAAGTCTAAGTGTTTCTTTGTTCGTTTGTTCTTATTTGTTTTCTTTTCAAAAGGGTTGTATGGTACGGTTTTATGGTACGGTAGTAAAGTACGAGCTAAGAAGTCGCTTTTTTTACCATCATCCGACCACATCATCTATCTTTGTTACCTTTCGTTGTAATTATTCCGTCATCAGTTGTTCGAGGATCACCTTATCATCTCATCCAGATGATCGAGTCATCAGATAAGTGCTAATTATAAATCGAGGATTAATTTACCTGTATTAAAAAAAAAACGTTTCGAATTTTCTAACTTTTATTTTAGTTTATTAAACAACAATTTTGTAGAATTGTAAGAACGACGCAAGTGGCCATTATTTGTCGAATCTAAAACAAGATAGTTAATTTTGTAGTATTCGATAAGCCAACATATTTATATATTTTCGTTAGATTGTAATAGCATTTATTGGGTAGATACTTACCGTTTATATAATTTATCATCATCATCACCATCATTTATCCATTCATAATCTGTTGAGAAATAGAGGAATATTGTTGTTGGGTACGTTGATGTGTGTTTTTTTGTTCTGTGTATCCTATTTCACAGTTTGAAGATGGTGAGAAGTGTGCAACAAACTTGTGTGGCACCCTTATATTATTTTGTTCCATCTGAACCTACGCCTGATGAACTTGCTGACAAAGTTGCGCACTTCCTTGTTTGGTGTTGTACGGAGGAAAAGGCGTCACAAATCAACTTTATTTCATTTTTCAATATATTTTGAAAAACCCCTCTATAATACGTATCTCAATTTATTACACAGAAGACGTAAGTTAGAAAATTAGATTGATGGCAATGTAATTAATTTTGACCGTAGCGAAATAAGGGTAGTATTGAATGGATAAATTTTTTTACCGCAGGCGAAATCTTTTGAAAGAAAAAAATCTAATGATTACACGGTCGCTCTCTCTATCGCTGCACATTTATAAGTTTAAATCTCGGACACATCCGAAATCATGTGAGAGGATGAAAATTTGCAGATTTCTTTCTCGTCTACACGTATTTATTCTCAAAACGCTCATAAAGAAAACAAAACCTTTTTCATTTCCTATAATCAAAAGTTAATTTAGATTCTAAAGTAGATATAGCCGGGAAACAGTAAGAAAGACACTGTATCCAATTTATTTGGCTTGTGCAAATAAACGAACTTAATTTTATATAAATTTAGTGTTTTAGAACGGTTATTTGTAAATTAAGTTTATTTGTTTTGATAAAAAATATTAAAATTCCTCCGCTGCATTTTAACGAAATTAAAATTTAATTACGTAATGCTTTAGATTGGCCAATTTAATTAGAAAACAAAGTTGGAGAATTTATATCAACAGTTATGTATATTAATTTATAGTTATGTTTGTCTGAAGTACCTCCTGTGGAAAACTTTTTATTGCATTATAACTAAGACACTTTATGTTATGTTTAAACATCAAAATGTTTTATGCTCATCTTACTTTTAATTACTTTCGCATTTGTAATCCTAATCATGCAACATCAGAACGTCTTTTTTTAGCATTACGTCTTTCAAGATGAAATTAATTTTTTCTAGTAGATATTAATGCGAATGAGCTTTTTCTTTCTATAATACACCGAAATTACAGAAGATGGAGATGGTAATGGGAAGTAATTTACAAATTCCTTAAATTTAATTACATTAGATTATTCTGCTAACTAACTTTTTCTCACAGTGTAATTAACTAACTATGAAAAGTCAAGTCATCACGAAAAAGTGAGTTTTTTTAATACTTTCCCTTTAGTTCGCCCTACCTAAAAGTAGTTAGGAATGACTTGAGCTACAATGTGCTTGAAAAGGGTGGATGTTTGTTTACTGTTTTCTGATAAGCGCTTACTTATAAAGATATTCCCTTTAGAAGTGAATATTACAACTTCCTCTATTAATTGTAAGTGGTTCTTAGTTCTGAGGCACTTGCACCAACATATCAAGGGAGCAAAGTATCGCTTACTAACTGTTATCCAAAGTATATCAGCAAACAATGTTGGAGACTCGAGATATAAACCTGTACCTATATGCTCATGTTGAATATATTAATAATTATTACTACACGGTTTACCTCTCCGTATAATTTCAAAAGTTCTGAATGGTTGCTGAAGATGCTGCGGTTTTTTAGTGACAAATAAAATTTCTCATGCATATAATTGTACTTTTATAGAGAGTGCCTTCACTTCTACCAGAATGTAAATTTTTGAGCGTAGTTTGCAGTGACTGATTAACAATAGAATGGCTAATGGCGAACTTTTTATCCAATTGGAAAATTGGAAAATGAAAAGACAAATTGTTGTTCAACTGTCAGACCAACGACTTCAAACTAACCATTTATCTTAACGAATGAAGAAGGTAAAGTTTAATGAAATGAAAGTGTTCGTAGTATATCAAAATTCACAAAAGTTTACAGTTATACCAACTATGACTTTATTTTTTTATTCTTGATAGGGATTTTGGCAGCGATTAGTATATTATCAGTTTTTAATTCAGCTCCCGAGGGCTAGAATATTAATTTGAAGGCTGACTACGAACTTCGCAAACGCATTTCATCAACAATTATTGATGGCTACTTCGATTTTTTAAAACAGAAATTTTTTATATATGAAAATATAGCCCAAAGCATAAAGTTAAGGTAAATTAGACATAATGGAGGTCTACTTGTAATACATCGATATAAAACTAACCTTAAGGCTATACACTGAATTGAACTCGAACTCCTTTTATCGAATTTTCGAGTTTTAAGTACGTTACAACCACGAAACTTTTGTTAAATCTGACGAATATTTTACATCATATTCACGATCCACGATTGAGCCGTTGAAATGCTACAAAAATATTATTTAAATTATTTCGCAACTTAAAACAAACAATTTTAGTTGAATAATTCCAGTTTCACATTCCAAACACGTTTATAATAGATATGACTTGTTTCTAATTTAAGGGTAGTTTTAAGAGTCATAAATTACACGTTTCAACCTCCATTTTCCAACCGCTTAAGTTTGCAGGTTCTCAGGATTTTACGGTTTTCTAACTGTAAACTAGTGCCTAGTGAATGAAACTGTTAATTATGTAATTTTATGAAAATTAACTTCTACTCGAATTCACCGCTTGCGTCTTCAGTTTTTATTGTTTTTCTTTTTTTTTCTTTTAATTTAAATAAATTTGAAAAAGACCTTCTAATTTTTTTCGGCGTCTTTTAGCGAAAGAAAATTTATGGAACACTCTTACTTGATAAACTCGTAAACGTCTGCCATAAGACAGTTTAGCTTAAGATATGTAATTATCTTGGTTTAAAGGCTTTTGCATAAAGTCGTAAAGAGTAAGTTGTAACCGAGATAGCGACACTACTTTTGCTCGATGAGAATGGTTAATAATTTAAGCATGAACATATTTGCTTCTTTACGCTTAAAACTGATAATAAATTCGTTTTTAATTTTTATTTGTAGCGCAACAAATTACAAGGGGACTAATTTTGCAACATATTTTTTCGAATTCGGTTTCTTTTCTTTCTCTTAACAAATTTGTAAATTGTGCTGAAACGTTAAAAATCCACAAACAACTTCATAATTTCTAGTTTTAATTAATATGCGCAGAATTATCATAATTTTTGCAATTTGTCAATTTGCTCATTAAAACTGAGAATCAGAAATAATGTTTCAGAACAATATGTTTAACGCTTGTTTTTAAAATTTTCTCTTTGGCTTGATCATACTAAACTTCTGCTCAAGTCCAAGTCTCTATCATCAAAACTACCTCATAATTTTGATGAGTGACGGTGATTGGGGGCTATTTGGACACCCCGGGTTGTAAGAGACTATGAAAAAATGAACAACGATTACTCGAAAGGCTCTTTGAAGCAAGCAAATCTAGGTAGTTAAACCCAAGGTTGTGTCCAAAGAAGAAGGCGTTGTCGCCAATTGGAGAGTTTCCCCTAACTAGGTTTGATGTGAAGAATAGGGAAATATCATTGCAGTGTTCAAAAACAACATTTCCAAAGAAGATTTTTCTCAATTTATTTATAAAGAGAATCCACCTTTCTATTCGTCTTGCATCAAACATCCAATGCAATCCGCTCCTATAGCAGCTGAAAGGTAAGTACTTAGTTTTTTTAAGTTTATCTAAACCAATGCTTTACATTCAACCTACTTTCACAGCCGCTCTAAACTCATCTCACTGGTTGCCCTGATAAAAGATGGCAGTATCCGTATCAACTGCAAAACTACTTATGTTTCTGGTATACTTCAGGTTGAGCAACTTGTTTCAATACAACATAAATAGTAGATACCCTGGTACGGTTCCTTGAGGCACATCATGTTATGTTAGTGTAGTCTCGTAACTTTTAATTTCACAAATTTGCATATACTGTCAAAAAGCTTTTCATTAGAGAATACACATTTCCACTAAAATCAAATCTCTCGAGGCCCTCCATCAACAAAACATAACTGACCGAATCGAACGCTTTCGCAAGATTTAAAAATAAGCTCAATGCATACCTTCCTTTATTTAATTATTCATTAATTAGTGCTGTTAGGTTCGGAATTGCATCCTGAGTCTACAATCCCCTCCAAAACCCATATTGCCCTTGCGATAGCAAGTTGTTGTTTTCCATATTCCATATTTACCGATACAGCACTATGTAGGTAATATTTTCTCAAACATTTTTGCCAAGTTTGATGCATTAGTTCGATCACCACTCGTAAACAAGGGCTTGACCACAGCAATCTTAAACAACACCGTACAGATACTTAGCTCCATTACTTTATTTATGAGATACGAGATAGGTGCAGCGATGTCACAAGGGAATAGCTTGAAAACATCCGCATAAACATTGTCAAATCTACAAGAAACCTGATTCTCCAATTTATTAATAGTATGCAGCACTCATTAAGGTACGTTTCCATTCCTACAAAACAAGTCTACGACAAGTCGCGCGACATGTTCCAGGGACAAAAATGTTGCAGCCGACCGCGCAACAAAACATGTCCCCGCGACTTGTCGTACGGGCAATGGAAACGGTCTGCGACTTGTTCCGGGACACGCGACCACGAAACCCAACCTTCTCTGTCACAGATTCTTAGACAATACCGCACTCGTCAGGAACTGCTTTGTAGACATTCTTGAATTGTTCGTTAAATAATGACGCGAAACGTTAATTTTCTAATTATTTTGAAGTATGAGCTATTGTCTATTCCTTTTTCTTTTTGGGTTAAGAAATAACATTGCGAGAGCTACAATTGTCACAACCACATGCTTAAAACACCTACACAAACACCTAAATGATATATTTGCTGTGAAGTTTACAACAGCGACAGGCATATTATGCAATAAATGTAGAGCACTCCCAAATATTTGTGACTGCGGTTATCATCACAAGCGATTCTCACCTGCCACAGCCACATGAGAGGCAGGAAGCCTTTTAATGATGCAACAATCTTGAAATAGCAGACTTGGAGATTCTGTGTAGGTAGGTACATGATAGAACTGTAGCTATCCCCTGTGGCTAAGTAACGTAGAGTGGCCGCCAACATCTCGCCAGGAGAAATAGCCATTCGACATGATCTGATTTTGGCGATCTCCGGCCCGAGAAGATTCAATAGAAATTCAAAATCTTCTGCTGTCATTCGAACAAAATTCTCGAGTCCGCTTTGAAGACGTAGGTCTCTCATTAAAGAATTATACGCCCTATCTGATTGTCGTTTTACTAAAAAACTTTTAACCCACCATCTCGGTTGTTTACGTCTTTTTTTCTTAAGTTCATAGAAGGCTATTTAGGCCATTACTACAAACGCGGAAGCAGCTAAGTTTTCCATAATTGGCACAGCTACAATGCAGAGTCCAAACTGAGAGTCTTGCCTCCAAATCATCTGCGACATGTTGCAGGGAATGGAAACACCAAAACAAAATCGGTGCGACATGTCCCCGGGACTTGTAGGAATGGAAACGTACCTTTAGTAGGCTTGAGGCAAAGTTAGAGGAGCACATATTTGATAGTAAACACAGATGTAGACGTTGTGGGTGGTTTTATGATTTTATTGGCTAAAGATTTCCCAATGTTTGCAAAAAAGTTACATATTATGTCTTTTGGATAGCAAATTTTTACTCCCTCCTCCGTTTTAACCTCCGCTATCGGAACATCCCTAGTTTTATAGCGACGTCGGTCCTAACGACCGACAAAAAAATGTATCAGTGCATAGTGCATTAGTTTCTTGTAATCAAAGTAAAAGAAATTAATTTTTTAAATTATTAAATTATTTACTAAATAAAACGCAGAAAATTTTATCTTATAAATTTGTAATAATTTATTCGTAAGGCGTAATGGCAATTTATTCAAATATTTATTAATGGCTGTAAAACATTTTGAAAATAACTTTACGACTGAACTGGATAAAAATGCTTTATCGATACCTCAAACGTTTTCTATACTCGCATACAACTTTTCTGAAGATATATTATTTGAAAGGAGTTCGTCGAAAATTTAATAAATTAAATATTTGTTAAGAACTAACAGTCCTTTGTCACCAAGAAGAAAGAAGTTTAAAAATTATTAAACGAAAGAGCTTTTTAATTTGTTTTGGTTTTTGTAAAAAAATTTCATAGTTCGAAATTAGAGTAGGTACTAGAAACTTTAAAGATAATACAAATGTGTTGAAAATTTAACTTTTTTAAGTGGAAATGTTGAAGTTTTTACTTTGTTTTTATGTAAGTTATTATTTAGTTCATATATTGGTATGTGTTTTTTGATAGTTACAGAGAAACTTTTATTATGGGTTTTCCTTTCAGCGTTGAAGGAATACAAATGCTTTGTGGTGGCGCCGTATCGTCCTGGCCTGTTCTGCTCCGGCGCCAAAGTGCGGAATTAATGACGTCATCTAGCAGGACGACTTCCGAAAAGCACTTTTTCCTGTTTGAGAGCTATATTTTCTAAGTTAGTTCGTGTATCACCAAACTGTTAGACGAATTTTTATTGGAACCAAAAGTTGTAGAGGAAATGTTTTCTTCTAAATTTTTCAGTATAAATATAAACCTTCTAAAACAAAATTTAAATGAGCACACGTAAAATTCGCTTTCTTCTGATACAGTTTTAATATTTATGGAGGATTAAACTGACAGCGCATTACGAATGGTTTTGGTTGGAAGCTACCTGCAGTACTTTTCCTACTTAAGAATTCATATCGTACCTACCCGCTATAATTCCATAAAACGAGCCAGAGTCGACGTGTCGAGAAATATATTATTATTTAACACTATATCAAATTTGGAGAATTTTTTTAAACTTTTCCAAACCTACCTATACCTGTATTTAGTTGCGAAAATATGTAACAATAGCTTTCGTTGTAGCAATAAATCTGAAAAACATATTTTATTGTCGATATAAATAATTGATTGTGCAAAAAAATTGGTGAATACACGAATTATGTTATCAGTAAAGTTTGTTGTTGTGTAAATGATTAATAGCTTAATGCTATGCTATTTACAAATTTCAAAAATAAATCAAATGGCATTAACTTCTCATATTTTACTCTAGGTTTTTTAGACAGTAAAAAGTTATTTTGAAGGTGATTTTAATACCCTAACAAAAGTATTTTTTTGGTTTCTTTGTTGAATAATGGAAATTCTATTATGCTCGCTTTACGATGATTGTATAATAAGAAATTTATATATTCCTTCGGTTTTGGTAGCATGTCGTATACATAAAGTATATTTTTTAAGATTACATCGAAAGCAGCTATATTTTTGTCAAAAAAAACACAATCCTCTTATATCAATTACTATAAATTCATCAAGTTTCGGTTACATAATCCTTAAAATATCAAATTTCTACCCTTTATTATTATTGTATAGGAATAGTCCCTAAGAATAACTGACCGCTGTAGAAGTTAAGCGTAGCTGATGTTATTTCGTTTCCCAGTGATTATTACAATCTTCTCATTTTTCATTGTTTCTGTATTTTTCTTGTCGTCGCGTTTTTGATATCAAAACGTTTTACCAGCTCACTAATTTAGGAAGCCTTTAAATATTTGATAGGGGCGCCTAAAAAGAAAAACATTTTTTAATAGTTTTTAATTTTTTGATTCAATTAGAAAGGCACACAAAGGATTTTATACGGCCAAAGCTCTTCGAGACACAGCACCGATAAATTAGCGGACCACTGCAAAAAATATTTTTTATATTTTCTTTTAGTTTGAAGAAAAGAACACCTAGATGGAGTAGATTGGTTACTAACGTCATCGTTGATTTACTGTAAGACAAGATTTTAATATTTTTTAAATCTTATCACCCCAAAAACTCAAAAAAGATAATGCACCACCTAAACTTAAAAAGCATACTTTCATAGATCAGTAGCTGTAGATTCGTAAATATTAGAAACAAACTAAGTGACGTTATACAAGAGCATTAACATTAAATGAAGAAGGCCGCAGCTATCGTTGTTGCAATGTGAGCTCTTATGTTATATCTAAAGTATTAAATCGATACTTAGAGACTGAAAGTGTTACGGTAGAAGAACTGGTCAGAATCGAATACGTTCTACAAGAGCTCATCAAGATAGATGTTTGAATAATTGTGTGCTAAGACTTCGCCCTTCTGCAGCTAGAGACATGCAAAGTGACCTCAGAAGAGCTACTGAAGTTGAAATTTGTACAGAAACTGTTAAGAAAAAGTTAGGTGGTTAATTCTCGGGTGTAAGTGGAAAGAAATTTAAGAAAAAGGTTGCGACAAAGTAATTTGAGGTTAACAAGGCTGGTTCATAAGCCACGATTAACTATATAAATCGCAAACAATCAGACTGCAATTTGCGCAAGAACATGTAAATTACTGATCTTGAGCGACGGGTCCAGATTTCGATTAATTCGGGTGGTCGTCTTCGAGTTTGAGCATGTGATAATGTGCATGCTTAAAAGCCTATAGGTGAACGCCTTTACGAAAGATTGGTTCAGGAGGTAGGCAAGTTCGGAAAAGGATCTGACATGGTGTAGGCAGGTATCTATTTAATACTCGTATTGTGCTGTACCTGGGCAAATGAATGCTGCTCGATACATCGATAACATACTCACAAACTATGCCATATCTACTGGAACCCTTATAAGTTCTGTATTTCTGTTCCAGCATGATAACGCAAGACCATATGTAGCAGATCAAACCAGACAATTTCAAGAGCAACTTTAAACTCTAGTTATATACTGACCAGCTGTTAACCCGAATCTCAATCCAATGGAGCATTTATAGGATAAGCATAATCAAGAAATCAGAAACATACCTGTGGTTTCAGATACATTTTAGCAGCTTTTAATAGCTCTTCGAGAAGAAGCGGAAAACCGTCATCCATGTTTATTTTTCAACTACAAAAAAAGTACAGGTACTTTTCTTAGTAAGCCCCTAATTTATTGGCGCAGTGTATTTATTTTTTGAAAGTTGTTAAACATGACATACTCCTCTTAATTGGATACATTCATTTTAGCGAACCTGCAACGTCTCTAGACCTTTCAAAAAAAATGTTTCTTCTTGCTCTGCAAACCAGACCTCCACAGCTTTTATTACCTCCTCGTTGGAAGAAAATTTACGACCTTTTAAACTTTTTTTCAGTTGAGGAAAGAGATGATAGTCGGACGGAGCCAAATCTGGAGAATAAGGGGGGTGTTCTAGTAATTCAAACCCTAAATCACGAATTTTTTGCATGGCAACATGAGATTTGTGTGCAGGGGCGTTGTCCTGCAAAAACAAAACACCTTTGGATATAGTAATCTCCAGTTATTGTTCTACCCTTATCCAAAAAATCAATCATGATTACTCCATGGCAATCCCAAAAAACTGAAGCAAGAACTTTTCCAGCAGATTTTTGGACACGAAACTTCTTAGGTCTTGGAGAACCAGAGTGTCACCATTCCATCGATTGTTGCTTTGTTTCTGGATCGTAGAAATGTACCCAAGTCTCATCCATAGTAACAACTCGGTTTAAAAAGTCTACATCGTTTTCAAATCGAGCACAGATCGAACGCGATGCTTCTACCCTTGCACGCTTTTGGTCAACATTCAAACATTTGGGGATCCATTTTGCAGAAATTTTTCTCATGTCCAAATTGACGTGAACTATATGATGAACGCGTTCGTATGAATTATTCAGTGCTTCAGATATCCGTTTTAGCTCAATTCGACGGTCTGATAAAATCATGTCATGAACTGCATCGATATCGACACAGAAACTGGCCTTCCCGATCGGTCATCATCTTCAATTGAAAATTTACCTCTTTTGAAGCTTGCAGTCAATTTTTTCACGGTCGTATACAAAAGACATTGATCACCAAGGGTATTAACCATATCTTCGTAAATCTGCTTACCTCTTAACCCTTTTAAATACAGGTACTTGATGATGGCTCGATACTCCAATTTTTAGATTTTCACAATTTTGGTGGACATCTTTTTTCTTTTAATTTATTGCTTAACTTTTTGTTTATGCATGGAACTGGTCTAGGCTAACTAGATATCAATACATCCTTGTAACATACATACATAATCGAGTCAAGAAATGTGGAAAAATCAAACTCTGTCCGTCAGTTGATAATCCGTATTGTCAAAAAACCGACCAGTCTAAAGTTAGCACTAAAAAATGAAAAAGTGCACTAAGCTCAAATACCAGTCCCCGATGGTTTTGTAACTCCATCGTCTGTTTTTTAGAATTTATATTTCTGTCAATAAGAATAATATTCTTTATAAGAACTGTCCACTGTCCAGATTGTTCTCAGATCTTTCCACTATAAAGAATTCAGCCGAAGCCGTAGAATTCAATTAACTTCCCATTTAGTTATCCACCTCTTTGTAAATTCTTGGCGAATCCTCGATAGGCGACAACAAGTCTTTCAATATCACACGTGTTTGATGTGTTTGGAAATGACACTTGGGCTATTGATAAGAAAGCTCATCTATCATTTGTTACAGGGATGTAAAAATAATTTACGTAACTTCAAACAGTCGTAGAGTGAGCATAAAATATTATCCAACCTCAACAATCGTATGCAGCTACGATAAATTTCATTTGGAGGTGGATAGAAGATAGTTTGGTTCAAATTTAGACCATATCACTTCAGTTACTTCAATTCAATTAAAGTTTGACTGCTTCAGGGAGTTCATTGAATTGTTACAGTTAGTTCTGAGTTTTCATCTAAAAGTTTTCGTCAAGTTATCAACTGCACGTAGTGTTAGATGCTAAAAAAGGTAGGTAGTAAAACTGCTGTAACATAAAAAAATTTAATTTTAATAATACAATATTTCGAAATATAATAATTTATGTGCATTTTTCTTAGCGGATGTTTGAATTTTATGAATTTAAAAGGAAGATATAAATTTCGTACATTTTAAATTTTATACGATGACAAAAATGGCAAATAACGACTTTAACTACATCCTCGGTTTTCTTAAAAATTATAAACAACAGTAAAACAGGAAAACCGTATCGTGAATATCTCAGCGCAACTACATTTTTTGGTTTTTCAATTTTTCCACTACGTTATGTAAACATCTTCTCTTTTATTTACTAACATTTTACTACTCGGAACGAATATTTCCAAAACATCTAATAATATTACTCACATAAGTTGCCAACTACAAAGCTTGATGTTATAAAAATTTGAAATAAAAGAACGAAAATACAGAAAAGGTCAAAAATAATCTTTCAAAAATAAAAAATAAAGTATCAAAAAAATAAATCAATATAAATATTACATTTTGGAACATCTGTTACATTATTGATTCTTCAAATTTACCTCCAGAGAATGTTTATGTGTATAAAAATTTATCGCACATTACATTTAGACACGAAAACCCCTAAAGGTTCCTTAAAGGATAATAATAATTATTTTGCTGGCTTAAGAAAAAAAATCAATTTAAAGCACGTCCATTGACTTTTATTGTTAACGCTTCTTACAAGAAAATGGAAATAGCGCAAAAGCTAAATGAAACCCTGAACAAATAAAATGCTTCTGGCAGACATGCATTGCCCATTAGATTTTCAAGCAAAATACCGATTTCAGTATAAAACTAAAAGCATTAAAACTTTACGGTATACACAAAATTTACATTCGATTTAATGAGCTTGTCAAGATTTGTCATTTCGGTAGTATTACAACCCCGAGAAAAAGAAATTGTACGTAAAACAATATGATAATGAAATTGTACAAGAAAATTGGAGGAAAACTTTTTAGTCGTTTCCTTCCAAACTATTCTACTTAAAGAATTAAGAAAAGTAATTAGTAAATAATCTAATAATAAGGTTCAGACGAGATGGTATAACTAAGAAAATGATTCAGCATCTAAAACTCGATCGGCGTAAAAGAAACATTCGTTGTAAGGGACTTGAATAAAATACTCTTTACACATCTCAAACTACACACATAGGATAAAACGACGGGAGATCAAAGGAACCAGACCACAAAATATTAATTTGAACACATTACAATTCCTTCTGAAGTCACCGTAACACTTCTCATTACTCATTACAATAAGGAAAGCTCTGCAGAATTATTTTCTAAATCGCTTCGGGCAATTTTGATAAAATGTTATTATTTCGCTTAAAATTTCTGCTGGAACTGGAACCGATTTTTCATAAGGTTTATTTATTTTTGCTTGGCATTTTCACACAGTTTTCCACCAAACCCTAACCCTGTGTCATGTTTTTGGTTTTCTAAAATTCTTATGTCAGTCATTGAGCTATTGAAAAAATTTGTTTGTCGTTTTTCATCCACTAAAGAAAATTACGAATTAGGGGTTTAACTCGTAAAATGTACGTTACAACGTAAAAATTAATTATGGTTCAACAAACTAGACGATAAAATAGTTCAACAATGAGACAAAAGTTCCTTAACTTACGAGAAATCACTACGGCTTACTGCGATTCGTTTGCCACTAAACTACAAAGTGAGTTGATGTAAATGAAAGCTTCAACCGAGATTACTTTAGGGTACCTAATAAAAGAAAAAATGAAGAGCAAATTGTGAAACATTAAATTAATGCGTAGTTGTAATACGTAGATGATCTTTTGTAATCTTCAATAAAATTTATTATTTTATGTATAATCTCAACACAAATAAAATTAATAACTACAATGTTTTGGTTTCTCACGAATGCTACCAAGAATGTGTCGTCAAACTTAAAAGCAGATGACACAAAAATGTTTGTTTGTATAGGCGAATAACATAGTGCATACCTTAGAATCCGGACATAGTTGTTCGGCAATAATTTATTTACTCGGTTCCTTTTCTACTTCAATAGCGCCACTTTGGTTTACGAACTCTTAGCACAAAAAATGTCCCATTTAAAAGCGACTTAATCCAATTCGAAATACTCGTGTGAAAAACAAGATTCTTGTCCTAATTACTAGTATAGTGGGAAGAGATTATGTAACGATTGGACGGCTTAATCTGATATAATCCTGTGCAATCCTACAGTAAACGTCGACACTAACAAAATTAACGACAATAATTGTGCAGTGATATCGGCCTAAACGCTTTACATTCATAATAGATTCAGAAGGTGGACCCTATTGCCGGAATCTTGTATAATGAAATAGTTGGGGTGTGTCCGTATCCACATCTACAACCACAACATGGGGATATTGAACTTGACGAAAAGCGTTTGCTTTCACATAAAGTATTTGATGTTTACTTGAGTATGACACTTTGGATATATATTAAGTTTATTAAAGCGCATCATAAATCCGTAATATAAAACGGGTTATCCTCTTTATGTTTAATAGAAAGTTCAATCGATTTACCCTTTAGTTGCTTAGTTTTAATTATGTAGTTAAAATGTAAGAGCTAACCACCTTTTTCTACGCAAACTTTCACTTTTTGAACTCACTTTAAAGGAAAAAGAGGTGCCTTCTTTTAGTCTTACAAATTAATTGGAAATTTACATTTTTTGATAATAAATTTTCGAGTTCATATAAAAAGAAACGAAATAGTCAACTTTAACGTATTTGAATTTTTTAAACTTACTGAATACATTTCAAAAAGTGCAAAACTTGACAAGTTTGTATAGTAATTCTTATGTTGAAAGTTTCAGAAACACTTGATTTTCGCATATACAAAATATGTATTTAAATTTTTTTCCAACTTGTGAAATGTACCATCGATAAGTTGTTTTTGAATACTTTTAGAAAGAAAACGGTAATATATTAATCTTGTGTAACTTTTTTTTTCTTCAATTGGATTTTCCTATTGGGAGGTATTGCCGAGACATTTTATGTAGGGTAAATTCAATTATAGAATTTGTGATTTATAGTATTCGATTTAGTAAATTTCTAAATTTACTTTCCAACAGCCTATATTTTAAATTCTAGACCGAAAATAATTAAACTTCACCTTCTATTTAACTACTACATCGTACTTCACAGCTAGTTCTACAATTAAATATCTCGATTTGGATAATCGAATAAATATCTTCTTCATTTTCAACAAAACAGATGTACATTTCTACCGATGGTTCTATTCTACTATAATAACAAACGTCTAAGTTCTTGAATATTCAAATGGTCGAGGTTTTCTGTGTCTTGTCTGTGTCGTGTCTGTGTCTTGTATCAATAAACGTATCGAAGTTTCTATACATACCGTAGAACTACGAAAAGTATATCCAATCTGAAAATATGCTGGATCTCGTTTACATTTTTTATTTTACGAGACTTGAAAATTTAAGCTTTTTAACCCTAATGAGGTGTAATACTTGTTCCACTTGCATCAAAGCAATGTGCGATTATCACAACATCAAGACCATTAAGAGCGCACAATCGATTGCAAAAACTTAACGAGAAATCAAATTATTTTTATCCAAGTTTATGTCGTATTTATTTCCTAGTCAATTGTGTAAATTTTGAATAATACAGAATTAGAAATCGGGCCAAATAGAAACATGAACGCGACGGACTATCATAGATCGACATACAGCTCATGAGGGTATCGAAAGACGATACCTATTGATTGATATTCATGTTTCTATTTTGGGACAGTTTAAAGTAAAATTTTTCAAAGTCACATTTGATAAGATTTGGAAATATGTACCTAAATATGACTTACTGTTTGTAGATTTGACGTTATTTGGGAACTACCTCCTGGTTTTATTTACGGTAAGCCGGTTGAAAAGGTCTATAAATTAAACTTACAAAGTTATCTTAGACATTTGTTCAAAACTTTACCTGTTTTTTTTTTAAATTCTTTCGTGTAAGATTTTTGAATTAAGATGGCTTTGTAAGTAAAGCCAAGAAGTCATTCCGGAGTAACGTGAAACCTACATACGTATACGTTGTTTTTGTGAAACGTCCTTTTGGAAGAGAATTAATCGCCCTGAACTTCATTTTAAGCCATTTGACCTTGAACAATCAAAAATGTGTCGCTATTTAATTTTAATCCCGAAAAAAAAGTGTCTATATGCTGCAATTTTTATTGACCACGGCTTTCCCTCCACAACAATGCCTAAACACTTACGATGAACACCTCTCAATCTTCGTGCATTTACCTAGAGGTAGGAGGAAGTAAAACACATACGCAAAATATGTAAAACTTTAGCCGTTTCACAGAACAGTTGTACCACAATTCTTTTTTTTATTTTGTGGCATTATTAAGAGCAATGCGACTGTGTCAAAACCTTTCCTGCAAATTGTTTTGCATGTTTGACTATTATTTACTTATCTCACGGATTAATAGATATTTCTTACACCTTTTGGCAATAAAACGAATTTTTAAATTTTTTTTTGATGAGTGGTATAGGTACACCAGCAACTCGAACTTGTAATGTTATAATAGAGGAACACCAATAATGCCTTTAGATGAATTAGCGTCTTACGATTATCATAGAATCTTAAAAGATTCTCAGACTCAGTAATACAGATAATGTTCTTTTTGGTATAACATTCTAAGTGCGGATTCTGTAGAAACAATAATTATTAACAATCCTGCTTCTTAAATGATCCAAGTCATGAATATGTTGAGGAGAGGTCTGTCTTTCACATACCTACCCCTGGATCTTTGTAGTAGTTCATTATTGCCGTTAGGTGTACAAAACAAAGTAACTAAAACAAAAAGAAAAGTTATTATAAAAAGTGCCAGGCTTAGGTACTGGATGAGACATCAACCGAAATCTCGCCAAAAACGCGGGGAAATACCTGGAACCCTTCCAGAGCATATAATTGACTCAAAAGTAAGTGGCATTTTTAGTTAACGAAACAAAGTTTGCAAAAATATATGTACCTACAGTTTGGATTTGAAAACAGAATATAGATATACAACATGCAAAGTAATCAAGACTCACACTGTGTACTCTCCAGATCACTAATTGCATGTACAGCAAACCTCTCCAATTGGTCCATTCTTCCGGCATCAGTCAGTAACTCAAGCTGGGTAGGCCTCTTGTTCTCCAGGTTTGTTGCGACTCACTCCACAGCGTCTCAAGCTAGGAGCCACGTCAGCCCGGTCAGCCACACCATACGTAGTTCCAATGGAGTGATGTGCATTGAGTTGCCCGTGGCCTGATAGTATTTGCACATTTTTCTTATTCTCCATTTCGAGCCAATCCTCCATATTTGGCAGAAACGCCTTTGTTATTTACGCTTTCTCTATTTCAGACCATTGCTCAGCTCTTGCCAACTGTCAAGATTAATGCCATTGACTAACTAATACTGTCAAACTATAGGTATAATTTGACTAATTTGTCAAACTTTAACGCGTTCTAGCGCCTAAACCGTACGTTTTAGAAAAAAATCTCAAACTATATAATTTGTTGCAAATATGCTGTGGTTCAGTTTTGTGTAGTTTTTTTCTCAAAAAGTGCGTAGTTGCCGAGTTATAAGCAAAACACTAAAAAGCAGCTTTTTGCCAGATTTTGTAATTTTTGGTAAACTTTAACGCGCTCTAGCTCCGAAACCTTTTGTTTTAGAAAGAAATTTAAAAAACATAATTTGTAGGAAATTTGATGTAGTTTAGTTATTATAAACGTATTTTTCCCAAAAATACGCAGTTGCTGAGCTGTAAGCAAAAAGCTAAAAAACAGCTTTTTCGAGGAATTTTGGGCAGCATACGAGCGAGCTACGACGCTCGAACTATACTTGGCTCCGTCTCTAAGCGATGCTATAAATTTGCCTGAAAATTCTTCCTGGTACATTACGTACAAGTTTCAAGTTTAAGATCTTTTACATGACATGTTTGCTTTATTTTGCATTAGGTGAGAAAATAAAATAAGCACTTAAATTAGTTTTTTAAAAATTGTATTTACAAAATTGATGCAAAAATTCTGCACGAACTTATATTATTGAACATTGTTTGGTTATTTATTAATATTTAATTTAAACTTATCGAAATTGCATTTGCGATCGAGGTGGGATTTCAAGCTATGTATTTTTAATTTTAGTTTTATCAGTTTCATTTAGTATTAAATTTATATTCGTAAACTTTAGTATTCATTTTTCAAATTTGTCAATTTATAATTAATTTTTAGTAGTTCAATTTTATTTATCATCATCATTTCATCACCTTCTGGTTGGTGATACAACACTTCTTTTTTATCCTTTCTTCATAGTGAAATCACATAAGGATTAACAACTAGAAGGTAAGTTTTTGAAACATTGTTATATTTTATTCTTATCTTCAACAACTTGTGACATAACTATGTAACCAACCACCAGCTACAATACAAACATTGAACATATCTTAATGGCACTATACAATTATATGTATATAGTTAGTCAATGGTAATGCTCTGTAGTCTCATCGGAATAAACTAAACTCTTCGAACAACTTCATACGAAAAAATCGAGGTGGTTAAAATCTTGTAAGCGAGCAGGCCTATGATTAAACTAAATTGGCCATTATCTTGCAAACTCTTCATTTGCGGACATATTATGATTATTGGGGCTATTTAACCGTAGAACCAGTAGTGAAATATCGTGCAATAAAAATGATACAAAATAAAAATATTACCGTAGAGACGTTTAAATACGTTTAAAAATCGTCCCTAACTAGGTCATTCATCTCATATTATACCTTCTTACGATTTGCTTTAGGACTTATTTTATTTATGAAATCAAAAACTTTACAAGAAAACGAATTTGTAAGAATATTATTTTTCAAAAGTGGGTATACGTTATTTTTAGTCTCCTCTTCCCACTTGTTCTTGTTTAATCTCAAATTTAATTTCATTTGTTTTTTAGTGACGATATTAAGCATCTTATTATTGTTTTTCTTTAATTTTTTAATTTATGCAACTTTAAAACAGTATTATAAATTATAATATTCCTGTTGTTTATTGTAAACAGCCTCCAAGCCTGCAACATTGAATTAAGCTTTATCGGATTGCGTTTTTGTCTATTTATTTTTAATATTTTAATTATGGTTTAATTGTAGCTTTTTTAGAACCCCGATAGCTGATAGCAGCATAAAAATAACGTATTACGAATCTATTGGAAACAGCACAAAATAATATAGGTGCATTTCATCAATCATTTTTAAAATTATGGAATTTTATTCCAACTTTTCCTTTTTCCCTAGCTTGTTTTGACATCTTGATTAATCAAAGACAACAACACGAGCACGATTAGCAGTTTAAAGAATGAAACATTGGAAAATGGAAAAAAATAATTTAAGTTTCATTGGCATTCTTCTCAGAATATTATTATTTAAAGAAGGCCAAATAGGTGGAAAAGAAAGTTCTCGATAATAGTGAAAGCTCGACAGTTACATCATTTAAAAAATATTACCCCTACACCCTACACTTTCAAAAACGCTTATTAAATTTAACGAAATTTGAATCGTCGCAAACTCGAGATAATAAATTCGACCAGAAGTTCATTTTTTAATCGAAAACATTAAATTTAGATAAGAGCAATATAGGCGTATTACGAATAGTACTTTAAAAGTAATTGGTTGTTCATGTTGAGATTACTATCACATGCTTATTGGCTATTACCGATTGAATTTAGTCACGCTATTCTATACAATAAAATAGTTTATAAGCATACGAGAGCGCGTTCCAAGAGTAATGCTATTGATTTAAATTGCCTATTTAAATAGCTCTAGTTGATCCCCGAAAAACTTTTATTCGAGTTTAATTTTTAAAAAGGATTATTGCGTTTTTCCTTTACCACATGTAGCAGAATAAATGAGAATTGGTTGGTAATATCATTTTTATAATAATACAACACAAGCAAAAGTGTCAACCTAATGTACTGGTAAACAATTTTAAGCTAACCTTCGTCAAAAATCTGCCAACAGCTAACATAAAACCACCGATTCAATTTTAGAAACAAAATTATGTTTTATTTATATTGCTTCAGAATGTAATTTGTCTTAAAGAACAAATTACGCTTTAATCAAATTCTTTTATTTGAGGTTTTCTCTTTATTAATTTTTAGTGAGTACGCAGAATAATAAAAAAATGTAATAAAATAGTGGTTATGTGTTTTTTAGTATTTTCCAGTTATGAAATTTTAAAAGGGCCAACTATTAAACCCAAGCCATCTGAAGAGCGATTTGTACTTTTGCAACGTTGCGAATAATTTTTGTTTAATGAAAAAAATCGAAATTGTGTAGACGATCTATAGTCTATTGGAATTGTAGAAGACAGTATCTATAGAAGACCACTACTATTCTGGGTTCTTGGTATACAATTTTGTTTACAATAAAATACTGATAGAAGTATGTGCAATTGTGCAACCAACATACTCGCTCAATGAAATCATACAAACCAATGACGTAGAAAACAAGAAAACGAAAAAGAATACATCAGAACTGAACAGGATGCAACTAGAAAGTACATTAGCTCCACAGAAGCGATTAAACTGAAACGTCGCTACAGGTCTTAAATAGCCAAGACTAGAAGTTTCACTTTCACAAATTTGGTATTCTAGAGCAGCCTTTCCCAGTCTTTTTCAACGTCAGGTTTCTAAGAGATTCTACAATGATCGTCATGGACCCCTTATTATTAAAATGGCGCTCGGTCATGCCTCTATCTATGCTTTCGTAATTTTTACTTTTATTTATATTTATGCCTAGTTTACACCTAACGAGTACTAGGCCGAGCCACTCGGTATGCTACTCGGCCGAGCAGAAATCTTGACGAGTAGCTGTTTACATTAAGGTAGCATAGTGAACGAGTCAGTTCATTTAAATTAGTTGGTTCGTGGATTAACATAGTTCCTCGTCGAATTTTAAATAAGATAATTTTTAAGAAATACGCCAATATGATTATCCCCGGAACGATAAAGGAACTACAGGGTGAGTTGAACAAAGAGAAAAGACTTTGGATAAGAAAATGGTTATCAAGAAGAGATACTTTCACAATCTCACCTGCTTCCTCAAATTTTCAAATTAATTAAAATTGAAAAATGCAAATATGCGCCTACGCTCGTCGTTTCCAACTGTGTTTACCACGTGTTCACCGTTCACATTGACCGAGTATCTGTGAGAGTGAAGTGAGACGAATGGTGCAGGCCGCAGGAATAGAAGACGCTTCTATTCACTCGCTCGGCCATACACTCGGCGGATCGCTAGGCCGAGTACTGACTGTAGGGTTCACATTGGTATAGCACTCAGCCGAGTGCACTGTCTCGGCCTAGTACTCGTTAGGTCTAAACTAAGCATACTGCCTAGGCATTTGTCCGGTGACCTCTTAGGATAGGTTTGCGGACTCCAGGTTAGTAAATTGTGTTCTTTAGCATTCGGTATTCATGTAGTGGTACAAAATTAGATAAAACAATAACTTAAGACAAGCATGAATTGGGCGTGGTTCTTAAATTTGTATTTATACATTTATAATAGTGTATTTAAGGTCTACACCAATTTTCAGCTCTATGCGAATTTTTCCAAAGTGTCATCTCTTAACCCTAAAGCTACCGTACGGGGTACCCGGGTACTTTTTCGAGTTTAAAAGCCTATAACTTTTTTTATTTTAAAGGAATATTATTGAGACTCTTTGACATCCTGTAAAATTTAATTCTTTATACGAAAATATTAGAGGAGCACAAAAAAATTAAGTGAGATGGGATATTTTTGTAATTTAATAACTTACACCTTAAACCTACCGCATGGGGTATCCGGGTACCTCGCTCTTATTTGCTTGTATTTCATGGGGAATCAATCAATTAAAAGTAGAACTATTCGAATTATCCATTTATATTACACATTTTTATATTATAAATAATAATTATTATTATAAACAATAATTATTACTAATTAGAAATCGCAAAAAAAGTTAGTGATGAACTTTTGTACTTGCACAATCGTTAGATCTAATGGAAGTCGTTGAGATATGCCCATCACAGACAAAATTTATACAACTCTCTCATCTCTTCCTCGTTTTCCTGTTTGGCATCTTTTCACCATTCTTCCAAATTATGCAACAACCAATTACCCTCAGTCGTTCAGTTTTATCCCGCTCTTGAACGTTTATTTGTGGCTGTGGTTTTGTAATGCTAACTTTGACGCCAAGAAATGAAATCCTTTAGTTCCCTAGTTCATAATCCTTAATCCCTAATCCCTAGTTTAGTTAGTATAGATCCGATATACTTCGATCTAGTATGGATGGCATACAAAGAGTTTTTCCTAAATCTTTTAAAATTTCCCTACGTTGATTTGATTTTGAAGGCAGCTAATAGGGTGATTTTCAACAAAAATTATTTCTATGATTCTGGACACGGATTATTTGGAAAGATTTTGCAGTACAAAATAAAAATAAACCCTGTTGCAAATGTCCGCGACGCTATGCCCACAGAAGGCGCATGTTATCTTCACAAAACAGCTTCACTTTGGAGACGCAAATAGTCATTTGCTGGTTATAAATAAATTTTGTATTAGATAAAAAGGCGTGGGAAACTAACAATTGTCTACTGGGCACTGTCGAAATAAAGTACGTCCGACACAGGGTTTATTTGTAAAAATATTGCAGTATAATATAACATAAACTCCGTTGTAAATGCCGACGACGCCATGTCTTCACAAAACCGCTCCAATTTGACAACAAAAATTGTTATTTTATTTTTTTTTAAATTATAATTTAAAAAATAATACATTTGCAAGTTGCAATAATAATTAATATCGCCCAAACATAAACTAATTAGCTGTATTACTACTCATTCTCCATATAAAACATGCTGGGTACCCGGGTACCCCGTGCGGTAGGTATAAGTTGTAAATTTGTATGGTACCATGAGGGTTAAACAAATTCACTGTAACCCTTTCTCTGCTATTTCCCTTCTCTTACATTTCGAAAAAAGTTACACTTATGGCAAAATTCATATAATACAGCTTGTAGCTAATAACGTTTTCTATAACTTTTATAATAACATTCATTAACCTGCGATCTATAGGAGGCGACAGGCGAGTTATTTGCAAGAAATAGAAAAGGTCGATTTTAAACAGCCCCCTTTCCCCGCTCTTGCCCCTCACATTCTTGGACTTTTAGTATGTTGTACTGCCGGCTCTAATAAACAAGTACACCCATTTTCCTAACTCCTGGATGTTTTCCCCTCAAGTGCTATCCATTTATCTAATTTGACTGGATTAATATTGACAAAAACCGATTTTTCGACCTTTGACTTTGAATAAAATTTTTAGCAGAAGTCGGATCGATGGGGACTTTTGACATTTCATTTATAATGAGGTATTTAAGGTCTGTACCAATTTTCAGCTCTATGCGAATTATTCCGAAGTTGAATGTCTATTTTGACTGGACTATTATTATTTTCAACATTTTACAAATCAATGACATCGCCGAACAAAATACATGCCTTACTTTTCTCTAGGTTTAAAAAATATTATTTATTTAAATTATTTAAATGTCTGAGGACTTTTTATTTTTAAAGTTAACTGTTTAATTTTCTCGAAACCCTCTTATAAAATGCAATGTTTACTTTCAATTTTAAAGATGAGATTCAGAAATTGTCGAGCTTTTAAATTTGTAAAATAATTGATTGCCTGTCTACAAGGCTCTAAAAGTTTCCTTGGTGGTAGGTGCAAAGAAACGTCTAAATTAGTAAAGTTCTTAAATTGCTTTTTGTCACTTAGGTGACAAATATGTCAAATATAAAATTGAGTTTTCAACTAATTGCAACATAAGGCTTAACCTTAAATTTTAATATAAAGTAACCAATTACAATGAGTTTTATAAATAGTCGATTTTCCATTACCAGATTTCTTTTTAATTACATTTTTAATCAAAACTGGTCTTTATTCAATTCGAAGTCTTGGTTTATAAATTATAATTTTAATAATTTGGTTGTACGCTCTATGAGTAACATCTTGTAGAATGCTTCAGTTGCATAGCTACTGCGGTAGCTATTTCAAAATATTTAAAAATTGCAAAACAATTCGCAAAAATATGTTTTGTATTGTGTATCGGGGCATACTTAATTCAGCAAAACGAAGAATTACTTGAAAGAAAATTAACAACTTTCGACGTTGTTTCGTATCGAAAATTTCTGTCTGTGAAACCTGTGCAGTGTGCATGTGTGCAACGTTTCTAAACGTAATAAAAATATGTTTCAATTATTATTAACGACATTCTAAATTACAGTTTCAATACATTAGTTTAACTTAACAACATGAGGGCTTTATCAACTAAAATTTTTCGGATCAAATTCGGCCTTTCAAACTTTAGGTGTTTTCGCGCATACAGTGAAAGTAAGCTTCAAGGGGAATCTAAACGAGGCACGTAGAATAAACATATTATATTATGTAAAATTAACTTATTATTTTTTCTTTAGCTTTCGAAATATTTGCGAGAGTTACAAAAACTTACGATAAGATGGGCGTATTCGCTTCTTTAGGACAACAAAATTTTTGGAAGGACAGATTAGCTAAAATAATTGTTGCTTCAGGTGTGCAAGGAATGCATTTTTTAGATGCAGCTGGAGGGCAAGGTACATTTTAAATTATTTAAAATAGTATATTAAAGAACGAATTTTATAAGTCACGTATTATAGCACGACTCCAAGTTTAAAATGCGAGTGCTATAATGACTTATGAAATGAGTTCTTTATACAATTTTTTCTATTTTGCGCCGTTTAAAGTCCATTTTCAAAGAAAAAAATCAAAATATAAAAATTTAGGGATTTTTGTGATGGTTGGCTGGTTGGCAGTACTAATTGCAAAGTAACATTTCGTAATTTAAAATTCAAATAAATTGTTTTGTAGTTTGAATTGGTCTTTAATTAATTAATTTTAATTATTATGTTAAAAATAGAACATGTTAATTACAAAAATTGTCGTTTTCTCTTTCCTCGATTTGACAAAATATGTCAAATTAAAAAATGTTTTTATATTTTGCGTCTGTAAGATCGCTATTATAGCATCCATTTGCGTGTCGTAATGAGATTTAGCGTGCTGTAATAATTTTGGTAAAATTTGATGTTAGAAGTTGGTAGTAATATTTAATTTGACATATTTTGTCAAATCGAGGAAAGAGAAAACGACAATTTTTGTAATTCATGTTCTATTTTTTAACATAATAATGAAAATTAATTAATTAACGACCAATTCAAACTACAAAACAATTTATTTGAATTTTAAATTACGAAATGTCACTTTACAATTAGTACTGCCAACCAGCCAACCATCACAAAAATCCCTAAATTTTTATATTTTGATTTTTTTCTTTGAAAATGGACTTTAAAAGGCGCAAAATAGAAAAAATTGTATAAAGAACTCATTTCATAAGTCATTATAGCGATTATAGCACTCCTCCATTAAAACGCTCCTGGCTACGCCAGTCGCATTTTAAACTTGGAGTCGTGACTTATGAAATTCGTTCTTTAATATACTATTTTAAACAATATCCCAGAGTAGCTACTATTTACAATCTATATCTTTGAGACAATATAAATGTTACGCATACAAAGTCAGGCAGGTAGTGGCCCAGTGGTTCGTACTTTTTAAAAAATAACTAATTTATATAAGTTATTTTTGTATATTTTGTATTAAGTATCCAGAAGGCGATACTAGTAGCGAGTCTGAATTTCTCTCTTTCATAATGTTTGATTGTTATTTTTATTATGATGGCTGTTATTCCATATTCCCATATATTATAAAAGTGTAACTTGAACATCCTTAATATACTAGGTGCGATGGCTACAAGAATACTAAATCGAATAAAGAATATTCATCATGCTGATAAGGATTTTCATGTAACTGTATGTGATATAAATACTGCAATGATGAATTATGGGAAAGAACTATTCGCAGCTCAAAATCACAATCCAAATTTAGTTGATTGGGTAGAAGGAAGTGTGGAACATTTACCATTTTCAAATGAAACTTTTGATGCCTATATAATATCTATGGGTATTAGAAGCATCGATATTGATAAAGTAGGTAAACACACCATACTTAATTAATCGCTTTTTCTTAGCAATAATATATCTGTATTAAAAACTAATATTATAATAATAAGAAAATAATGAACTGTCGGTTTGGTATGAAATACGTTTTTTCGATTGTGGAATGTATACATCTTTCAAAACCTCACCGACCTGCGCAGAAAGCCAAATTTCGTACAACGCCGTAACCAAGGTTTCACACCAACCTAAACAAATGGATTAGGCGTCTCTTTTTACCGCTTTCTCACTTCCCCTTCTGCGCATCTAGGGTTGGTGAAGTTTTGAAAGAAGTATACCTACATTATAATCCATCCTGGTTTAAATTTTATCCATATTGTTTTTAAATCTACTATAATACTATGTATACTGTAGTACAACATAATACTATTATGTGATCTTAGTTTGGTCAAATGACAGTCAAAAAACCCAAACGCATTAATCCACGTATATACATATTTAAACTTGATAAACGATTGATCGTTTCTTTCGTTACATTATTATAAAATTATTATTACTTATTCTTTTGCAGATCCTTGCTGAAGCGTATCGCGTTATGAAACCAGGTAGTACATTTTATTGTTTAGATCTGAGCCGTATCGAAAATTATTTTATTAATTGGTAAGTTTATACATTTATTAAAATGTTACGTTATCTCCTCTTTTGCTTTTAGTGTACATAAAGTATTATTTAAGAAGGCAGTGCCGTACCTAGGATACAAAATATGGAACAGCCGAGAACCATTTCGTTACTACGTCGATATGTATTATGCAGATATTCCAACTAAAGTGAGTGTAAGTCTAAGTTAACATCGTGATTTACCTTTTTTTTAACAGGAAAAATTAAAAGAAAAGATCCAAGCGGCAGGTTTTTCACAAGTAACGTACAAAAGTGTGTCCCTTGGCTGGGGCGCTATTCATTTCGCAAAAAAGTTGTAAATTGTTTTTAACGTGTCGTATAGTAGAAAAATATTAAATTAAAATTGAAATCAACAATTTCTTCAGTCATAAGTAGTATTCGGAATCCAAATGTTAAAAATCACTGAATCGGAGATTTTACTGTATACGGATTTTCGCCAAAGTCGTGTTTACTTGCAGGTCGTAGGTTGCAATAATGTATTGCCACTGAAAATACAGTAAAAATTCGAATCGGAAAAAAAATCCGATTCGGTGTCGTGTGAACTTGCTTTGTTAAATACTCAATTCTTAAGAAGATCTCAGCACTTGAAAATGGTATAAATTAGCACCAAATAACACTCAATAGTTAAGATTTACGTGGACGCAGAAACATGAGAAATGATTATATTGTATAACTACAAACTTAATTGAACAACAATATCTTACGTTGTTGCGTTAACTGTTAACGGTAGAGTAATAATTATTATCACAGTAGCATTGTACCATTCCTCCACCTTCTAAAATATATTGAGTTACGTATATTTGATACAATTTGTAAGTGCACGTAAATCTGAGCACATAATATATTTGTAGGGGAATAATTTTCCCGACACCGCCTCCAACGTATTTATTACATCTTCTTGACCTTTTTTCAACACTTAGAGCACGTATATTTTTCTTTTTATGTTACATGCTTTCATTCACCGTTAGTAGGGTTAAAGAAGATAATTAAATTTAATATCCGTTTAAGGTTTTCCTTTCCCCCATTTACCGTAAGGTGCTTTCTCTAAATCGCTTAAAAAGGTTAAGAGATATTGAAAAAATTTCTTACAACTCTTGGAGCAAAATTTAAAATAATTTTTAAAGCTTTGTCGGTAGCGATATCTTCATATTGTAAATTAAATTTAAGAAAGATTTTACGTACTTATTAGTTGTGGCTTGATTGTTAACAGTACGTTAATTAATTATCACCCCTTCGCACCGATATATATTCAAAAATCACTAGAAAAGCAGATAGGTACTCAATTCCAAACTCAAATCTACTTCTGCTACAGGTACAGATACGTTGATGGCGTAGTAGTCTGTTGGAACCTTCAACAAAATCCACAACAACATACGTACAAATCATTTAACAACATTAGTGTAAATAGCTACAAACCCTTTACACAGTAAAAGGCTAATCCATGCAATAATATTTTCGTGGTTAAGTAGATCGGAGAGGTCTGTGATGATAATCTCCACTTCTATTTATTTCATTTTGCGTCAAACAACGCGAAAATATTAATTTCGAGCCTATTGTTAAACTGAAAATAAACATTAAAGACCAAAACCAAATTTATTAGTGCTGATATTCCGAACTTTTAACGAGTCAATTGAAATTTACTTATTATGTTAAACCATTTAAACTAATAATTGCGTAGGCTGTTTAAATAAACGTTTATTTTGCAAATTTGTTGACAGTCGGATTTTGGGCGAGTTGTGACAAATTTAAATTAATAATTAAGTTGGAAGTTGGTCGAGACTAATTATATGATCAATATTGGTTTTAGGTTTTTACAAAAAATATTAAAACTGAGAGTCGAAACTTCACGAAACTTAAATGTATCAAGTCTTCTAATTTTAATTATTGCAAATAAAATTTCATTGTAATACTCGTTTTTCAAATTAACCATCATATTATGGGGCTTATTAATGAGTTTGTTTAATTTATTTAATTTAATATCCTACATAAATGCAAATCTTCTAAATAATGAAGCCCCGATTTTAAAGGAATTAAAATTTTATTTGGAGAGATATACTTCTTGTCTAAAATTGAACTTTAAAGTAAAGCAGAGCGAGTTTCAATTTATCTTATACATTTCTAGCACACCATACTTGTACACAAATGCGGTAGTTTAGTTCGTAATCTATACGCAAATTACTTAACGTTAACACGTCTTAAGAAACTTTCAATGTTACTTGTAGGTCAAGAAAGTTTCATCTCTTTGTAAGTTGTTTTTGTTGTGAAATACTTGCAGTTTGCGGTACTTTCAGTTGCTTCGTGCTCTTGCATGAATAAGCTCTCAAAATCAAGATGCTACACATTTTCATAAGTATTATATTTACTCTGAATTAGTTAAATAATTTAATAACATTTCAAGCAAGTTTAACATTAATTTATCATCTTTTACCTTAATGTACCAGAATTCCGTTTCATTTACTTGTGCCTGTAGCATCGTCAGAAAGATATGGGGTAACTAAGAGAATGCTTCAAAAATTTTAAATACGAAAATACCCTCAAAGTTATATTATGCAGGTTGTCTATTGTTTCAGTGGCAGCATGGGAATCTCGCCCATTAATTGTTCAAGATATCTTCTTTGAGAGTCTCACTCTTTGCATAGCGGAGACATCTTCACGATATAAATTAGTCTTTGAGCGAGAGCTTTATAATATTAAGTCATCTACGCATGCCGAATAATGCAAAAGGCAGTTATACTATCGTTAGTTTGTCACATATACGTTGTGGAAGAGGAAAAGACACTTCCACTCGTAAGCTGTTTTACAAAGCAAACCTTCAACGCTCATCATCATTTTGAGGTGGCCTTTCTGTAGTAGCTATACTTGTAGTGTAAGGGTCAATTTCTCACGCAACGCCGAATTTTATATAAATTGTATAATCTATAATAGTCGGAATCTATAACTTTGTTCCCTAACATATCCATGGACAGTCGGTTGGCGGAATTAAGCAGCTACTGCTATTGCAGGCGGCATAGAAGAAGTTAAGACAGATTACTATTGTTGGGGAATTCTCGTTTGGTGAAGAAGCCTTCCCAACTACGCAAACATAAAGAGATAATCAGGAAAACGGAAGCTTATCACGTATGCGAAAAGAAAAATTAAATTCTGAAATTTCGATGTTACAGGTGTCCTCAGTCTTCCAGATTGATAACATATCGTATCAACTTTTTCGGTATTTTAAAACTTTTCCAATATTGAACTACGTCGATGATAAATGATAACATAAATACGAAAAGCCAATAAAATTGGAAAGTTTGACTTTTTGTCGAATATAAATAATGCGAAACGTCAATTGTCACAAACTCGCAAAAATAAATTTGAAAATATGCTAATAAAACCATTATTATACGTAATGTACAAATAACATTTTAGAAGTAAGCATGTTTACTTAACACTCCGAACACGTTTCTATATTCCAATCCTCTCAGGTCTTGTTTTGTTGAGGATATATACACGCACAACAATTTGACTTTTACGATAACATTTTTGAATCTTTACTTGACGCTACTTTTTTTTATATTTTCAGTCATATCACATAATCAGATTCAAGTAGTACGAAAAAAATTTAATATCGGCATAAGGTTGAGTTCAAAAATCTTTGCATGTTAAACAAACATTTTCTGGGGTGGAGAGTGAGCAAATACAAAATATTACTTAGTTTGTCCCAAAAACGTATATGTAGAATAATATTAAGTTTGCACAAAGCTTTTTGACTGATGCTTAAATAAATTTGCTTTGACTTAAATTAGCGTTTTTGATTGCTTTTGGTGTTCTTTATTTGGCGTGTGTTTAAAAAAGAGAGTTAAATCGATGAAAATGAGAAAGGCGGTTTCACATTAAGTCAAGTCACATTAATTAGTTGGAAAATCAGAATCATTCAGGCACGCACGAACGCCCTCGGTTAGTTTTTTCTCTGTGATTTATTTACATTCCTGTTTGCATCACAACACTTCATTTCAAGTACAATGGGGTTGCTTGACTTCCTCTCCTACCGACAATGCGAAATACAACACAGCTTGCTACAATATTAAAGCTTTGGGTTAGTAGCTCTCGAGGGTCACACTAAATGTATTTTGATTTTTTTGTCGCATAAGTAAACGTTGAAAATTTTACAATGTTACGTTTAATATCTTTACTTTTACTCTTTGTTGAATTTTAAAATATTTAAACAAAATTTACGTTAACAATATCGTATAATTCTACAACGATCGCTATAGGGCAATGTTATTGCAAACCTCCCACAAGTTACAAGCTATTTAAGAATTATTCCAAAAGGACGTTTCCATATCCTCATATCCAAGTTTGAAGCACGTATTTGTGGTTTGCATATTGATAAACACTGCACAGCTAATAATTTTCAAATGCAATTTGCAGCTACTCGAAAATGGATCAACATTATATTTCGTTACGTTTTGTGTACACTTTACATTCTCTTCTCGAGTTTATACTAGTTTTTTATAAAAAGAAAAAGAAACTATTACGCTCGTAGAAAAGTTTAAACTTAAAAAGAGACTACCTTTTTCTTAGCTTTTATACGAGTTGACGAAAAATCTAACAATATCTTTAACGCGTCGCAAAAACAAATTTAACATAAATTTTGCTTGGCTTAAAAGTAGTAGGTACCTACTAAATTTAAATACACAACATATTTATCTTAAAACAAAAATGGCCAGTTGCTTCGTTTGTACCACGATTATTTAAAAAAATGTAACTATTACAAGTTTTCGTTTTTAAGTAAACGTCGACGAATAAACTTTTTATCGCAGATGATAAGAGAATTAAAATAAATTGTTCGAATTTTTCAAAACACGAGATAATATAATTAAACAAAATTTCGACTTGCCTGATAGGCGATCATCTGGGCAAAATCTTGCATTACGTCAAATGCGATGAAATTAATGGTAACAAATTACCAGCTGTGTGTTAATGACTGTATACTAGAACGACGTATTATACAGTGTGTTCATTTGAAAACTTTCCACCTAGGACTCAAATAACCCTAAGTAACGCCGAGATACAGAAAGATAGTGTTGGATGATAGTACCTATGTGGTTAAATTGGTACGCAGAGTTATGTAATTACGGCGATACACCGATCGCCTCAGTGTGAGGATGGATTGTTTTTGAGCGAGTTTGAAGAGTTGTTGATTTTACGGGTACACAGATTATTATTAGTGGAGACTTCAATTATGGCATTTCAAAGTACAGCTTTTACGGAGAAAAGTGTCTCGACTCGATATCGCTGTACGGCGTAGGGCGTACTCAGTTGGTAAAAGACTACACACGAGTAACCCCAACAAGTTCTACATTGATAGCTGATAAATGATAAAGGATAAAGTCTTACGGTGCATGATACACAAAGGATAAGTGATCACCCTATAGTAACACTAATAACTATTAACTTGGAATCTTGGAAAATAGTTCAGTGCATTTACGAAAATTCTATACGTTTGGCCTAAAAGTTTTGGCACTGTCATTTTTTTATTTTTTCATCGATAGAGGGTTGGTCGGAGATCTTAGCTCTGATTTTGCGCATCCGCCAAATTATCCCTTTCGTTGGTGGTCCGAACTGGTCCTTGAATGTTGTAAATAGAGCGTTGAGTTCTGGGGTTTTCCCGAGAAATGGAAGGTTTCAACAATAACACCAGTGTCTAAGGTAAGGATTACAATAAAGTACGAAGAATTCCGACCTATCAATGGTCTACTACCCTACGAAAAAATTTTGGAATTGGCTGTGAAAGAACAAGTAGAGGAGTGCTGTGATGATAATTCTGCGATATTTTAAAACCAGACTTAGATCGTCTTTTTCGTGTGAGACTGCAATAACAAGTGTCTGTGATAAATGGCTGAAGACAATAGACAGAGGAGAGATGGTGCCGGCAGTGTTTTTGGACTTTCGTCGTGCGTTTGAAACCATTACTTAATAGAAAACTATTGTTAGAAAAATTAAATAAGATCGGCTTGGGTGGGACGGCATTAAAGTGGTTTCGATAATATCTCTCCGATAGGAGACAGCGAATGAAATTTGGAAGTCTAATGAAATTGTTAACGAGTACCTACGGAAAATAGACACACGTGCCTTTTGATAAGCGTCCTTGTTACACAATGAATCACAATACCAATAAAGGATCGAGCAATATCTCAAAAATCGAAAGTTCTTAAATTATAATCCCACAAGGGTGTAAAAGTTCATAAATTCTTAAAATTTATCGATCATAATTTTACATACTGCAAGTACGTTGTTCATAAAGTTTAGAAATATAACATGATTCAGTTTATTGTCTAATGGAAGATAAAATAAACTGTGACTATTGGCTATGGGTCTGAAATTTAGCCGCACTTATTGCTTAATTTTTCGCTGAGTTTATGATTGTAATTAAATAATACTTTTCGTTATTGATTATTTTGTTACTTAGTATGAATGTAATAAAAATTGTTCCAAAAATGTTGATCTTTGAAGCTTCAAAGTTCGGTCAAAATATGAAGTTCTTTTAAATTTCGGCTTTGTTAATAGGATGATATTTTTTGATGAACTTTAATAACCTCTAAGTTCTGAAAAAGGTTCGAGTCTTTAAACAATTTGCGGCATACTCGTTGGCTGCTGGCTTATTTAAAGTCACAAGATTATAATATTTATTTTAGACTGTGCTTAAAAAAGATACACTTGATACTTGCTGTGCTTGTAAAGTAAGTCATTTTTTGTCTAGAAAATTCTATCGATTCAGAGATTTCCTGTAACAGAATTAATGAATTTATTGGTTGTTAGTTTTTGATTAATCGGGAAAACAGAAGCATTGGTAAAAATGTCACTCTTTTACAAGCAATTTCAGATCTAGTGGTATGAATGATCGTGAATAACAGGTAAGTTGGATTTATAACCAAAACATGTGCTGCATTTGCCAACTGATCGGCACCCAGTAAATGCCCGATCAGAGAATTGCATCTTTGGGTTGTGTGAATCTAAAGTTCTATTAAATTCAGTTAGGCAGACGGTTAGAATTGGTTTTGTTAGTGTTGAACTTTTTTTCCATTTCTCTTAATTTCCAGTACACACAAATTCCCGATACTTTTAATGTGTTTTTACGTTTCCTGTACATACTTTATTTATTAGTTTAGATTCAATAAAAACTAATGAGAAGCTAGGAGATACTCCAAATCCCAGTCTCTTGTTCTCTTATTTCAACGTATAACTTTTAAACCCAATTTCGATAAAAATCTCAACAAAAGTTGCATAAAAGGAAATTTAAAAAAGCAACAACACTTTTAGTAGTTGTTTGTATCAGTTGCACAACTATTTTTCTAGTTTATGGCTTTTCACAGTTGTAGCATTCTTGAAAGATTCCAAACCGAAGAAATAAAGTTGTCGGGTAGTTTTCTATCAGATCTTATTTATACAAATAAATACTTCTTTTATTACCTTTTATCACCGCAATACATTGTTTCGAATCTACATATTCAAAAGCTTGTCTTGCAGTTTATGGAAACACTTTGTCGTTTATATACATATAATAATTTACATTCAAGTAGCATGTTATTCCAACACCCTATAATTGCTTCTTAAACATAATTTGCATCAGTGATGGTATAGAATGCGAGCACAATGTTAATAATATTCGAGTTTACAATAATTTCAAGTATAAATTTGAATTGTTGTCACAAACTCTTACGCCCGCTCTAAGCTACTTTTAATTGGAGAAAAGAAATAACAAAATACAATTTCGTGTTCAATGTAAGAAAAGTTTATTTTTGTAAAAAAAATGAACGAGGAGAATCGAAAGCTTATTATCAATTTCTCATTTTACATTCTAACCCCACAACCGAGTTTTGAAGGGGAAGGAAATAAGTGATGGAAAAACTTAAAAATAGTGAGTGAAAACAAAAAAGAGCGCGATGAAATTAACGAAGAGTGTGAAAAAGGCTTTTTAAAAAAATACAAAAAATGAATAATACTAAGTGTAAACATTATAATTTAATTTGAATATTTTTGAAAAATTTATGGTTTACTGAAAGTGTAATTAAAATTAAATTTATTCGTGTTTACATTAATATAAATTACACTTTTTTGTTTTTAATAAAAAAATAAATAATATTTTGCTTCTGTTTGAAAAGCATTTATGAATTTTTAAGTCCGAAATAATCCCAATTAGTCGTGTGCGTATAATGAAAAATGAAAAGTTTTGAATTACCTACTTGCAACTTGAAGAAGTTAGGCTAAGATAAGTCGACATTTGATGTCAGCAATTAAATTCAATTTGAATAAATTTCTAAACGAACAATTATTTACCTAATAGTTTTAACAAAATTAAGAGTAAAACAGCAATTTGAAGCTCTTAAACGCTTCATCTCTTCTGTAACCTTTACACTGCGGCTTTTTACTCCTCTACCAAATGTCGTTCATAATAGATCTACGCGTTCAGTCGTAAGCACTGAACAGGCAGTTAAAACTCGGAAAACTCGGAATTCTAGAGGGTAGGCACGGTTCTCATTTACTGAACGACAAAATTTGGTCAATTTCCAATCTTACTACACGAGCCATAAGACCAGTCAAATTCTAAGGAGCTTCTGTTATCGAAACCAAATTGGATTTTTCATCCCCTGAAACTCCAGGCTCTCCTACAGTTCAGAGGACCACTATTTTGATGATAATTGCGTATCGTTAGTCACTGATCTAAATTTCACAGTTGTTTCAATTTGGCATTTTCAATAACTTCTCCAACATTAGAGCAGTATCAACCAACAGGGTAGTACTTGCCACACAGAACATTTCTACCAGAATCAAAATTTGAAAGGCAAAGTAGGGGTTGCCAATAAAAAACTGGGGGGACGCCAGACGAAAATTTTAGTTGTGTCGTTTGCTTAAAAGAGATCAGTGCTTTAGTGTCGAACTAGATTTAATAATTGGTATTGATCTGGATAAACTTCTCTAGATTCATACTTTTTGGCACATGTGGATAGATTCTACTAAACTAACTTCCTTTAGTTCAGTCTCTCTGTAATCAATTGTGAAGTATGAATGTATCTTGAGTTTTTCTAATACCATTAGGTTTTTTTTGTCTCTATAAGGTACAAAAAAGTATTTTTTCAGGTCGATTCACTGCCGGTCTTTGAAAATTATGGTCTCTTACTATTTATACGAAATACTGTAAAAATTTGAGCTATTACGCTAAAATTAACAATAAGATACTTACATGGCATTGTTTTACAAAATATTAATTTCGTAAATTAAATTAATTAACAGATGATCCTAATAACTTGAGACACAAGAAATAGGCAGTTTCATAAAGAGATTAATTAGACTTGTCTTATAAGTAGCATAACTTATATGCCTGTTGAGAGTTTCATGTACAAACTCTTGTTATAGAAATTCAACTGGTGGCAATTACGTAACAAAACCTTAAAACTTTATTGTAATAAAATCTAAATTTAAATTCCTTATAGGCCAGAGGAAAGCTTCGAATTTAAATTTTGAAATACAAATAATATTCGAAATTGGTTAACAAATTTATTTTCAATACAAAAGATTATTTGAATTTGCTAAAAATTGATATTTAAAAAAATAATTTGACAAATATGGCTAAAAAATTGTGTAAAAACGCCTACGCTTTTAATCTTGAAATCTTTTTAATGCTGAAATTTTCAAAGAAACTTTGCACTTTGGAAACTCCAATATGAGCAATAGTGATTAAATTGATTCCACTGGAAACACTTCAGCTTAACAATTTTAACTTTACTTTCACTTTGATAATTTTCGTAATAAGGACTTTCTTAAATTCTTTAATTCGTTTCGCTGGTGACAATCTCGGATCATAGGGTCAAATTTTAACTGTAATAAATTTGAAATACACCATTTTTGAAAAAATATCAGATCCTGCTTTAAATCCTATTTCAACATTTGCGTCGCATATGTGTAATGCAAATTAATTTTTAAACAGGCAGCTCTAATAATTGAAAACTCTTCAAATTTATGGCTACATTATAGTTCAAGCTTAACTTGGCACACTTATTGGAGCGCAACATACATCCTCGTGTCATGAACGGTCTATCAATGTCCCTAGAGACACGGTTCACGTAAAATTATTCTTATTTCTCACACTACCCCGTATTCAAGACTCAAAACTCTAAAATAGTGAAACCTATTGCGAGATTCTTATTATACTCGTAGGAGATCAAATATCTAATATCTAAATTAGTTGATCATATCATTTTAGAAATGTGCTCAGAAGCTTATTTTGTAAAGAATAATTTTGTAAATAGCTCTGAGGCTAGAGCTTAGCTTGGAGCCTAGAGGTAGTAGAAGTATAGAGTTGCCGTGTGGAAAAGGAAGAAACGGAGCCGTTGTAGAATCGCTTTAATCACTTTTACTTAATAAAATATTACGAATTTCAAATCAATAAATAAGTACGCAAATTTCTGTTGACCTACAGGAAAGCCATATTTTAAATTTTAACCTATAGTAATTATTCGACTAGTAAATAAAGTGCGCTAAACATCAATTATCATCTCGTAACATAACGACGTAGCCATGTAGTTCTAGCTCAGTGTTGTATGTAGCTGGATTACTTTTTGTGCAATGAAATATTATACCAAAATGATTAACACGCGTATTATATTTTCCATTGGAAAATTTATTGCTGTTATTAGAGTAAGGAGAGTTTGAATTTTACGTTGAAGTATAAGTAGAGGGCTCCATGTGCAGGGTTTATTGTTTCCAATGCCTCTACATGTCATAATACTCGTGTCTTTTCGAACTGCATTCAAAAATGTAATTTATGATCATATATCCTTCAAAAAAGAGCATTTTTCATGTCAAAATGAGAAGTTTTAGATATGTAAATTTTTACTAGTGAAGCTACAAGAAAAAATGTAGGAGATATGAAACAAGAGAATCCGAAATAGACAATGCTATAGTATTCGAAAATGATGATACATATATTATATAATAATAATAAATATTATGTTGGTAATTATTAAAAAAAATGTTTAGGCTCTAAATTGCAATGTTACCAAAATGATGCTAATTACCCTAGGATGCACACTATAAATAGTCCTGCGAGGGCCAGCGACCGATTAAACTTCGTGTAAATTTCGATTTGACACTTTTTTTTTAATTTTTTAAATTACGATCATTTATAAATGCTCTGTAATATTAGTTTTAGCTTAACTAAATAGTTGCCTTGCATAAGTCATGTAGGTGCAGTGTATCCAAATAATAAAGCTCCAATTTCCTTTCGAGTTACTTATTTAGGGGCATCCGGTCATCCCTTCGTCAGTATGCTTTAACATGAAATTTGGCTGATTTTTAAAAGCTCGACCTGTAATTCCGCTCTTCGTCGGAGATTAGTGACTTTTGAATAAGGTCTTCTGTAACTTCCACTTAATCGCTGCCTTGGAACAAAACATAAAATTATGCTCCATCCTGTCTAGCGAAGATAACATATAATTTAATAACATTTGTTTATAAAGATAGTGTAGTATTTAAATAGTAATAGATCAAGGCCGAACCAACGTTTTTCATTCGTAAAATTACTAAAACACAATTTTGATAGTACATCGTAGAGTCTAGATTTAAAACATATATCTAATGATATCCACCGGAATTACCGGAAACCAGTACCGAACTCAAAATTTGAAACTAAACAATAAAGTATTGAAATTTTTTCTTGTTTATTGCAAAAGAAATAAGTTGTTCAATGTTCCATTCTTTGTTGAAGATACTGTATACGTGTATACTACCTATTTCAATTCATTTTACGTTTAGTTTATTGAAATCGGATAATAAACACCGAAGTTATGACTTGCGGCGGTTTTCTAAAAAATATAAAACATTTCGGTACAGAAATCGTTAAAATATGAACACAACTAAATAATAATGTACTCTACTAAAATTAGTTACAGGCAAAATATTAATTTATTGTTGACAGGATGGCAAATGATATTTTGTTAAAAATTAATTACAATATGAAATGGTAAGCCACTTAACTTACTAACAATAACAATACTCATTTATTTGTTTTAAACATAAAATAAAATGATAAGAAAATGTAATCATGTAAAACTGGAACAATTAAAGTATGCAGGTACATGCACGTTAAACAAAAGAGTTAGTAAGTGTTTCTAAGAAAGATTATACTTTCTTACTTCTGTGTGCCAGTCACCCTGTACATTTAAGAAGTAAAAGTTTGGAAAATTTAGAAAAAAGAAAACATTCAAATTTTATAACATAGCGTGAAAGAAATGATCGTAAAATGCTGTGTTAAAGGGAAGATTGTTAGGTAGATATGATGAAAAGGACTTTCAAAGGGAGTAATAAAGGACGCAAAAAGCACTTAGTAACTTAAATTGAGATGTATGAAAATAGACAATAATATAAAAGATGAAAATAAGAACATCATCTATCGATTTATTTTAATGAATACCCACACTATTAGGCATAATAATAGTTTAGCAAAAACTAAAGGTCTAATCGAGTTTACACTGTTATAAGTTACACGTTACACAAAAGTGCAAAACGGTTTATCAAATTTCTTTTAAATTTTCAGCATAGACTTTTGCTCATCTTTTATTCTTTGATAAAACCGCGGATAAAACCATCATTTACTTTTTTTTTAAATTATCCCCATTTTACACAGAATTGATATATGTTCTCTGTTGGCAAATTTTTGGCTGGTAAAAAGGTTATTTATTGCTTTTTCATTGAAAAATATATGATTTTAAAGATATTCGTCTTGCTAAAACCGTCGGTTATTTTTATTCAATTTTCGATTAGTATTAACCTACTTTTTGCGAGATTTAAAAAAGGGCTTATTTCTTTTCTTTAGCAAAAAATAATTAAAAAATTCGGTTATTCGTTTTTCTTTTAATTTAATAAAGTAAAAAGCAGCTGCAAAATATTGCTAGCAGTTCTTTCCCGACTAGTATTCACACCGTAAAGAGGCAGTAGTAGTTTTGAAATGAAATATTTTGAACTGAAGATGTTTACCGTTTACACTGTGTTAAGAACTTTTTTAAGATTATTTATATTTTCAATAATTTTATATTTGTATTATCTTTTTGTTTATTATTTTATTAATGATGAAACGATGATAAAAAAATTATTTTCCACTACAATCAGTCCATAGAGTACTCGTAGTATGTCCAAAAGTAGAAATTATCGAAAATAAACAAAAAAGGCCTTGAAAATGAATCGAAACAAATTACCAAGTGAAAATATAAAAAGCCTAGTGTTAGGATTTTAATCGGCTAAAGTCTTTTCTATTCAAACATTCAAATCCCGTATAACCGTCGTACAAAATGGGAATTAAAATTCCTATCCACTAAACTTGCACTAATTATGCTTCAAAAATCTTCAAATCCCTTAATAATACCTTAGACGGTGCGATCCGTCAATATCTCGCTCTGCACGCTCAATAAATATGGCGATACCGTAAGCGTGGTTCGTATCACGATAAGGCATGCCTTATTATACGTAGTCCAGTAATTTTGTGGTCGAAAACACGGGTTGTCTTGCATCTAAGGGAGTAGTTGTGATTATTTAGTTTGTTGTCTAGGACCAAGGCTAAGCTTGCGACCTCGTCAGACCTCCGGATCATTGTCTTCGTAATCCAACAAACCGCGAATCTTTTTACATTTTCTCAGCTTCTGGCAATTTTAACCCCAAAACATAAATTTTTTGGCAAAGACAGTTTAATACTTTTTACAAATAGATTAAATTTGCTACAATTTGAGATCAGAATGGTCTCTGTAGACTTAATGATGTCAGAGATACAAGGGTACCAAAATTTATCGCACTTTACCATTTTTAGCGACACAACTTTCGACAAAGATCCGGATTATTTACGTTACTTTTACGTTACGATTATGGGGTAGTTATGATTAATAGGTATGCTGTATATGATGAATGCCTATAATCATAAATGCAAGTTTGGTCCTCGGCGGACCTCCGGATCTTTGTCAAAAATTGAAAACGAAATCGTATATATTTTTTAGTATTTTACAAAGATCCGGAGGTCCACCAAGGTCAAAAACTTGGATTTATTATTCTTCATAAATATACAACATATCAAAAAATTCATAACTACCGCAATTCATGCAAAGCAGATAATCCGTATCTTAGTCAACAATTCAAAGCTAAACGAAAGTAAATCGTATAAGATATTTTAAAAATCCAAAGATTAGGTCTACAGAGATCATTCTGGTCTCAATTTGTAGAAAATGCCTTTGCCTAAAAATGAATCCTTCAGAGTCCAAATTGACAAAAAGTGGAAAAAGGTAAAAAAATTTAAGGTTTCTTGGATTTTTCACAAAGATCTGGAGGTCTGCCGAGGTCGAAAGCTTGGATTATTAGAACTACCACTTTTGATGCAAAGTAGGATGTTTAAGTTTATTGAATTATTATTTAAAGTGGCTTTTTTAAATTTAATCAAAACTTTAACTTTTGAAAGCGTGCTTTAAAATAAAAGTGCAATCTCAAATGTGAACAATTTTGCACCTCATGTGATACCAAGAAAATTGAAGATAAGAAATAGAAATTAGACAAACGGAAAGGCTTGCGCCATCTCATGTGATTATAAATAAACAAAATTTTAAAATTTAAACTAAAAAGTACTACCATCAATGATGATTACAAAAAATCGAATACTACGACGAATACGAATTCGTAAGCCACTGACTGTTGTTACCTTGCACTTATTTATTGCGTTTTATTGCAATTTAAGCCAATTCATATAGTAATAGAAGAAGTATTCTTTCATGTTAAGTTATACTGTTCTTAATATAATAGACGGTTCGCTTATATAATTTTTGATTAGATATTCCAAACGTTTCTATATTATTTAATATGTATAGAAATATGAAGCAGTCCCTATCTTTTGCCTACAATTACCATGGGCTTTTATAGTTATCTCTAAAACAAACTCAGTGACCAATGGAAATGCCAATCATTCCCGTTGTGCAAATTTTGGTTTTGTATTATGCGATTGATTAGTCTATTACAACGTCTTAGAGAACTGTGCCGCCAGCCCTATTACTTTTTTACAATTCGTTTAAAAGCAATGATCGATTTCTTTATTTACATTATAAAGAAAAATTTTTTTGCAAGCACAGTGAAAGGGAGCTAGGTCTATAAACCCGTTAACCATAGCTGCGTTCGTTTATGCGTTCCTTCCACTCTTTTTGTTGTTCCGTTCCGTTTTCAAATTGTTCGTTTATTGTAAAAAGAGTTAAAAGTGCAGGTACCAGAGCGTTCGTTTATTATGATGTGGTACAAATAGTGCGAGTTAATAAGTTAAACCATTATGTACAGAAAGATCACTATCATCCAAAAGCATTTCGTGGCCAAAACATAAAACTAAAGTAACGAAAGAAGTTTTTTATTACTGCCCATATTTATAGTCAGAACTACAAAAATATTTGACACTCTGACACTTACAAACTCCATATACTCCAATGCGCTCTTTTATTCCATCACTCAGCTCGAATGACTCGAAGTTGTGTGATAATTCGCTTTGGTCTGAAACGCATAATATAGTATAGTTACAGACAGACACAGGCACTGACGATATGTTTCACAATTTTTTCCAAATGCGTTCAAGTCAGGTTTTTTAAGATTTTAAATTGTATGACCACGCAAAAAAATGAAAATATTCAATTGAATTATCTCTAAGAGAGAGGTTTATCTATTGAAAAACCTTCTTTCTATATACGTTTCGTTCTCTGTAAATCGATTTTCTCATACATTAAGTAGTAGTGCCTACCTATTCTGGTTACTTCAATAAAAATTCTATTATTAATTTAAAAGACCAAATCGTTCAAAAAGATAACCTTTATTCAATAAGATTCGACAGATAAAAATTTTAAACGTCATTAAATACGCAATAAAATACGCAAAACGGAATTCAATCTTTCGATCGTCTTTTAACATCAGCTACATACTGATTTTGCACAGACGCTTTTACTAGGATTTAAAATATCATTCTGTCAAATTCAGTTTAAATCCATGAGTTTTAGTGAAAAGGAGACGTCGTTTAGAAATATATTTTTGAGGGAAAATACGATATTGATCATGCTGATGGTTTGTATAAAAGGTTTTTAGTGCATAAACAGCTTCTAACTATAATGGAAAGTCGTATAAAATTATAAAACTTACCTTTCGCAGGGACGATACGTTCGAGTGGAGCTTCATCCCTTAGTTCAGGCCGTTTTTCTTTTTAATTGCGTTTTTATTTAGGACATTTAACGTTTATATCAAGAGGACTTTGTCAAGTGACTTAGTTGCGTGTTCACTATTATTTTATTATAGAAAACGTTCGGGGTCCGTCCTGATGGAAGTCGGATGAAAACAAGAGTGGTTTACTGAAACATACTAGAATTGACATTTTATTTTTTTCCAGTGGATTTTAAGTAGTAGTCGATTTTTGAATTTTTTTTTCAAAAAATTGAATATATTTGATACATGCCCGTTCCACTGGACACTGGATTGCTTCGTTCGTAAGTACAGAAAGTTTCTTTTTATTTTAAAATTCATATAAAAGAGTGTAAATGGTCTTCTCAAAATATTTGGAGTACAAATAATAATAAAAATGACCAAATTATGTCGTTTTTAGTTTGCGTAAGCTACTACAGCGACTGATGCGTAGTGCCATGTAGTGCTCAAAGTTTACCGCTACACCAGCACTATTTGTAATGCATCTCGGTTCACTAAGAAAATTTTGATGGTTGACTGTCAAAGTAAATACGATTACACAATTGGGCAGCTTCAAAGATTACGTTTAGCACTCTACTTTGGTTAACTTCTGATTAGCTACTACTTAGGGTTAAACTGCAAAATCGATATTTTCATTCCTAAATTTATTATCGAGATTTTAGCCATTTACGTTTAAGTATTTACGTTCATCATAGTTCATAGATTTTCAATGCATAAACCCTCTTATAGTCTTAATCTTGCCGCCTACCCTTAGTTAATATTCAAGTAAAGTAACTCCAAGGGAGCAACAATGTTGTGCTTTACCCGTATTTAAATTTGAACTATGTTGTTCTTAGCAACGCCAATGACACCCAATAAAAACCGAAGATTACCATTTCACTAACTATCCAGTTTTGCATTTCCAGTTTGATGATCGATGTTAGTTCATAGCAACCACACCAATTACGCGAATTCGTTGTAGTTTACACAATGGCACAATAAAAAGTTACAAACGTACCGTTTGTTTGTGATTCATTTTATGGTTTCGGTTAACCTACCAATTGTGGTAATTTCGTTATGTGTGCTAGTATAGTGTAGTGTGTATCGGAACAAACCTGGGCATTTGAACACATTCATTTCAAAAGTTATCGTGGCTAAAACATCAATCATCGCTCTACAAACAGCTAGTAATTAATTTTTAATTTGGTCAAAACGAAAATTGTAAAATATAAATTAAATGATAAAAGTTTTATAAAACGTATATTAAGTAAAATTAGAATCGTGATTTTGATAAAGGTTAAAGACGTTAAGTTGTATCCCTTCAAAAAATATTTTCTCATAAAATTCAACTTTTATCTTTAGCCCATAAACAAAAAGTGGCAAAAAGTAATCAAAAGCTTCCTACCCATCTTGGTGTGCGAAAGTTTTGTAGAAACCTTAACTCAATATAACAAAATTACTTCGAATATGAGCGCGAGATATCTACACAGACGTCGTCGTCGTAGCTCTCGTGCTGCAGCTGTGATAGTGGAAGAGGTGATGAAAAAAAAAAGAAGAAAAACTTCGTTATTAAACATAAAACATTTTATTAATATTATCACAGTTAACACCTTGTAACAACTGTATTACATTTAAGATTGATTGCTTAGAGCGATCGTTACAGTTCTTTTCTAAATATGTTACTTTTATGACAATAGTTTGTTCGAACATAAATGGTTTTGGAAACAGAAGAGTGCTTTGGAAAATGCCTCTATTTGTAATAGTGTAAATAACTAGCAATAAATAGCTTTGTTTAAATCGCCACGCTCCATACTTCATAAACTACAACATTTGAATAGCGAGCGGCATTATCGCAAAAATATTACACGGAGCTTGCAGATACCAAACTGAATTTACAACAATATAATTCAAACTGAAACAAACAGAAATGCTGGAAATAGTACGGAAAAATTATTTACATTCAATTTTGATCTCATTAAATTTAATTTGCAATGATAAAAACTTTTAACGAACACTTTTGAGTATAAAACAAAGATAATGCTAGTGACCCCATCGAAACTAAAATAAAGAGAGAAAAAGACACAATAACAACATGATAGGCGTCTAGACACAATTTATTTTTATTGCCCTTTTAATTGGACATAGGTTATTTGCTCAACTTTTATAATTCGGAAATTCTTGCGCAAAAGTTAACACAAGAAAACTTTTCATCCTGTTATTTTTTAATCAGGATTAAGAGTTAATTTGTATCATCCGGACGATTAAATGGCGTCGAGACAAACTTGTTTTGTCAAAGAAATAATCTAAAATTAAGTTTTTTTAAATTTTATCTTTTTCGAGTTCCTTTCGTTTCATGTTATATTAACTTTTTTTTATTTTACTCAAGATTTAAAAGCTTTGCTAAAAAGTAATGGAAGAATCGTTGCACAAAAATAAAAAAAGGACCTCAAGTTTATGTTGCAAGGATGAAATAAGTTTACTAAAAGAGAATGTTTTGTAACAGGTGATTCGAACTAAAAATCCTTTAGAGTCTCTCTTAGGAACATTTCCTAAGATGTTTATCACCTGCAAGTGGTACATTTTTTTAATATTAACTTTGTTCGAAAGTCTAAAGTGTGCAATTTAAATTTTTATTGTGAGATTGGCACTTGATTTTTATTTTCAATTTAAATTCCAACAAGTGATGTAATTAGCGATCAAAGCTCAAGATTCTTCGAGAGCTTTTTAAAATTCTTTCAATAGCCACGTTCAATCTCAATACACATTTTCTAGGCGAGTGTCGTTAATTTTAAGGAATTAACGCCTGTCATCGACAGTAAACGGAAAATTGACGATACTACTAGAAAAATTCATCTTTTAACCCCACAGTAGTTCCGTGGATTACCTACAAGTTTTTCACGGCGTTTGTTTTGCAATCTTTTGTTCGCCAGCAAATATTTTGGAAAGTAAATGAGTGATCGAAAATGTGCTGTTTCTTGGCCTTGCCATGCCTCCATGCCATGGGGTTCCCATGAACCCCATGGAGAAGAAATTCTCAATCTCCAAGATTTGCGTGAGCAATGGAAGCATTACTTGCAAGTAATGTAGAATCAAAGATACGCCGAATGAGGCGCAGCAGGATGATAGTTTCGAACTTATTTTGTTGAAAGCTTGTCGTCATATATTGATACTGAGGTTTGTAATCCGGTCAATTTAGACATTCGAAGGTGCATAAAATCCCAACAAGCTGAAAATCAGTTCAAAACATAATTATAAATAAAATTCAAAGTAAAAGGTCAAAAAAATAAGTTTTTTGCGATTTTCAGCAAAACGGTAAGTTTTATCATAAAAGTACTCCAGACAAAAATTGTAGATTATAAAATTATCTATAAAAAATGTATCAATACTTTTTTTTCTACAAGCGACCGTTTCTGACATATAACGATTCAAAAAGTTGTAAAAGTTGTTATAGTCATAATATTTATGTACACTTGTACACGTCTCCACACCACCTATGAGGTAGTGGACGATAACAACTTTTTGAATTGTTATATCTCAAAAACGGTAGCTCGTAGAAAAAATATTGATACATTTTTTATAGATAATTTTATGATCTACAATTTTTGTCTGAAGTACTTTTATGATAAAACTTACCGTTTTGCTGAAAATCGCGAAAAACTTATTTATTTTGACCTTTGACTTCGAATAAAATATTTTCCATACGGGAATGCTGGGGAACTTTTAAATTTTATTTATAATTATATTTTGAACAATTTTACTGATTTTCAGCTTGTTGGGATTTTATGCACCTTCACTCTCATTTTTTGGTCTAGATTGACCGGACTATTGAGGAGATTTTAATGATGAATGTAGTGTCTCTTACTAAATTTATCTTGGATTCCAGTTTTGGAAATGCCTAAATAATTGACATATTAATGAAATTGCTTAGCAAGGACTGGAACAACGGAAAATTGGTTTTCATGTTTATTTTTGAGTCACCCACTTTAATAGTTCTGAAAATTATAATCTTCAAACGTAGTTTTTGGTATAGCACAGAAGCAGTCACAACTTCAGTTATGTAAATAGCCCCACGCTTACCACAGTTTACCTATGTAGGTCGAAAATTTTGAGCTTGAGAAAATCTCTCGGCGCTCAGACTCAAGACAAACTGTTTGTTTATTGGGCTACGCAGGGTGTGAAGTCCGTGAAGCTCGCTTGCACTGCCCAGAGAAGTTTTGGTATTTTGAGTAGCAACTTGGAGGGGAAGCTTGTGCTTGTGCAGGCGCGGGTCTTACCAACTAAGAGCGTGGTATACAACTCACATAATAATATAGAAAATCTATCGTTGATGACATGATGACTAATTACGATTTTTTAACATAAGGCATGTGTAGGATCATTAGGAACTATTTATATTTTTGTTATTTTATTCAGTATTCGCTTTAGTAGTTGGAATAGTCAGAGAATTATCTAAAGAATTTTAATTTCGATCACCATGTACATTTACGTGCCACTTATTCGTATACTATTTAGGCGCCGTATTATTCCAGAGCACTCTTCGTTTCCAGAATTCATTAACTGCTAATTCTGAAGTATCCTAACATTACACTAATATAAGTTTACTTAGAAAAAAAAAAGTTTAGTTGGTTTAATAAAAGACATAAACTCTTACCTAGCACATTTAAACACAAAAACGAATAAAAATCGAGACGTTATAAAATTACGAATTTGGGTATAATGTGAATTTTGTCAAAATAAAGTTTTAATCTAGTTAGTAAACTTAAAAACGAAATCAGCTCAAAACTAAAACTTGCATCTGAAACTTTAGAAGTACTCAAACTGATTTAGTCTGTTGAAGAAGGATTAAACAAAACTCGTTGGAGAAAAAGCACTATCCTACAAATAGTATTGATGTGTGTCAAATGTAGAATATAAATGAATGTATTAATGGATTAATAGTTTTTTGATTTATATACTACTCTACAATAACTAAATTTTAATCATTTTTTAGATATATTATAGTCTACTTAAGACTCTTTTAATGCATACAACATGCAATTTTATTACTCTATCAAAAATTTTCAATTTTTTGTAATAAAAAACGTACTAAATACTACATTAAAATTCTATAGTAGCGGGAGTAAAATGATTTTTTAAATTTTTTAATGGCGTGATTGTTAGGTTTATTTTAAAAAACAACTTATGTATTTGTACATTAAAAAAATAATATAAAAATTTATAATTTTCATAACAAATTCTTAAAAGCTCCTTATCTAATTTTTAAAGTGCACTAAAAACTTACTTAATATTTAAAAATTGCCCCTGTATAATTATTACACAAAATACTTATGTAAAATTAATTATTGTATAAAACTGTAAGTCATATTAACTGTGTATTAACTGTTTTGAAGTATCGTGAATATTATTATAATACAATGAATGACAGTTAAGTCGACTAAACTATTTGCTCGATCAACGGCGCTAACTGCAACAAAGAAAAATTCTATTTAATATTTTCGTTTTCGGTTCAATACGCACACATAATACACCACACACACAAGTAAATGTTACAAGATTTCTAGATGTAGTATCTAAAAAACAGATTAAAGCTCATCGGCACAAATCTCGTAATTTGTCCAACATTAACTTTTCCCTTTAGAGACTTCGAAAGCTAAAAGCGCTTTAAAGTCGCTTCCACATCGATGAACAAATGAAAATCTGACTTAGGGAAGATGCCAAAAAATTGTATAAAAAGTTGTTGCAAGAAAATGTTTCGTAATTATTTTTAAGAAAGGACTTTAGGTAAGTAATCGGTGTGATTGGTGATCAAAATTGACATGCATCTAGATCAAGAAGGCCTTAAAAATGACTTAAATCGTCCTTCTTAGTTTGATGAATTCCTCATTTATAAAATAAAAAATGCAGACTTAAAAATTTCTCTTTGAGATTAATTGTAAGTTATACTGGATGTCCTGTAACATAATGTTCATAATACGGAAATAACCCATACGGGCTACAGATCAATATTACTCGTATATGAGAACAAATTAAACGCTCCAGTTGCGATCACTTTGCATTTTACATTTAAATTGTTGCTTTACTTCTTACTCGAGCTAAATATCCGAAATTACTTAAATTCATTTGATCAAGAGTTGAGCCTAAACTAACATGTTAACTCAGGACGGTTAAGATTGGTAGTAAGTAAACAGAAGCCACTGTAGACACACTTAACAAAAAATATTAATTAATTTTGCCTCTCCAGGATTCAATTTCCAACAATAAAAACGCGAGATATCATTACAATTCTTTCAAGAAAAATAAAGAAAAAACTTCAAGAGCGAGTTACTAGAAAAGTACTTATAGGCACGCCTTCATTTTCTTTAAAAGCACTTTACGTTTCTGGAGGCTTTATTTTCTCTAATAACATCTTTATCGCACACTTCAACCATCTTAACAGCCACAGTTTTTTTACTCGTTTAGTCATGTCAAAGTTGATGTGAAATCATTAAACTTATAAAACTACATGGCGAAGAACACTAGCAGTCATCTATCATTTCTGTTGACTTCTTAAGCCGAGTAAAACACATTAAGACAATTAATAAATGATTTTTAGCTCAAACGCGTCTCTCTTTTATAAAATATTGCGAAATTCGTGTCTTTCAGAAATTTCGACTTTTATTAAATTGTAGTTTATGGTTAATTCTTTAAATTTCTCTTCTGAATTTTAGATGAAAAAGGTCTGCATTTGCGCTAGCGCGATCCAGTGTGTTATTATATTATCGTACATAAAGACCTATCTTTCTTGCACTTTTCTTCTATATACAATGGTATTGTACTGGTTTACTCTCCGCAAAAAATATTTAATGAAATAATTTTGAATTCGTAGGTAGATATTTATGACCAAAATTGTTTACTGTTTACTTCGTAAAGCAATAAAATTATGACTTGTGTCGTGTCGTCGTTGCGGTGATGTTATTATTCAATACTGGTAGATCAGCTGTGTATAACGGGTATAAGATCGGTCCCAGGACACAGGCTTGAAGAATTTCAGATTTTATCGGTAAACTCCTCTCTCAACTTGGGCGCTTGAGAGTGTCTATTGGTCAGGTATGATCTAAGAAATTTATAAAGGTCAGGTGGAAGCACCTTTTTTATTTTTAACAGTAAGTCACCATGCCAAACTTTATCAAAGACTTGGGAAATGTCAATAAAAGCTGCCGAACAGTAGCTTTGTTGTTCGAAATCTCTGTTTATTTTCTCGGTTATTCGATGTATTACCTACCTGTTAAATAATTATGCTATGCTTTTCTCTAACTCCAAGCTGGTGTTCTGGTGTTAGTTTTTTGTTTTGTAATATTGGTTTAAGTCTTTGATTGAAGAGTTTCTCAAGTATTTTTGACATAATGAGCAACAAACTGATTGGACCGTAGAATGGATCTTTTCGGGTACCTAGTTCTTTTAGTATTCTTCCGTGGATGAGGTCATATCCTGACGATTTTTTACGCTGAGATCTTTTGTGGTTATACGCTGTTACTTCTCTAACGTTAAAATTGTGTATGAGAAAGTCCATCTGCAATGGTGCTTCTAGAAAATCAGATATGCTGCTTCTTTGATTTTCTTCGTTTTCCGAAAAAAATGGCGTAAAGACTTTTTCTAGATATTCAGCAAATGGCTTTGATTTTGCTTTGGGTTCTCTGGCTCAGCTTCCGTCACTGTTACGAATTGGCAGTATGTCTTCTAAGGTCTTTCAGAGAGAGAGTAATTCGTCGCATTCGTTGGCGATAATGCTTCAGATATTGCTCTAGAGATGAGCTTTTTTCTTGTTTATTAATCCTTTTAGGTCTTTTATTGCCTTATTGAGTTTTTTTTTATCGTAGAGAGACCTAGTTGTTTGTCCTTTTTTCCCAAGTTTTCTTTTTTCCGCTATTTTAATTTTAACGTTGTGAGACTTTTCTTCCAGATTTGAACTTTTATACAGGGTGTAAACTTGAATCGTGATCATAGGATTTAACATGGGAAAACAAAGTTCTGTAAATATTGGCTCCTATGATCACGATTCAAGTTTACACCCTGTATGTTGAGTATATGTGTTCCGATTTGAGTGAGATATTGCTGTTAACTCGTTCGTTGAGCAGTTTCTTGAATACAGCCCAGTTTGTGTTTTCATTATAATATGTCGGGGGGGGGGGGCTTGAAGTTATTATTGTTCATAAAGTGATGAGTAGGAGGGAGTGATCCAGTGAACAGGGGACAAATCAAAACAGGATTCAGTTGTTATGTTGTTTGTTATTCCCTTTGTCACACGGATGTCGATTATGTCTGACAAATTTCTTCGATCGGTAGACTAATAATATGTCGGTTTGCCTGGTTGGAGATGGTTATGGAGCATAGCTAAATTTAGTTGAAGACCTTTCAGTATCGGTGTTTGCGATTTGGAACCCCATCATGGTTGTTTTGCATTTCCACCAACTAGGTACGTATTGCCAAAAATTGGAAACATAGGTCTTGCTAGATAGTATGCTTTGGTGGGCAGCAGACTGCTGTAATGTGATAGGTCCTATCAAGTCTTCTGTTGTGATATTCGTTGATTCCAAATAATCTTTATTGAAGTGATCGTTCTCGTAGTGTTTGATTGAGTTTTTTATTATTATTGCGGTCTCACCGTGAGCGGTTTCGTCAAGATGTTGTACATCGTATACGGTGTATTTGGTAAACGTATGTAGTTTTTTCGCGTGAAGTGGGTTTTGGAACGAATAAAGATAAAATATATGACCCAAATAGTTTTATTTTAAATTTTGTACGACCCTCAAACTCATTAATTTCGTTTAGTGTATTTTTGCTTAAAAGTCGATATACGGACACGGTCACATTTAGGACACTATTGTTAAATAAAGTTCCTTTGTAGTTAAGTGACATGTACTAGACACGACTAGACTGTATTACTCACTGGTCTGACAGTTGATATCGTGACTTCATTTTCATTACAACGCCAAATCTAAATATTTAATAGTTTCTAGTTTACTAGACTGTGTTTAATTTACACTTTGATTTCTTGTTTGGTTGAAAAATTGAAACCTTTTAAATACTCAATATACTGTTTCAAGCTGAAATACAAGAATTAAAATACGCTTTCGAGTTGAAAGCTTTTGTTTTGTACGTATTTGTTTAATTATGTACTTCTATGTTAGCGAATGGTAGTTAACAATCTTTTCTGTATACCACTAAACGACTTTTTTGCTTTAACAAGTTTTTAATTGAAATTAACAATTCAGGATGACCGATACAGGGTGTCTTCTTGATTAGTTTAAGTATTAAACTCCGCCCACTTAAAATGTTTCTGCAACCCCAAGTTTTCTACATAGGCTAAATCTGCTAAATTTGTTCATAATAAACAATATCGTTTAACTAAAAAATGCCAGTTTTGCAGTGAACTCCCTTTGTTTCTTTTTCTGTTTTTCAAAGAACTTTCCGTTGATTCCGTTCCGAATCCGTTGACTACAACTAACCAGAATTTAATTTTTAAAAGTCATTTTTTCTTTATAGTCCTCTAAATTTGAGTTGCGATGTCCTTTGTCCACTTGGTCATGTTATTACGTTTGTGGATGGGTTTTTGGCAAATGTTAAACTAGTGATTGGTTGGTGAAATCACCGTTAGCCAAGTGTTGAAAGTCCGATAATTATTCAACATACGCATTTATAAAATAGAACACCCTATACAATAATGAAAAAGTTTAGTAAAGCGTTTTACCTAGTTCACTAACAATAATAAAATAACACGAAACTCGAGAGAGACAGAAAAATTATTTTCTTTAAACTTGAAATTCGTTTATAGCCTTCGCGAACTTACCCTCTAATTTCAACACCTATTATTCTCTTCTAAACCTCTTAAATCTTTTTCGTCCAATTTAGAATTAATAATGTAGGTACAATAATTCACTTTTAGGTAAATATAATGAGAAAATTTATTTTTAATAAATTTTTGCTGGAATTTTAATAGAAAATTTTCATTCAGTTCGTAATTGAATATTAAATAATGTACCTACTAAAAATCAACTTCATAAACTCCTATTATTAATTTTATGCCCTAAACAAACAAAATATGTAATAAAAAAATAAATCATTGTTTTTACCATTAAATTCGTCGAATCTCTTCTATTATGCTCTATTAATAGAATTCATATATTTTTGTGTTTTATGGGTACAATAAAGATTGTTTCTAGGTTAATGTTGAATGATGGAATGACAAAAACAAAAGAAAATTTAAACTTCTTTAGAAAAACAATGAAATGAAAAAATGCTAAAGTAAATGCTCGCAGATTATGCTACTGAAAGGAGATTTAAAAATACCAAAACAATTTTAAGAAATGAAAACTTGGAACGAAACTTTAGTCGAAGTCGGCAATTTTCAATGAGTCAAATTAGCATGGCATGTCACAATTGCAGTCAGACAAATAGTAATTAGAATTACTAACAGAGTAACATGGGCTGAAACTCGGGACCGTCTTTGATGATCCGTAAAATAGTTTGTCAAAATAGACTTAGTGTACTTTTTCCTGTTGTAGTACGCAGCATTTTCCAACTGTTTCTCAAATTTCAGCTAATAGCTCATTTAGATTTAGGGATTCTTTACCGAGCAGACTTTCATCAGCAGCAGCCTTGATAATGATTACCGATTTTAATATTTAAGAAATTTACATTTTTATTAAGTACTTACTTTACTTAATTTTACATAATATGATTCTGCGATTAAAAAATCGCCGCGGGACGAAGGTAAAAACAGTAAAAATCCACGCAGAAAAAAGAAAACTTCTTGCTCGAGTTGAAAATGTAACTTCTTATTTTATTTTTATAAATATTTGTTGTTTTCTTAGTAGATACACGTGAATCATATCCAAAATCGATTAGTACTAAATATTATTCTGTTTTATGTTAGCGCTTCTTTCAGACGTTAACGTTACTTTTAAAGTATCAATGTGGATTAACGAAAACCACGTTTTTAAACTTTTTCATCTTTTGAGATGTATACTAAGCTGTAAGAAATTTTTCGACTGTTAGTTTATGTTTTTGCACATACCAAGAGACAAGAGATATAAATTTCAAAATTAGGTATATCAAAAATAACGTTTCGAAATAGATGCAAACATTTTAAATATATTATGCGGAAGGATGCTGGAAATTGGCTTACTGAATTTTCCGTCTCATTATAATTTTTTTTCCGTTTTCAGAGAAATTAATTTTTACAAAATACATTTTTGTTTTAATCGAAGTCAAATGATTGTGTAATAAGCAGACTATTGACTTTACTCAGTGTAGTAGCTGGTCCCTAATGGATAACCCCTCAATAATAAGGGCAGAAGTGCGTTAAATGAGTTGAAAGTTACATTCCTATGTACCTACTAGTTTTGATTGAAACCAATAATTATTAAACACATAAACATGCAATAAACTTTATACCGCTGTTAGAACACCCAGTATAACGATACAATTTTAAAATATCTACAAACTCAATACGCTGCTTGTATAGCCACTTGCGCTCATTTTAAAGAGACTCTATGGGGATTTAAAAATGATAGTTCAAAGTGATTGGCGGATCTGAAATTCTAGATGAATATGCATAGACATTGACTCATTTAGTAGTTTTAATGAAATAGAGGGTTAAAGAATGTAGGATAGTTCGTTAAAGTATTAGAAGTGAGTGATTGTGAATGAAGCGAAAAATAAGCATAAAAAAGCGATAAATTTATATAGCAGAATTTTCAGGAATTCTAAATAACAAACTGAAAGTGTATTGAGTAACGTCATATTATATCCTGAGCTGCAAAAAAACATAATGTACTCACTCTGGAGAGCGAATGTGAAGAAATGCAAAAGCTTTAACAAGATATGGAAATGAAGTAGAGGTGATTGTGTATAACTGATTACTTTACTCCTAGATGCTAAAAAGTAAGGGCGGAGAAGAGGAGATGTGCAGAGCGTGTGTTAACAAACATATTTCTGATTTCAGCATATAAATTGCACTTTGTTAAGTATTAAATTCCCCTTCGTGACTCGTGAAAAAAGGACATTTTGTGACAGAAACAAATTGGAGTCTGGTTTTTAATTTACCATTAAAAAATTATTTTGTACACGCTTTTTAACGCTGAGAGCATTACTTTTTTTTTGTTGCAACATAATAAGCTGTTAAATATGGAAATTTAAACCAAAAAAATGAGGCGATCATAAAAGATTTTAAATCATTCATCACGTTGTTTCTAAAGCTTTTATTTAGAATATATATTAAAACGACATATTTGGGTAAACATTTATTACATAATAGAATAATTAAGAAGCTAAAGTTATTTTCCAAGTCGTACCAAACTCTTAATTGAGTTTCTAAAAAGTTAATATCAGCCAAAACGTTGCCAATAGTTTTATCGAAACTAATTTTCGCCAAAGTCTAAAAGTTTATTTAAGCCGGCAAACGTAATTTATAACTCGGAGTAATGAAATGTAACATCTATAAATGCAATTAATTTACAATGCATACCTCTTTCTGGGACGGGATCTCTAACACTGTCTAGTCGCAATTCTGCAAATTCCTGATACATATCAGCCACCTGAGCTTCGCATCGTAGGATTAATCGACCGCCGTTGAAATGCACTTCGGATAAGGGAAGTTCCAACGACAAATCGCTCCAGAGCATATCTTGATACTGTTGAGCCGTTAGGGGATTGCTTCGCGCGACCTAAATTAAAGAATAAAGTGATTTATTTGTAGGTTTTGTGAGAGCTTTTTTTATTATTATTTATTACCGTTTTATTATTTAGTGTAAATATGAGCGTCGCTGGTGGCCGAGACGGTGGAGATGAACAATTTGCTTTTAAAACGTCACCATAATCTAAGGGTTCGCTCGTAACGCTCATTGTTGGAGGATCCTTTGGGAGTTCTGAAATAAATTAAAACTTGTAATTTATAGGATATTCTGTTAACCTTTTACTTCTACATGCTGAACGTTAAGCACTAAATCATGTATTTACCAAATATTGTATGAATAATTTATGAAGAAAGATCCCTAGTTAGGCGGAAAATTTAATTTCTTACATGGGCGGAAGTATTACAGAGCAATTTCTAATCTTAACTCAAATCTTGTTTAAGAATTTTCGAACCGAAATATTTCGGTACAAATAAAACAAATTGCTTTTCTCCACAAAATGAAAACTAAAAACGTCTAACCGTTTAATTATTAAGCCACTATCTCGTGGTAGCTCCCTAACTCGTAAATATTCAAAATTTGCGATCTTTATTCTTAACGACACGAGAACGAAACTACCACGTATTGGTAGAAAGTGGAAGTTTTTCTTTACTCTAAAGTGGTTTACTGTTTTCATTTTTAATAATTTTAAACGAGTGGTTCTTATCAAATTTACCCCAGCTTACTTGTTTTTAAAGTTAAATGCGTATGTTCATTTTCAATTAAAAGTTTTGAGTTTTTTAAGTAAGGATAAGTCAAAACGAATATATAAATATTTAATTGTATTTAAAAAAAAATTAAAATAACGATGTATAAGTCGAGTCAGCAAATTTTTGTTTTGCAGCTACCACACTCGAAAATATATCTCACTAATTTATCAAACCGGAACAGCCAATATTTTGTGCATTTATCAAAATCTTGGCAAGTTAGACGATAGGTGTGCTTTATACTAGGAAACGTCAGTTTAGAAATTAATAGTTTTATAATACAAGGACTGAGTATTGAACATCGTCTTGTTATAAACGGCGTAGTTCTGAAGACAAAATGACAATAAGGCCACTTATTCCACTTGACTAAACAGAAAATGTAATTGATACGATATTGAAAACTGTTCGGCAATACTTTTTCTGATTTTAATAAACAAAATTTACAAGGAATATTTGAAAATGTTACACGTGTCGACGAGGTGATTGATTGTTATAAAAATTGTAAATTTAAAAAACTTCTTCCAAATTTTGTTATAAAAGTGTGCGAATTTTAAGGGGCTGTTTTGCGAGTTCTTATTGATCTAAAAACTGTAACAGACATGGAAAGCAAAACCAATTCCTTGCATGAAAAATGAAGAAAAAATATATTTCACCAACGTAGACGATATTGAAATTTACCGAAGAAAGAAGAGGTTAACTAAACAAAGCCTTTCGATTAAAATGCGGGATGCAAATTATTAAAAACTTCCCTATTTCTTAGCTGCTAATAATAAATAATGGGTGGAAAGCAATCGATGAAATAAATAAATAAATAAATCCTAGAAGCTCTTGCAAGTGGTCACAGCCAGCTTCCGAAGTATTCAGTAAAGGTAATTGACGGATCAATTTTCAATTACCCAGCATTAGGAAATGAATTTGATTTTCAAATAACTTAAAAATTTTAAAAAGTATTTGCAATACCACGCAGTTTCATAAATATATTAATTTTTTTTAAATTGCTTTTTCCAATAATTAAAATTTGGATTACAAATTTACAACTTACATCTACCGCACGGGGGACCGGGTGCTGAATGAACGGCGATAAAGAGGACCTCTCGCAAATTCGGGTCTAGGCTCAAATCTCCCCCTGATAGGATGTATTAGGTGATGAATCCTAGATCCGCAGACAAACAATTTTATGTTGAAATGTACAAATGCCGCACACTCAAATATGAATCAAATCGACCCTTTAAATAGAGACCTTCCCACCTCATAGACAGTGAGAATGGCGCTTTTCTGCAGCTTAATTATGCGAGTTGCATCAACTGAATCAGCGAATGAATATATTATGCGTGATATACCACTGTAGGCGTTTGCAAATTAGACAAGAGCCTCAATTTTTTAAGAGTGTGCAGAGACTTATTTAAGCCTTTTGATGTCTCTGAGAAGTGTCTACGCCAGTTGAGAACGTAGTCAATGGTTAGACCCAACAACTTACAATGCGAGACCAGATTCAGATCTACACCCCGACAGAAGTCCAAAAATTATCTGGAACTTCAATCTTTGGAAATGTCGTAATATTTGCCTTTTCTACATTTTGGAACATATCGTTACCATAAAACCCAGTTCATCATTCAGTTCAGCATTTTAGCAGAAGAGGTGGTAAAAATTGCCTGTCATAGCCGTGCCAACTTTATCCACCTTATACAATGTACCCCTTTTCTTTTCAATATGCCACTGGCATCAACTATTTTAGTCGCCTCATCTCTTAAAATTTATACTGTACATACTGGGGAATGGCTCCAATATATGTATAACCCTGCGGCACACCACAATGTACAGTCAATGCGTCCGATCGACAGTGTGAACCACCAACCACCATAATCTATCTGAACGATTTGTTTCCTGTTAGTGAGGTCGTAAGTGTAAGTTATTAAAGTACCAAAAATCCCGCTTAATTTTTTTGTGCCCCCCTCCCCTAATGTTTTCGTATAAGGAATTAAATTTTAGAGAATGTCATAGAATTTTAATAAAATTTCTTGAAAAGAAAAAAAGCTGTAAGCTTTTAAACTCGAAAAAGCACTCGGGTACCCTTACGGTTGTTTTAGGCTTAAAACAGGCTAAAACTCAGGTTTACGTTGTTTTCCACTTTTATGGGTTACGAGTCGCTGTGGCGTCGAAGAGAATAAAAGAGCTGATGACCTAGTAGGCCAGAAACATAATTTTTTGGCTCCTGGGATATTTTGTTAGAAACTTGCGAGAAATACTTGTAATAGGAAATAGAAAAACAACTCATTTTCTGTAACCAGAAATAATAAGGGCGCGTATAGGGGATTTTGGATTTGTTCAGAAGGTCGCCCTTTAAAATGATTATATATGTAAATTTTCAGCCGATCAAAAATTATTAAATGCTTTGCTTAAAATAGGCTAAAATAAATAAATTAAGTTTTAGATTTCGTCTGTTAATCACCTTAGCAGTTGAAACTGACGTAAAAAATAAAAACCCTCAAACAATTAATACATGACAGTAATACGTTTAAAATATCTAATGATTTTTGTAAAAAAATTAGAAGACTGATCTTGTAAGCAAGTTAAAAGAAAGTAATTAACACGTTACATAATATAATGGCAAATATTTTATAACTGCGCTTTCAAGTTATATAACAACTCATCAAGTTAGAAGAAAATCTAGAAGGCGTAGGACATGTCGCTTCTTAAGCCTACTAGATAAAATATAATGTAAGTGAAATTTGTGACCCGAAACACGACAATGTTTTTCGAAATATTTCATTGTCTTCTATCGATGTCAGGTATTGAAATGAATGAGCACAGCTTTAAATAATCAAATCATCCTACATATTGGATTTCCAATTCAAAGTTAGAAATTAATGGCTGTATAGAAATAAATCAAACTCAAGAAATAAACAAAAAATAGAAAAGCTATAAAACGTTAATTAATTTATAGTTAAAGTTTTAATGAAAACTTATCGAACTTCAAAATTGCAATGTTGCAATTAAAGTTTTATTATTTTTGATGTTATTTGAACAAATCATAAATTAATAGCTTTTTATTCATTCGAAACTGAATACAATTTAATCGGTTTACAAATATCCGATAAAGAGTGTCGAGATTAAAACGTAAATTGCGTTCACATACATTATGAATTTTTAAACGGCGCTTTACACTATTTTGAACTCGACTCAATAATCAAAATCGACTCCACAAAATTGAAAAGTTAATATTTTTGTTAATATTGAAAGTGGCTTATTTCGATTCTCGTTTTATCATTCTTTATTTTCGCACTTCAATCCGCTAAAATGATGACAAATGTTGACTGCCACCGCGAAGAGTTGTTTTAGTATAGAAAATAGCCAGAAGACGCTCACAAATAAATCAAGAGAATATGGGGGATGTTCAATGGTTCTGATTTTATTTTCGACTATTTATCGTAGTGCTGTCTGGATACGATAGAGAGAAATACATTATGAGAGTGAAGTATAATGTCTTTATTTCTTTATATGCCAAAAATAAAAAAAGTTTCTATCACAATAATACAAAACTATTACACTGCTAAGTGTCTTTTACAGAAACTAAAAAAAAATTTATTTTGCTTTTGAAATTCTTAAAAGAAATGTTATGAAACGTCAACTTCCTTTCTAATGAGATGAAGATAAACAAAACTTAATTCATATCGACTTTTTAGATCTATTGTGCTCTCCATGCTTTTCAAGTTACATATTGATATTAGTTACAGTTCTAAGCTTCTAATAGCTTCATCCGTCATAACGCATCGTAGGCCGCATCTTACTGAATGTACAATGTACATTTACTGTAACTTCGCCCATTTTCACAAATTTTGTACCAGTACCAATACCAGATATTCTGGAATAGGGCGGAGTTAACGAAAACTTAAGAAAGGTGTGAGGTGAGTTAAATATTTTAATTTTCCCTTAGAGCTTGTTGGGTTAGTTTTTGGAAAGGGTGCTTGTAACATACATAGCTTGTTTCATACGGACACGTTCAAGCGCTTTTAGTGCTTTACACGAACTCACTATTGTTTTATTTAATTTTTCTTGTTGAGGGCCACACTTTTAACAAATCACACGAGCGGAACATATACCTCTATTTACCTACTGAAACTGAAAATCAAGGTTTACTCGAGAGATTTTAATTGAGAACAACATATCTCCATTTTCAACTAGCATTCCAGTTTAGATAAATAAAGGTTAAAACATAATATCGTGATTTTAGATAGTAGCGATTATTATTATTGAAGTGACGCAAATTCCGAACAACAACATTTTGAACAAAAGCTAATGCACCAGCTGCTATAACCTGAAGGATATAAAAGTGAAGGGTATTAAGCAGGATGAACTTTCAATTTGTTAAAAACGTAATTTTAGTTTTTTAACCTCTTTATGTTGCTCCAATTCGTTAGCTCTTGGATTTTAAATATAAACAAGTAACACGTACATAAGCGCTTGTTTAGTAATTTTGTAAGCAACATAATAATAATGTAGGTTTAAAAAATGTCCTTTTTTCCAATTTTTATTACCACCACGGAAGTGTTTTATTTGCATTTTATTCAAATGTAAATTTTCAAACCGTTGGAGAATAAAATTAAAATGTGTGTGAGAAAAATTGTTCTTACTTTAACAAAAAAAACACGCCGTTGATTAAATATTTTCAACTCGAGTAATTTTGAAGCAAAATAAGAAATTGATTATGTTTCTGACATTGTAAAACCTATTAGTTCTTTTCAGGTTACACATGAAGTGAAATTATTACACAAATGCTTTATACGGAATGAAATTTTCCGTTTAATAGTAATTTTAGTTATTGCTAACCAATTTTGCTCTATCAACGTAAGTTAATAAAGAGATTTTGTTATTAGAAATTGATTAAACCGTAAATGCAGCAAAACCACAGGCTTATGGGACATCCTCTAATTTTCATTTTTAATAATAAAACAGGGTGCCAATAATCGTCCATTTAACTATGGGATACTTTTTCCAATGTAAAAGAAGAATTGGAATACCATACATAATATAGGGTGTTCTTTTTGGAGGTTCGAACTTTAAATTGAAATAAAACATGTATAATTTGATCAATTGAACGGAATTTTGGCTTTATTTAATAGAAAATCGTTTGCCATTTAGAGTTTGAATATTATTTCGAGCATATGACTCATTGGCTCTAAAATATGATGTATCTTGGAGGTCCAATTTTCGACCATTTTTCAAGCATTAGTCGTCGGATTTTGCCAATAAAACACACGATGTTGGTTATTTAGCTTTAGAGGATTCGCTTGTGGATTTTCCTCACTCCAAATGCAACAATTTCGTTTATTGATACAGCCAGTTAACCAAAAATGAGTTCCATCACTGAACAAAATTTTGCGATGAAACAATGGGGCAACTTGATTTGCAGCTCATTTGTCAAATAGGCGCACAACACGATAGTCTCGCGGCTTCAATTCTTATACGAGCTGGATAAGGCCTTAAGCCAAGATCTTTACTTAAAAATGGTACAAAAAAGTGGCCGGGCAGAGGCCTAATTGTTGCGCACAGTGCCGAATCGAGGTGTTTGGATCTTCTTCGATGCTTTTCTTAAGAGCGGTTATATTTTCTTTGGTACGCACTCTTATTTGTACCGCAGGTCAAACTAACATCAAGTAGCGTAAACGAAGTGCAAAATCGGTCCATGGTTTACGGAATTATTGGTTCGGATTGACGATTATGTCGATTGTAAAATGATCTGTACGTTTCGAGAATAGAACCACGATTTTCAAAATAAATTTGCACGATTTTTTTGCGTTTCTTCTAATATAAAAGAAATACACCTTCCGTAGATTTTAGGCCTATTCTTTAATTTAGGATACAATGCATTAAAATAATCAACTTTAATTATTTTTGTGGAATTAAAACTTTTATAAACGACAACTTTGAATACACGTAAAAGGCGCATCAGGTGTGCGATAAGTGATAAGCGCGTCACTTATCATAGTTTGAACTATGTATCTCGACGCATTTTAGATTCTTTGCAATTTAATTCGGAGTACGGTAATGACGCGAGTGGAGTGTTGTGAAAATCGTCGTATTTGAAGGGTTTAAAACACCCTATAAACTTTCGACTATGTGTTTTAGAAAATATCATGAGCCCAGAAAATTTGTTTTCTTGAAGGTAAGTTTAGAATATCTTATTAGTACGCGAGATATTTAGGGTGTATTGTTTTCAAATAAACCCCTTGTATAAAAATAATGCGATAAAGAAACTTTTGAAGTGTAAGAAAACTAACAAATTGTTTACAAAAATAAATTCTAAAAGAGTTAATAAACATTTAGATTGGTGTAGGTATGCCTTGTGTTCGTCGTCAAAGGTCTTCAACTGTATCGATTCCTGCATGAGCTGTCATTCTACAATTAATTGAACTGCTGAGCACGAACCTACAAAAGTTAAAGTTCAGTCTTATTGATGACTTTGATTAGGCATTTATCAAACTCCTCGTTTCTTGAATATAAACTATCAACTCTTCTAAGGTTTAAATAATGGGTGTAAATTTACACTGGAAAACGTATTACAACCCAAAAGTTGGCTTGAATAGGAAATTTATTTTTGTATAGTGTGCCCTTAAAAGAACTTTTTAGTTGAAAGAAATTGTTATTTTTTGCTCAACTTTTAATTAAGTACGAATCGATTTTTTTAGATGTAGTCGGTGTTTCAAGTTTACACAAAATGGTATTCATTTTTATATAACAGTATAGCTTTGGGCTTACTTAGATGCGGCAATTATAATTAAATGCTCTTAAGGACCTTACACAATTATCATAACGTCGAAACGTTAAAATTTGCACAGATAAAAATAAGCATTAAAAGTTGTTCGGACTAAAATTTAATTTTATCCTAGAATCTCGAAACTGTTTAAATTAAAATACCTATTGTTTTCAAAAACGTTGGGAATTAATCAAATTAATTATAGAATAACGTAAAAATTGAAGCTTTTAGTCATTGCATTAAGAATTTGAATTTCAGCTCTTTTTAAATTGAAAAACTACAATTGCAATCGGTAAAGAGTTCGACAACTCATTTAAATAACCTAATAGCTTTTCGTTCAAATTTAATTCAAATATCCAATTCCGTTTTCTTTTAATTATTTAGAAGCTTTTTCTCATTTTTTAAGATTTCATGCTTTAATAACCAACTTTGATTTTAGCTTTTAGTGATTTAATTTGTTTCGTGTAACCCACATCGGAAATATTGAGATACCTTAAGTCTTAAGGTATTAAAACTCCGAACCGAAATAAGCAATCTGTCTCATACCGTGTGACGACGTTAATCTAACCTGTGCAATTAAATCGGCGTATTTAATTCTACTGTTTACCAATTTTTACTTTTCCATTTATCGTTAAGAAAGTATTGCAAATGAATCAAAAAATATTTTGAGTTAAGTATTATACCAGGTAGATCTTTTTGAAATATTTTGAATCGATACAAATCACTTTAGACCAGGGTCGATACCTTTGAAAATGGCAAAAAGTGAAAAGAAATTATAGTAGGATGAAACCCGTTGGAAACTGTAAATAATATAACAAAAATGAAAGGCAAAATAAATTACGGGCGATCTGAGGTGGGGAAGGGGACGGGGGTGAGTTTTTAAGGGTAAAAAACGGTTTATCTCGATTTCCGGCAAAACTACAAGTCCTATGAAAAAAAGTTAAATAGCGAAGTTGTAGGTAATTAAAAGATCTTTTGTTTTTACAATTTTTTTACATAACCTCACAATTTATGTGAAAAATTCAAATAACCAAGTTTTTGGTTTTTTATTTGTATCTTGTGCAAAAATTTTTATTTTTTCACAAAATTTGTCCCAAACACACAGTAATTTTTTTGATTTAAAATATTCATCGTTTCACCTTATTTTGACTTAATATCGAAAAAGCACCCCAATTTTCAATCGAAAATTCTCACGTTAAAATATCTGCTTTTTTAAAAAAGTCGGTGGGCTTTTTGTTCGTTGAAGTCTCTACTTTCTGTTGTTATAAAAAAATATATACATTACTATGAAAAATGTTCTCAGAAAATGCAAATAAAGGACAAAACTCGAATCCAAAAATTTGTTTTTGAATCATTATGTACAATTTTGAGCTATTAGATAAAATTTACACTTTAATTACTCGAAAAACGTAAGATTTAAAATATTTGCTTTTCATCACTTTATTTTCTATAATTCCCAATGAATCACATCTGAAACGAGACATTTAAAAAAATATTTTTTGACTTGTTAAAAGACCCCTCCACCTTCGGTGTCGGGCTCTTTCTCCAAAATATGAAAATGAACTGATCCAGCTTTTAGACAACACGCTGTCATGCAAAATTATCAGTAATTTTGATGCACTTGTGCAATTATTTCCAAAAATTTTTAGAGTGATGTGATCAATGAGCGTTTATACACTAGTCACAATAATTGAATTTCAACAAAAGGTAACTTGGCAAAAAATGGTTGTACAAAAAATTTAAAAAAAGAAAATTGTAGCCTAATGTGTCTAGTTCTCAGATCTGAACAGTAAAATTTTTTAACGTGGGCGGTTTTTACTTAACAATTTTCCAAATTTTTTCTCGTCTTTGAAATGGTCTGTGGACTTCAAAAAATTTTTTTTCATCTTGCGACCATAAAACTCGGTTAGACAATTTAATCAGCTTTAATTTGACCTTATAATGAGTTGCGTACGATTTTTTGCCGCGAAGTAATCGTCGATCAAAGTAAAAAAGGCTATTTTAACTTTGACAATCGATTACTCGGGAACTAATGATCGTACAGAAAATAAAGGTGGGTTTTTAGAAACTGCAAGACATTCTATTTAAGACGCAATTGGTGGCGATTGATAAAAAAATTTTTTAAAGCGATGATGAGGGCAGAAAAAAAGTTGAAAATTTGCGAATTGAAGGATATTTGGAAAATTTGCTATAACTTTGGATATAGTGGATGAACAAAGGATATCGTTGGTAATTTTTTACTCTCAAAGTGTCTCTAAAAAACTTTTAAAGTTGCAAAGATCTGCGACTTTTTTTCTTAGCGCCCCGACGGTTTAAAATTATAGTATTGGCGTAACAAGCAATTTTTCGATTTTTTTGCATTTTTTCGACTTCAATATGGTTTTTTTGGCGACAGTCCATATTTTTGGCTTAAAAACATAACACTTTGGACAAAATCGAAAAAAAAGTGACGATTCATTAGTTCCCGAGTAATCGATTGTCAAAATTAAAATGGCCTTTTTTGCTTTGATCGACGATTACTTCGCGGCAAAAAATCGTATGCAGCTCATTAAGAGGTCAAATTAAAGCTGATTAAATTGTCTAAACGAATTTTATTGTCACAAGAAGAAAAAAAATTTTTCGACGTCGACAGACCATTTCAAAAACGAGAAAAAAATTTGGAAAATTATTCTTAGTTGGTTTTCGGATGATTACGTAAAAACCGCCCACGTTAAAAAATTTTACTGTTCAGATTTGAAAACTAGACACTTGAGGCTACAATTTACTTTTTTTAAATTATCTATACGACCATTTTTCTCCGAGTTATCCTTTGTTGAAAATAGCCCTAAAATTTGGAGTTTTTTTAATCACCTTCAATTTATGTGCCTAGTGTATAAGTGTTATGAAACTTTAATTAAAATAGCGTTTAAACGTTGAGATGGCCCTTAAACTTGAGAAGTCTGCGAGTCAAACCCATTAATGATGTATTGTAAGGTATCGAGATCTTTAGGACGCGAGATCCATTTAGTCATACTTTGGTCATACACAGAAATATTTCGTTTACTTTTCCAATAGATCGGTGAGGGTACAACGTGATTGCCTAAAAATTTGCTAAACTTTACAAATTACTACTATGATCTATGATCTAGTACCTACCCTTAATCTAATAATTCATTATTTTTTATTTTGCCTTGTGTCACGTTAGTAGCTTCTGGAGTTCAACTACATGAAATGCAAAAGTGCCATGATCACAAGTGACCGTTAACGGTTTAAATAAAAATAACTATAAAAGTTTACATTTAATGTTAAATAATAGTGAGTGTCAGTAGAAAACTCGTTGAGAATCGATTGGATTATACCAGAATAGGTTGTGTTAGGTAAACTCGTATATAGGTAAGGATAAGGATCTAAAAAAAGCTTCTTAAATGGCCCTTTTCTGTCACAAACGACTAAGTAAATAAGAAAATGTAATCAATGGATAACTTGATTTTCTTGCTTTTCTAACACACCTGTCCTTTTCGCGTTGATAGATCGCACTAATTTTTGAAACAGCTTAAACAATTCAACAAAGAAACGTGTACTTACATAAAGAGATTTAATTTTCTTTAAAAATATTTGTTGTTTCTCTCTATAAGGTAAGCGTAAACGCTGGTAAAAATTAGTTGGTTTCCATAAATTAAAATTTAACCAAATTTGAATTGTAAATGTTTTCTCGTTAATTATTAATCTTCATTCTAAAAGTTATGAAGTTTGCTCGAATTTTTAAAATAAGTTTGTTGTGACTTAAATTTATAATTAGTTCGGTATTTATCTTAAAATTTAAATTGTGACTTTCAATTAAAGCTTAGGTAATTCTTATAAATAACTAAATAGTACACACATAGGAGGAAAGCTAGTGTTCTTCTCAGTGCCCACTTTTTTTATCTTTCAAAAGTTTTTTTACTTTTTTATTAATTACTGTACGTTCAGTTTTATTTCACAAATACCAAGTAGCTAAACTTTGGGAAATGAAGGGAGGTAAATAATGTAAATTCGAAGAAGTATTATCAAACTCCCAGATTAGGCCAAAACAAATATGTGAATCTGAACCTTTTTCTACGTAGATTTGGATTTGTAAAAAATGGTGACAACATGGATTCCTAAACACTGTAAGAACTGTAATCTAGTGCTGGTGTGTATCTGGCTACGTCTTCCATTTTTACTACCTCCAACTATGCTAAGAACGACGATAGAACGGCCCACGGTGTGTTCTAGTAGGTACACACGTACACAGGTATAAGGTTCAAGTAAATATTTTGGAAAAGAGACGTCCAAAATTGGATAAGCGTGTATTGTTTTTACAAGCCAATGACTTAAACTACTTCCACACCTTTCTCATTCATTCTTTAGATCCTGTTACCTTTAAAAGTTTAATGGTTGTAAATTATTTTCAAACGAATAAGTGCTTCTAGCTCCAATGGTTTCTGTTATATCCGCCAAAATGAACTATCTTTAAATTAAACTCAATTACCAATTAGTAATATTATTTATTTATTAACGAAACGAAGTAATGGTCTTTCAATGGCAAGTACGAATTTTACACTAGCGACTCGCGCCACTCGAGTGCGCAAAGCGCCCTTATCTCTACATACTAAAATACATCTTATTAGAATATACAACACCTCCACCTTTAAATCTCTTAACAATTACAAAACTAATCTTTCGGGAGCTTTAATATTCCCCCGAGGCCTTAACCTTCTACAATCAACACTTAAATTAACATTAGTATCTTCAGGAACTAAAATCTCTCTTTGCATACTCTCTATACAATTTTTTCTTTTATTAGGCTTTAACTGGTTTTTATGCCGCTTCCAACAACCGACATCCACTTTCACTAAATACGTTTTTGTTCCCAGAACTGCCTCTACCACCCCTTCACACCAATCGGGTGTTTGTGGTCTATAATCTCTAACCCAGACTAAATCATCTTACAAAATGAACATCAGATTTATTACTATAATATTTTTGTTGATAAGCCTGCTTACTTTTTACAAAATTTTCTACCAAAGGCAATAAAGTTCAAATTTTATACGCAAGTTATGACCAATCAGGAGTTTATTTATTTTGAAATCTCCACAAAGCCTTATTCCACCATTTGCTTTCAAAACTGGCACGACAGGAGTGGCCCAATCGGAAAACTCCTGAGGTAATAAAACTCCGTTATCACATAACCTTGCAATTTCTGCTTCAATTTTGGGTTTTAACGCATAAGGAACGGGTCGCGCTTTAAAAAATCGTGGAATCGCCCCTTCTTTCAGAGGCAAATCCACATTAAATTTATTAAATGTACCAAGCTTACCATCAAAAATTTCATAATGTTTACTTATCAACTCCTGGGTGTTCGACTCATAATCTTTATGGTTATCCATACTGTAAGTTTTACAAACACTCAAATTAAGCATATGCAGAGCGTTCCTCCCGACTAGCGGAGGACCTCCATTTTTTAAAACATAAGTTTTCAATTTGAAATGCTCCCTCCCAAAAATTATATTCAAATTTAAATATCTCAAGGGTTCAAACGTTATGCCAATATAATCTTTTAAAGATAAATCATTTTTATTTAATTGTAAATTCCTCAAATATTTTAAATATAATTTTTCAGAGATAGCCGCATGAGCAAAACCCGAATCTGCTTCAAAACTGATAGGTACGAGTATATTCTCGACAATTAACTTAATATAAACAGGTTTAACATTTCCCACAGCATCAGTATCTATTGATTTTAAATTATAAATATTTTCTTCTGCAATTACAGGAGTAACATCATTCAAATAATTATTCGAGAATTTACTTTTACATACTGGTGCTGTGTGACCTTTAATACCACACTTGTGACAAGTACAATTCTTATATCTACAATCACTCGAATTATGATTACGGCGACCACAGACACTACACTTATTTGAACTCGAAAATTGCCTTTGATTACCTGATGGTCGATTGCGACCATGTTGAGTGTTGCGTCCGACGGCGGAGTTGGATGTTAAGCGGGCCGGGCTCGATCGCCCGTCTGCTCGTTGGCTGCTACCCTGCGATTGACGATTAAAGAACACCGGTTCGGTTTTCACTTGAACTGCTGCGGAACCCGCGACTTCGCGGCGCTCCTGGATAACGGACTCTTTTAATAAGGCCACTCTTATCACTTTAACCAACGTCGTGTCGACCTTCTCAGCGTCTTCCTCGAATAATCGATCCATAATTTTATCGTCATTCATTCCAATCACAAATATGTCTCTTAAAACGATATTCGGCTCCGTACCAAATTTTCAACTGCTTGCCAGACTTTTCACACGTACCTCCCATACGATACGAATTAGCACTTCAATTCCTAAATCCTCGTCGCCACTTGTTATATCCGCCAATTAAACTCAATTACCAATTAGTAATATTATTTATTTATTAACGAAGCGAAGTAATGGTATTTCAATGGCAAGTACGAATTTTACACTAGCAACTCGCGCCACTCGAGTGCGCAAAGCGCCCTTATCTCTACATACTAAAATACATCTTATTAGAATATACAACAGTTTCCAGTTTGGCAAAACTGTAAGAATTTAAAAAAATATATATGTCTCAGTACGGCTGGAGTGTACAAAACAGTTCATACTATAAAGTTTTAAATTAGTAGTAGTGGAGTTTGTACAGAGATGTGCAGTGTTCGTCTTCACTCTTAAAATCATCTAGGAGTGGAAAACTTGAACTTTTTGTTAACTTGTTTCAACATTCTAAACAATTTTACCTTTTACAATAAAAAAAAGTTGCTGAGTCTATAGTAGAATTGAATAGTGACAGTTGAATTTTTAAGTTAAAGATATTTATTTTGTTAACGATAGAATTTTGAACAAATCTGACTTCTGTCTTCACATAATCTTGGCCTCGGTCAATATATTGCCCTTATAATCTCTATATCGTTTTTGTTTTTTGTTATTTCTTCCAACCCTAAAAACGAGATACTAGTACTCATCAATAATGGTAGCTGGATGAGATTTTAGGGTCACGGTCTCTTTGGTTGTTCTCAAAAAGAGTAAAAAATTAAAATACCCTTTTCAAGCGAGCCCTAATTTATTGCATAAAAAAGTTCGGCGAATTGCAATTGTTTATCTTAATGTAAAAATTTACGAGAATATGTGGTAAATTTCTTTTTGGTTGCTCTGTATATTGCGCCATTTAAATAAAATTTACATAAACAGAAATTAAATTTGCATAAATGAATTAAACTAATAAGAAGCACTTGTTATCTAAAGTTAATAGAGGAGATCGTTGTTTTATTGGTATATTCAAAAGAAGAATATATCTACTACTCTTGAAAATTATCCCGAGCATATTCTAATTAACCTAAAATATTACAGAGGGTTAATTTTAAATGAGGTAATTCGCAATATCAACAAAAGATGGATTTTCCTATTTTATCTTGAGTTCATAAATTAAAAGCTCTTATTTGAATAATGGTTTGGTTAATTAACTATAAAATTAAAACTCTTTGTCTCGAAAAAAATTGGTGTAATAAACGAGAAAGGGCAGTATAACAAACTTTATTCGAAAATATTGAATAAACTGAGAGCGAAAATAAAGTAGAACCAAAAAGATGTCATTTTCAGGAAACTATTAAGGGCAGCGTAAGGGATTGAAACAGTTTGCCGGACTTGTGCGGTGCATTAACCACCATGCTACACTAACCACTTATTACCGAAATTTATGTCCTAAATACAATTTATGTGCATGCTTATAAGGTTCTTAAGTCTAAATTAATAGTTTACTATTAATTTGCTAATTAATTAACTTTTTTTCACTAAAAGTAAAACGGCTTATTCCTACCAACCCCGGATGCTTAGTCAATTTAAGCTTTTCAAGTTAATCGAGTTGTTTTAGGTAATTTTAGATTTTTTGATTAAGCACCAACATTAACTTCTTAACATTTAAATATGTAAACCATTTTTTTAGTTAATGACGATTTATTCTAAATTATTTTACTGAATTGTGTTACGACGCAAAAGTTTTTAATGGGGGATAACTACGCAGCAAAAAACATTTCACGTATAAATTGCTTCAAAAAGAAAAACAAACATCTACTTGCGACTTTAACAATATGAATCTTAAAATTGTCATTCGCATGGATTCTTTTTTACATCAGTAAGTGGCGTTTGGCGTCAATTTTCCATATAATATATAAATTGAAAGTTTTCGAACAAGACCCGTCACTTTTTGATATGTACAGGACGATTTAAATTTGCATGACGCTCAGAACAATAATTTAAAACTCATCCAGAAAGATCTGGAATTAAAATATAGTTTTATAGTAGTATAGTAGGTGGGAGTAGCAATGAATAGGACAGTTTTTGCAAAATCGTAGATGGTTGGTAAATATGCAAAGTTGCATTTCTGAAAATATTAAAGAGAAATACATTTTAGTTCGTAAGATGCTGATAGTGTCAGTTTCATGAAACATCCGATTCATTGCCACTCTCCCCTACCTTTGTTTAGAGAGATTTCCATTTCCACAACGATAACCGTGTTGTCTTATTAACTGACCAAGTGACAGTGGCAGTCCTGAAAGAACAAACTTCTCTTTATGGTCATAGTCATGAAGAGGGCCGCTTTAAGATAACGAGAGTTGAGTTGTGCTCAACTTTTGTTTTGAAGTATTCCATGTTTTAGTCTATCACCGTATAATTATCTAAAAGTAGGTATGTGGAATTGATTTTTTGATGAAAAACTTCTTTTCAAGGTTTGAACAAATATTGATAAAAGTCCCTGTTGGAAACAATTTCATTTTTGTCTACGCTTCAGTAGGAATGTTTGAAATAGTTTAGATTGTAAATATAAACAATTTCCAAGGAAGGAACTTTTAGTAGTTCCTTCCATACGTGATACAGCCAGCCACCTTAGCGTCAATCCGTCAATACCGCATGAATTTGAAATTTCTACTATAATACACTAACATGATTAACAATTTCAATAGACTAATTGCGGAGAAAAAGAAATATGGTTTATATAAAGCAATTATTAAACTCTGAATTGCCTTTTATAAAGATTAAAAAACTTTTCAAAAGTTTTTTCCATTACCTGTCTCGTACGTAATTACTTGAACCCACTTTTAAAACTTTTGACATTGAAAATCGTGATACAGTTTATTATAAAGAGCACTTTAAAGTAAAATATGTTTAGTTAAGTATCTCATCAAGAAAGATTGCACGCAAAAAATTTGATTCATTTTTCTAAACAAAGGGGAGAAAGAGTAGAATACAAGTTTAAAAAAAAATTTCTGTTGTATAAAGTTTTACAACCCTTTTTGAGTTGTTTTTTGTCAGATAACTTTAAAACCCTCATTATGGTAGGTACCTGGTTTGCGTTATAATTCGACTTTAGAGATTGGGACTCTGAAGATTTTATTAAAGTTCGCGGGAGTATTAATTATTACAATTTTCATTCAAGTTTGGTGGTGTAAATTAAGATTTAGTGGGCGGAAAACGTACAAATTTGCAATTGTAAGTTTATACTATAGTCGCTGAATTTTTACCAGAGTTGAATAATGAATAAAAGCTCTTAAATTAGTAAATTAAAAATTATAATTTAAGTAAGTAAAGTAAAGCAAATTTCACTATTGTATTGTGTTCATTTTAATAGTAAGCAAAATAACGTTTCAAGTTTTAACTTTTAACTTAAAAGATTCTTCTTTAAAGTATTAAATGGTATTATTTTACTTTTATGTTCATCTGTTTTGGGTGAAAGGAGTTTCTAAGTTCACAATCAATTTCAAAAGAAGTTTTCGTCTCTGAGAAGTTCCACGGAGCAAATTCAACTTATATCTTATACAGTCAGTCACAAAAGAACAATGACGAATGAAGCAGTTTATACATATTTTATCTTACAAATTATGATAGTGATATGTACGTACCTATACATATCATATTATAGTCAGTTTCTGAAATTCTTAATTTGTTCAATTTCGGGCGAGCTTTTTAGTGATTTAGCTCTAGAGCTCCACGTAGGAAAATATCATTTTAAATATATTATAATCATTTTTGTGCTACTTCAATAAGTTTTTTTATTCCATTTGTATATTGCTACTGGAAGTAATAGAAACCGGGATTTTCTAAAAAAGTATTTTAGTGAATTTCAATTTTAAGAGCTATTTGAGAGACAATAAATTAAGGATTTTCATTACAATGGAGAGAAAATCGTCATTTATTTTTTGAGCAAAAAAACCTTTTCTTGATTCGTCTATGGATAAACAAGAAACTAAGTCTAATTAGAATTTCTAAATATATGCACGAAAAGTTACATCACAGTTCCTCATATACGTCGGTAATTCCACTGCTGATCTTTTTGCTTTTAAAGCTTCTTTGAAAAGTTTACATTTCTTTAACCCACTTCTATGAACTGTAATGGTCGTCTCCTTTTTTGGCGTAATAAAAACTCTTACGTTGTACGTCAATTGTAACGTAACGCCTTATTTGTTGTAATAAAAACTCTTACGTTGTACGTCAATTGTAACGTAACGCCTTATTTGTTGATAAAATATGTATTTGACTACTAAATAAAATTGATCATTACACTTTGAAAATGTTTAGGGCGCCAGTGTATTTTGTAGTTGAATACACAAACTAGCTCACGTCGGTATCGCCGTCAACTCTCTCTCTCTGGCCGTTGAAGAAGCAGAAAAAACACTGTTCAAATTATAAGTCGGATATAATGATCAAATAACATGGACTAACTCGTCCACAACACATACATAAAATAAATAAATCAAAAACCGCCAAAAAGACACGAAATACCAAAATACATTAAATACACGAACATACAAAAAAATCCGTTACGGGAAGCCGCGAATCCGTTGCACATTTAATCTACGACCTTCTTAGTCTAGCAACGTATTCTCGTCTCCCGTAAAAACACAAAAATGAGCAATTCCCAGATTCCCAACTCAGGTAAATACTGGCGGGTTTCTGGAAATTATCAGTACAAAGACTTAACAGATCTTACTCTTAACTATCCTTCCTACGGCGCCCTTACGGCCGTATCTACTCTAAGTAACAACCTCCTCCGGATGGTCTACACTCCTCGAGCTCTACACCTTCTCCGTTGACCATCCACGCAGCAGTCTGACCTCCCGAAAACGACAGCCTGTACTCCGTTGGACTGAGGGGTTCACACTCTTTATTTGACCAATGCGAGATGATTAATACGAGTTACTTTTATCCCGTTTCTATTACTATATGGTCTTATTTAATTGGTTGCCTGAAGGCGCGTCTTCACCGACCGACTGTTTTTTATCTATATCGGATATTTCGCGTGTTCAAAATCAGTGATACTAATAACTGTACTGTCTCAACTGGACCGTTAACGCTAAGTGTCTTTATTTTGGGTTGACACTTCTATCAAGCACACCCGCGAACAATCCAACTACTAATTGTGGCTTCCCGAGCCAGCACTTTAACTTTGTTTTAATTCGATGCGTCCGAATTTATTATAATTTCGACCGGTTCGTGCTTTGCCCGAAAACGACTTACTCACTTTACTTATTCTTGACTTTTACTTGAGACCTTTTTCCAGGACTTTACTTTTACTGGTCTCTTTTACACCGAACTTAATTTAGATTCTCCTTTTTGAGAATCCCTTGAATCACTAATCTACTCTTGGAAAATCTTTCCGCACTACTCGTTTAAACTTTACTTCTTTAATCCTTTTTTTTGCGACCAACTTCCGTTGAATGGTCTGGAATTACTTAACTTTTCTTTATTCTTTGAGAGGCTTATGGAAACTTAACTTAACTTTCTTATTAACTTTACTCTTTGATAGTCTTATGGAAACTTAACTTAACTTTCTTATTAACTTTACTCTTTGATAGTCTTATGGAAACTTAACTTCTCCCTTTGGGAGTCTCACGAAGACTTCTTCTCCCTTTGGGAGGCGTACGAAGACTTAACTATTTTCTTACTTAACGCGACCGAGATTACTTAATTTTCCTCCCCTCGGCGCGCGCAATCGGCCTTTGCCCAATCAACGCCCGTCCTGTTTGCGACTTAGCGGCGCTACGGATAATTTATGAGTTTGTTTCCTCGGAGATCTTAATTTCATGTGCGTCTGCACTTTTGGTAATTATCGTTTCTCCGAAACTCTAACGGATATGCTGACATAAACCGCTGAGAGATCGTTTTTTATTATTAATTCCAGGACCTTTGGCTTGTTTATTTAAAATATATTATTTCGAGAACTCTCTTATTCCGTCTTACTGGCGCCGGTGTTTTATTACTACGTTTCCTTATTCAAACTAAGTAACTAAAATTTGGGGTCGTTACAGTTACTCCCCCCAATTTTCGGTTAGATTGGTACAATGTACCCGAAAATTGCCAAAGTCGTTCACAAATTTTGAACTTGCTAACATATTTACATTCCTTACTACCTACTCTTACTAATCTATATAAAAAAATTCCTAACCTATCTTTAAATTTATCTCCTTGGTTTATTTGTTTACCAAAGCTCAAAACTTTTATAATAAAATTCATCAACAATAATAGAATGGTCATCATTATTTTTACAAACGACTCTACAGGCAAGCGTTTATATTTCGTATTTACGACCCACAATCTCTCGGTTCTCCCAAACTTATCTTGTTCCTTAAACCGGTCCTGTATCTTATTAATCTTGAAATCGTCAATCACCTTATATTCAGCAGCCTTTAACAACATTCTTTGTTTAATTATTATATTAATAAGCACGACTAAAATCAATTGATAACGGTAATTATTATCACTAGCCTTAACGCATAACTCATTGTGCGCCCCTGTTTGAAAATTATTTTGAAGCCGGACCTGTTTTGTATTTAAATCGTCCTCATTAACTTCATTCGTTACTATCTGAACCTCCTTTATTAAGTTTACTTCATCTTTACTTCGTACCATTTTCAACTCTGCATTAAACGTTTCTAAAATTTTCATTAATCTTACGTCCTCTACTGGACGCTCCTCATATTTGATCTCTTTACTTGAGACCCTACTAACCTCCTTTTTTGAGACCTTACTAATCTCCTCATTTATTTCATTATTTGAGACCTTACTAATCTCCTCATTAATTTCATTATTCGAGACCTCACTAATCTCATTATTTACTTCATTATTCGAGACCTCACTAATCTCCTTATTTATTTCATTATTTGAGACCCTACTAATCTCGTTATTTACTTTATAGTCCGAGACCTTACTAATCTCCTTATTTACTTCATTACTTCCAATTACTTCATCTACTGCTCCTTCTATTGCAGTTACTTCTTCAAAATTAAAAACGTTATCTTTTACTACCTTGGTACGCTTCTCGTCAATGATCAAAACTTCCTCTACTACTTCTAAAATCGGTTCCTCATTATAACTAATCGTAGCTTCATGAACTTCAAAATTGTTTGCTACTAAACTTTCTACCTCATCTAAACCGTTATCATCAATTTCCTTAATACCTTCCTGCTTAACTATTAACAATTTCTCTCCTACATCTGCTTGAATCTGTTTTACTTCTACTAAGTCTGTCTCCAAGCTAACTTTAACTTCAGTGTGAGCAACAATCTCACAAACTTCCTCTTTAAATCCCTCTACCTCTTCTAATTCTAAAAACTCTTTACTAATTTCATTTATTTGCGCCTGGTTTACTATTAAAACCTCGCTTGTCTCTACTACTTTAACAAAATTTTCCTGAATACTGCTCTGTGCTTCCTCCTGAATATTAATTTTAACTTTATTTCTACTAACTACTTCGCAAATTTCTGCTTTAAACGCCTTTACTTTAAAGGATTCTAAAACTTCTTTTGTTTTCCGAATATTTTCCTGCCTTATTTTATCAAAATGCAATTTTACTAAATTTATTGCTTCTAATTGTTCATCACTTCTAAACTTAACATTATTTTGTTCATAATATTCACGTTCATAATCGTACGGTTTATGCGTTAATTGCTCCTGTGTTCGGTTCCGAGTCCGAGAGAAAGGAGCTACTCCCCCCGAACTACTTAGTTTTCCGTATTATTGTTTGTGATCGGTGCCACCCGTGCTGGCACTTCGGTCACTTCGTTCGATCTCTCATGGAAATTATTCCTAAAACCGCCGCGTCCGCGATAATTATTTCCTCTGAAATTATTATTTCCTCTACTAAAACTGCTATCTCTTACAAAACTAGGGCCAGACACATTTCGATTATTAAAATTTTCCGCCAAATTTAAATTTCTAGCGGGTTCTTCGCGACGGATTTCTTCGCGCTCATTTCGATTATATGGATTCACCCCTGCCGGTTGATTATGGTAACCACGGTTGGGAAAATTATTTCTCTGGTTGACCTCTCGGTTTACGACCTTTAACCTTTTAAGGCAAGCAATTAACTCAATTCGATTACTAATTTGAGCATTACCTACGTGCCGCGCTATTTCTTCTGGAAACTGAGTACTAATAATCTTAACGAACCTATCTTCTGCTATTTGGTGTTTTAAATATCGTAATTTCTTCCACCATTCCATAACATATTCTTCGCAACTGTCTTTCCTACTATCATATCTGCTAATACGAAAATTATTATCTATTTCTATCTGCTCCTTATCTGACCAAAATTCTTCTAAAAATGCCTTTTTCACATCGTTCAAAGTTACAAAATCATCCGTCACGTATTCAAACCACTTAAACGCTCGACCTTTCAAACATTTACCTACTTTTTCTATCTTTGCCGCCTCTAATGTAATTCCTGCCGATTTTAAATATTCGGCTAATTCTTCCCAGAACCGTACTGGGTGGATTTTACCTGGGTAATCTATAAACGTCGGACTTTCTAGGGTTGGTTTATTACAACTATGTTCTATACCTACATTACCCCTCTCACGTTTAAGTCCATCTACCTGTTCATTCAAACATTCAAAGTTTCTCTGAATCTCGCCTAAAGAGCTTCCTATTTTACTTTTAACTTTTCCTACCACCTTCTCTAACTCTTCACACTTTTCCGCGTTTCCATCGACCTTCTCCTCTATTCTGTCGATGTCATTACTAAAACTTGACTCTACGGTACAAATTTTCCTATTTACTTTACCTATTTCGTGCTCCATGTCAACCCTAATCTTTACTTCTGACTGACTAATTAACTCGGCTCCTCTTTCTTTGCAACTTTCTATCTCATCTTTTACTTCCTCGCGTAATTTGCCTAACTGTACTTCGGTTATCTGACTCATTTTTTTTTCTAATTGCTCACCTAGGTGGAGCATTTTCTCCTCTAACTGCCTTTTATTTTCATGCATTTCCTCTCTTAACACCTTTTGACCTAAATTCGTATCCCTCAAACCTAAATTCGTATCTCTCAAACCTAAATTTGTCTCATTTTGTCCTTTTTCTAGCCTTACATTTCCTTCGCTAATTTTCGCGTTTAAATCCGCAAACGCTTTGGTCATATAAACCAATAATACGTCATATCCGCCTGGGTTCGCGTTTTCTTTTATTTCACCAGTTTGTGGAACTGGTGTTGAACTAATTAATGTTTGTTCAAATTCCGCGCTTTCTCCCGTTTCCACGCCGCTATCCTTAACTACGTTATTTCCTTCATCTACCTCTTTATCTGCCATTTTTGCAATATTTAAAATTTTACCGGTACGTAACTCCATAAACCGCGTTAATTTCGCGCCTATTTTGTACCGACGGATTCGTGAATAGTAATTATTTTCCGCGTTTATTTACCGCTAACTTCCGAATAAAAAAATCAAAACTTTACGTTACTTATATCCGACGCTTCTCGACAAAATAGATTTTTTAAACTTTACTTGAAATGGGTTATTTTCAAAATTTACTTTTACTCGCATTTACCAAAAAAAGATTTCTTAATCTGACTTGCTTACACTTCTTCCTAAAAACTGTCGTTCCCTTTGTCAAACTGCTCGTTTACAAAATCTTTAACCTTTCTTACACAAATTAAATTCTACCGCTAAGAAAAAAATTAAATTTCCGACCCATAATCCGAACCTGTGCCTTTCTTTCAGAGCCCCACGTTGGGCGCCAATTGTAATGGTCGTCTCCTTTTTTGGCGTAATAAAAACTCTTACGTTGTACGTCAATTGTAACGTAACGCCTTATTTGTTGTAATAAAAACTCTTACGTTGTACGTCAATTGTAACGTAACGCCTTATTTGTTGATAAAATATGTATTTGACTACTAAATAAAATTGATCATTACACTTTGAAAATGTTTAGGGCGCCAGTGTATTTTGTAGTTGAATACACAAACTAGCTCACGTCGGTATCGCCGTCAACTCTCTCTCTCTGGCCGTTGAAGAAGCAGAAAAAACACTGTTCAAATTATAAGTCGGATATAATGATCAAATAACATGGACTAACTCGTCCACAACACATACATAAAATAAATAAATCAAAAACCGCCAAAAAGACACGAAATACCAAAATACATTAAATACACGAACATACAAAAAAATCCGTTACGGGAAGCCGCGAATCCGTTGCACATTTAATCTACGACCTTCTTAGTCTAGCAACGTATTCTCGTCTCCCGTAAAAACACAAAAATGAGCAATTCCCAGATTCCCAACTCAGGTAAATACTGGCGGGTTTCTGGAAATTATCAGTACAAAGACTTAACAGATCTTACTCTTAACTATCCTTCCTACGGCGCCCTTACGGCCGTATCTACTCTAAGTAACAACCTCCTCCGGATGGTCTACACTCCTCGAGCTCTACACCTTCTCCGTTGACCATCCACGCAGCAGTCTGACCTCCCGAAAACGACAGCCTGTACTCCGTTGGACTGAGGGGTTCACACTCTTTATTTGACCAATGCGAGATGATTAATACGAGTTACTTTTATCCCGTTTCTATTACTATATGGTCTTATTTAATTGGTTGCCTGAAGGCGCGTCTTCACCGACCGACTGTTTTTTATCTATATCGGATATTTCGCGTGTTCAAAATCAGTGATACTAATAACTGTACTGTCTCAACTGGACCGTTAACGCTAAGTGTCTTTATTTTGGGTTGACACTTCTATCAAGCACACCCGCGAACAATCCAACTACTAATTGTGGCTTCCCGAGCCAGCACTTTAACTTTGTTTTAATTCGATGCGTCCGAATTTATTATAATTTCGACCGGTTCGTGCTTTGCCCGAAAACGACTTACTCACTTTACTTATTCTTGACTTTTACTTGAGACCTTTTTCCAGGACTTTACTTTTACTGGTCTCTTTTACACCGAACTTAATTTAGATTCTCCTTTTTGAGAATCCCTTGAATCACTAATCTACTCTTGGAAAATCTTTCCGCACTACTCGTTTAAACTTTACTTCTTTAATCCTTTTTTTTGCGACCAACTTCCGTTGAATGGTCTGGAATTACTTAACTTTTCTTTATTCTTTGAGAGGCTTATGGAAACTTAACTTAACTTTCTTATTAACTTTACTCTTTGATAGTCTTATGGAAACTTAACTTAACTTTCTTATTAACTTTACTCTTTGATAGTCTTATGGAAACTTAACTTCTCCCTTTGGGAGTCTCACGAAGACTTCTTCTCCCTTTGGGAGGCGTACGAAGACTTAACTATTTTCTTACTTAACGCGACCGAGATTACTTAATTTTCCTCCCCTCGGCGCGCGCAATCGGCCTTTGCCCAATCAACGCCCGTCCTGTTTGCGACTTAGCGGCGCTACGGATAATTTATGAGTTTGTTTCCTCGGAGATCTTAATTTCATGTGCGTCTGCACTTTTGGTAATTATCGTTTCTCCGAAACTCTAACGGATATGCTGACATAAACCGCTGAGAGATCGTTTTTTATTATTAATTCCAGGACCTTTGGCTTGTTTATTTAAAATATATTATTTCGAGAACTCTCTTATTCCGTCTTACTGGCGCCGGTGTTTTATTACTACGTTTCCTTATTCAAACTAAGTAACTAAAATTTGGGGTCGTTACAGAACGACGACAAAATTTAATCTTTATCTTCAAGTTTGATATAAGAACTTATTGTTTCTTTTGTACAAAGTATTTACCAAAAAAGAAAAAGGCAATGTAAAGCTTTTCGTTTGAAATTTAAAAATTTGTACGTAGATGTTTATATTTTATCCTATAAAATCCTTACCCGAAATGTTATTATTAAGAAATTTTTGTTAAATACGAAAATTAATGTCGTAAAGTTTAATCACGTACATTTAGATAATTACGACTCAGACGTCGCTTTGTGTAAATTTTATCGTAACATTTTAGATTAAAATTGTAAATTATTCGAAATTCAAATTTATGATACATTACTTATGTTTTAATTACAATCTTAACCTTAAGATATAAATTAAATGATATCTCACTTACGAACAACCAGCAACGTCTTTGCATCCACTCCCGTCGAGAAACCTTCTTCGGTCGTAACTTCGCACGAAAAGTTTCCAGAGAGATTGAATTCTACGTTTTGCAGTACAACTTGAGTACTGTTGGAGTGGTCGACCTACAACCCCGAGCATTTTGATTATTATGTTATAATCTTAGGGTAGATACTTACATCTACTACTATTCCCCCTATTGGAAATACCTTTGTATTGGGATACTCGTTAGGTGTGTACCTGTAAAATTCGTGAAGACCGCGATACCACTTAACTGTATATAACGGCGCACCCTCTAAATCGTAACTACACTTAATAGTGCAGTGATTAAATCGTTGCACTATTGTTGGTTCAAGTGTCAAAATCACGTCTTTTAAGCACCAAACATCTGAAACAAAGAAATTCAAGTTAGAACTTTTTTCAATCGCACGAGAAGCTTACAAGAGTAGGTAGGTATATCACGTAAAATATTATTAACTTCTAGAGTTGTCGTGATAAATAATAATTAACATGGCATAAATTATAACATCTGGTATAAGTCCTTTAATTAAGCTTGATTGTAACAACGCCTAAAGTAAAATTATGTGACGTGTATTTCTTAACATATCTTTACCTAATTAGCTTAGTTTCTGTAGAATTTAGCAAGCTCAAAATAATACATCAAAGTTAAAATTTAATTGATAATTACGCAAATTTTGAGCCAAAATACTACACAGCATTATACCTACAGCCAAACCAAGCATACGATGCAGACGGAAAATATGCCAACTAGTTTTAAAAAATCGTTGGGGTAAAAGTTTAAGCCAACGCCTACAATTCCGTCCGTGACAAAAGTAAAAGTAACGCATTGACAGGTTATCGCGTTTTTGTGTTTCTTAATTTTCTCTGCTTTCGTTCATCTTTCAAAAGAAAATCAGTTTGCTTCGCTACTTTTGTTCGTCTTGAGTGTACCTCTCAAAATACAGCCACACCAAACCACGCCTATCCACAGACTTTATATGTAAATTTTAATAAATTTGTTTCATGAATTAATACAAAGTACAAGTTGTAAGTACGTTCTATTTAATTAGTTTTTCATTTTCCAAAGACTGCATGCAGTATATCAGTTCCTTTTGAGTAAGGTTTAACGGGTCGTTAATATTTACAGTTTTCATTAAAGATCTTTTAAAATTCGCGTAATTCCATCCACCTAATGAGACAGCAGGTAAATAATTTTCTTGTGTGCGTTCAGAAAATAGAAATTTTTCTGCCGCACCGTAACCATGCGACCGGGAGTTTCAATCCATGTACGCAACTACGCGCTGAAGAGGTTGCAGAAAGTAGCCGATTTCTTTAAACCTCAAACCTATGCCTTATAATTAATGAAACATTGAAATACCTATATACAGGCTGTAAATACTAAGTGGATAAACCCAAAAGTGATAGGTACAACTCATCGAAATAAAATCAAAAATCTATGAAATAGTTATCAAAATATCTTCGTTAAAAATTTTTGACTGGCCGCCATTTTGTTATTAAAAAAAAATTGGAATAGTTGTGAATACAATTGTTTTAAAGAATCAAACGATAATTCGGAAAACTTTAAATTTTTCTCAATGGACCTTAAAATAAGAAAGTTATGACGATTGTTAGGAAAACGTAAGAAGTTGAATAACTACGAACTGGAGCTCCACATCCAAAATTGGTACCAACAAAACTTATTTATTTCGATAAGTTGTAAGTTGTAACCGCTAGTTAAGTGGGTACACCCTGTATAAATACATATAATAATGGTAATCTCAACACACAAAAATTCATGATCTGAAATTTTAATAAACGCTGCTCGTGAATTTCACGTTACCGTTGCCGGGTCGAGTTTTCCTAGCGCTTGGAGATTGCAACTAAACGTTTTTTGTTTCGTTTCTCAAATTAATTTAGCCTTTACATTTATCTAACTCGAGTCTTATTTGCAAAAAAACTTTAATAATATCTTCCCTTTTATAATTAAAAAGTATTATGAAGAGCTAACAATAGTTCTACAAAAGGATCACCAAAATGACTCGAAGAAAATTAAATTTTTTGTTCATGCCCGGAAAGCAATTTAATTTTTTTAAGATTTATTATGAACATACAATTTCTTTTTATTAAAAAATTCTTTTTTAATGTGTGCGTTGTTTAATTAGTGAGAAAACAGTACTGTGGGCGCGCAGGTTATTTCACGTAAAATTGAAAATGACAAAAAATGTCAAAGATAAGAATACTTTTTATTTAAATAAACACTTAGCTGCTTTAAACTAATACAAAATGACTCGTTAATAATGTACGTATTACAATTTGCACTAATTTTAATTAACGTTTGATTCAATTACGCTCTTCATCTTAAGTTTCAATGTGACGATAACGTGATCTTCCACAATTGAATTTTCGTTGATGAAACGAACCTGTCTTTCTTAATCGCCTGTCGCATTTAATAAATGTTTTACTATTAACTGAGGAAAGATTAAGAAATTTCTTTTTCCTGCGAATAAAACAAAACTTACTCATTTTTTTACGTTAATTGAATGAAAATTAAACTGCACTTTTTTAATTGAATTTCTTTGCTATTTAAATTGTAGGTTAGAATTATTTCGAGTTTCGATTTCAAGTTGAATTGTTGAATGTTAAGTTGATTCATTACTTTATGCTAATATTTTAAAAGCTTATTGTGAACGTCATTTCTAGTGATAAATGCTCTATAGACATGAATTTTAACAAGTAGGAAATTTTAAATCATTTATCTTCAAAAATGTGCATTTTGTAGGTAAAGAGTTTAATTTATGTTTCAACATATAAAGCCCAAACTCACACATATACGTGCGAGAGCTTTTAGATTTACGTATCACTATCATCATCATGAAATATTGAAAATTTCGTCTGTAATAAAACGTTATGAATAATTATCAAAGTTAAACAAATTGACTTTGAGGATTATGCAGTAGAATTTTTGGCTTCAAGAGATACAGAAAGACATAAACATAAAACGAAAGTCTTGGGCTGAAAAGTACAAATTAAGAAACTTTAAAACTTCCGTAATTCTTCTTTTTAAATTCTTCTTCTTAAACTTTGTATTTAAAGAGAAATTTCAATGTTGATACAAATAAAAATTTGAAAAGTGTAGTTATTAATATAAATAAGGTTTAAAAGAACAGGTCTCACGAGGTAGTCTCATCTATTGATTTGTTCTCTAGATTGATTTGTTCACTTTATAAGTCACGACAATGTTGTCGAAACCTTGCAGATTTAGATTTTCTGTCCTAGCTCTAACTAAACTTGCTCTTTTCTACAGATATAATGTAAGAACTTTTTCTAAAACTGATTATATCTGTAACGGGGTGTACCGAGGTGAGAGTAACCTTATTGTGACCCAACGCGAATATAGAATTTTTAAATAGAACGAGTATACCTCAAACTGATTTAACGGCTTTAAAGCTTTAACGGCCCCATGGGTACAATGGCTTAAGACCTGGGCAACGTTAATGATGTACTAGCGTAGAAACTCTGCAGATCTCAGTGAAATTTAGAAAAAATAAAACCTGGCACCTCCGGTGGTAGCCAAACTCTGGCAAGGACTAGAGCCTGCTTTTAAAATACTCCCAAAAGTGTTTTTAAAAGGGGTAAACTTCCACTAATGACAGAGCCAAGACCAAGAGACTGAAAGCTTGTTCTGGTTGACACGGCAACTTACCGACGGTGAAACTCTGAAGAAAACATCAGGACATACAGATCTGCAGACAATAGCGGCTCGCGGTGAATTTTCTCTCGTTTTTTGCTTATAACTCGAAAACTATACGCAACTTATAAAAAAAGTGCTTCTACATGAAAATAAACTACAACTACAATATTTGTGCTTTTGGAGCCTTTGTGGTGACAGAAGTCCGAAGAGCGAATTTTCTTTAACTTCAAAGACGTCTTCTTCTACAAAGGCCCACTTAAATCGGTCAGGCACTGCCACCATCTGTTTAAAATCTACAAAAAACTGCACTTTTTTGGTATAATACATAAATCTTTCGAGTCTCCTTATTGGTTTAGTTTCATCTCCAAAAATCCACCCTTCTATACTTCAATGCGCTCTAGCACCTAAACTGTTCGTTTACCGAAAAAATCTAAGCAACATCACTTGAAGGCTATTTAATGTGTAAATCTTTCAAAACCTCATCAACCCTAGATACGCAGAAGGGGAAGTGAAAAGCGGTTAAAAGAGATGCCCAATCTGTGTGTTTTGGTTGGTGTGTAACCTTGGTTACGTCGCTGTACAAAATTTGGTTGTTTGGACAGGTCGGTGAGGTTTTGAAAGATGTATACTGTCTTTTTCTATAGATATACTTTTTTCTAAAAGTGCGTATTTTTGGAGTTATAAGCAATGAACCAATATACAGGGTGATTCATTAAGAATGGACTAAACGAAGCAGGGTGATAGAGGACCTCGATACGCATGGATTTGCCCCCATATGTATAATCCGAAATTTGATGGTTCGGGAATTATCATGATTTATGTGTATTTCCAAAAGAACCTAATTTTTTCATAGATATTTTGTCATGTTGACTAAACCGTTGGTTCTAGCTTGACGAAATTTTCCAGAGGTGTAGTCCAATAATGAGCCTATCACACCGTATGTTAGCTTCCTCAATGTAACTGACAATAGTTGGAAAAAAAAGATCTTTCTAAAATTTCATTGCAGCAGAAGCACTCTCCCTTACTTTACAACGCTCTTGCAGAAAATTTTGACATGGAAATTTTTTGTGAAACATATTTTAAAAACTTCTCTGTTCTATTGACAATGTACCCTACAAATTTCATTCACCTAGTCCTATAGCTTCTCATCAAAAAAATTGTGTTACTAGAAAAAGGCGATATTTCATGTTCCTTATCGCAATACATTGGAACGATGATAATAGTTTTTCATTGTTGCAAATTTTCAATAATAGTGACAGAAGTGAAAATACAGGTTTTGTTCATTAGTTTTTCGTGATCAAATCTAGTTACTGTGGGCTCAGTTCTCGCTCAGTATTTGGATTTTGGGTGTATTGTTCGTTATTTAAGTCAAGTTATGCCTTATTATTTGCAACGGGAATATGCAGTAATGCATTACTACTATGGTTATGCAAAAGGAAATGCTCGGCTTACCGCAAGATTGAATCGAGTTCAAGTGACGCATCTTAAATCATGATAATTCCTGAACCATCAAGTTTTGGATTATACACATGGGGGTCAAATCGATGCGTATAGAGGTCCTCTATCACCCTGTTTCGTTTGGTCCATCCTTAATGAATGACCCTGTATACAGTTTTTTGTCCAATTTTGAACCTTTTGTCGAAATTTAACGCGTTCTAGCACTTGAACCGTTTGTCTGAATGAAAAAACCTGAAAGGTAGAATTTGTAGAAAATTGTATGTATTTTATTTTTATATTAAATAACTTTCTTCAAAAGTAGTTCACAAGTAGTTGTTAAGTTATAAGCGAAAACTGAAAAAAGAGCAAAAACCCCACCCTTCTCGAGCTTCTTAAGTTAATGCTGCCGTTTGAAAGGACCAGACGGCGGTTTTATTACCCCTTTGCTATGTTTGTTCAGCCTACATCGTCAATGCCAAAAATTTTATATTTTAGTATTTAGAATATCTGCACTCTGTCTCCCAGACGCACTACGTTCGATATCCACTAAATTTCAACGCGCTTTAGCACCTAAACTGTTTGTTTGGCAAAAAAAAATCACTATGGGCCGATTTTGTAATTTCTGTCAAACTTTAACGTGCTCAGCGCCAAACTGTTTAATTGAGGAATGGAACCTACTACTAGGAGATATGTTTCCTACATGTAGATGAGAACAAATCTTCCCAACACACTTTAAACATAAGTCCAGTTTTTGCGACACTGATACAGTTTACTCTGGATTTTACTTATCCGGAACCAGTGGGAGTGGACTTACAAAGGATCCTGCCAAGCCTAGTTGTGGCCGTCTTCTAGGAGACACGGCTGCGGGCAGGCGTGCAAAGAGCCGCTGACCTTAGTGCAAGGGCCTTTATAAGGAACTCACGGAGAAATAAAAAAAGCATTAAAGACATCGCGTGTATTTAAATCGCAAGCAAGTCAAACTTGCTTCTGTTTAGTCTAATGATTTCTTAATTACAAAATATTAAGAAGCAATTACGATATTAATGTAAGGAAGAGGAAGAAAATAACAAATTGAAATTTTAAGTAAATTATTTATTATAATTTCGAGCCGAGTCGATTGTAAATTATTCCTGGGAGAACAAACGACGCACAATTTATTTTAAAGTTCTCTGTAAGTTTAATTTGCAATAAAAGTTAAATGTTCAGTTTAAAAGTAAACAAATTTAAAAGTTTTTCCAATTAATAACATTGAGACTTACAAATTGCATCAAAAATTGTCTTGGTTCAGAAACAAACTTTTTGTTTAATCAATTTTTAAACTTAATTGACTAAACTTCATTAGGAATTATAAGAAAAGTTAAAATTTTAGCATAGAATTTCAAAGTGATTCTCGAGAAGATAAATAACATCCCTAAAGTGAAAATTAATTGTAATGACTATACAATATTCTATAAAGAACTAAGAAGTTGGTTTGGCGAAATGTAAAATTAATTACAAGAGATGTAACACAATTACTAAATTAATTGCGTTAAGTAAAGTTTACAAAATTTGGTGGTACCTCTGAGGCGTCTCTTTAAAGTAAATAATGTTTTAAGTTGTGAATTATTGTATAAGGTCTTCAAGCTAATCTTTTGTTCACTTCAAAAATAATAAAGATATTGATGTTGCAAGAGATTCCAAAGGTCGGGATGATAACGCCCTCCTTATTGTTACATCATTTTTATACCTAACATTTTATGAAATCGCTTTTCTCAGTTGGAAACCGCACAATTGAGAGTTTCAAGAAAAATAGGTAATGAAACGCCCGGGGCGAGAGTTTTCCAACAAATGTTTGAAACATGGGTTTACTCAGTAAGAGGGCAATACCGCACATTTTGTCTTTTAAAGAGCTTTATTTGATTCATTTTGTAGTAGATGGTGAAAATTGCGGTTGCGTATCTTCATATATTTTTTTAATTTGCCTAACAAGTCCGTTATAATTTAGTACGGTCATATTGAAATTATTTAAATTTTTATAGTTCCGGGAATTAGAATTGCTCTCAATGGCCTAAGCTATGCTGTTAAGAATTTTTAAAGTTAAATAGCTAAAGGACAAAAAGTACAGGTATACTTTAACATCGACAATTACTAACGTTCACTACAAAGTTCGTAAAAATTACAATTTTTTTTAATAGGGAGGAATGCGTTTGCTGATGTTACTCACAACGCTTGTTGAAATTGACAAAAACTCACTTACTCTTAATAAGGGTTTAGCCAAATTAGCAACATATTTTTTACTGTGTAACTACATCACTAGTTGGCACAATTGTGGAGTTAAGACCTCTTGCTGGGCAGAAAAACAGCATTTTTGGGAAACTGACTAACAGGCAAACAGGCCTCCTGGAAGTGAAGTCTCTTTTAGTGCAGGCAGGAAAACCAGTACACCTCTTGACTCTTGATGGAGAGACAGACTAACAAGCAAACAGGCTAAAATTTTGTGGGATCAAAGACTTGTTCACAACTGAGCCAATGTTACTTTTCTAATCATTTTTTTTGTAAAATTTAGGTTACGCCTTATAGACCAGGGACGATCTGAGGTGGGGAAGGGGACGGGGGTGAGTTTTTAAGGGTAAAAAACGGTTTATCTCGATTTCCGGCAAAACTACAAGTCCTATGAAAAAAAGTTAAATCGCAAAGTTGTGGGTAATTAAAAGCCATAACCTCACAATTTATGTGAAAAATTCAAATAACCAAGTTTTTGGTTCTTTATTTGTATCTTGTGCAAAAATTTTTATTTTTTCACAAAATTTGGTGAAAACTTACCTTTTTATGTCCCAAATACACAGTAATTTTTTTGATTTCAAATATTCATCGTTTCACCTTATTTTGACTTAATATCGAAAAAGCACCCCAATTTTCAATCGAAAATTCTCACGTCAAAATATCTGCTTTTCTAAAAAAGTCGGTGGGCTTTTTGTTCGTTGAAGTCTCTACTTTCTGTTGGTATAAAAAAAATATATACATTACTATGGTAAATGTTCTCAGAAAATGCAAATAAAGAAAAAAACTCGAATCCGAAATTTTTTTTTATCATTATGTACAATTTTGAGCTATTAGATAAAATTTACACTTTAATTACTCGAAAAACGTAAAATTTCATGTTACATTGATAAACAAAAAAATTACAAATCCATAAAACATAAAGATTGCAAAAAACATGCGAAAATAGTTGTTCTAAATATTAAAAATAGGATTTAAAGGGGATTTCATCTAAAAAATGTAACTGCTGCAATTTTTTTCAGTAATAAAGTTGATTTATTAAATTCTAATTACTACATTTATGCATAGAAAATCTCATAATACAGTGTGTCCCCGGTTGACTTCGCTATAGGTGTGATCGACCAAAAATTTTGGAATATCGTTTTAATATTTTGGGATCCTGCTGTGCTTGGTCTGAAAAGTATTGCGAGCAGATTTTTGATTTAAAAAAATCAAGTTGGTCATGACAATTGAGAAAAAACTATTTTCTGTTTAGGTAAAGTGCCCTTTTGGTTATCGATATTACAAAATATTATTAGGAAAAGTTGTTCAGAATATGAAATTATGACTCGACGCAACATTTCAAAAACATTGGTTCACCTTAAGAAATTTTCTCGATTGTCATGACCACCTTGATTTTTTGAAATCAAAAATCTTATCGGTAAACTTTTCAGATTAAGCAGGGCGGGATTCCAAAATATCAAAACGATATTCCATAATTTTTAGTCGATCACACCTATTAGTCCGTTCTCAAATGTACATCCGTGGGATCCTAGATGAAGAAAGTGTGGCATTGATCTCAATCTCTTTATTTGAACTTGGAGAAACATAAAGTTTAATATACAAAATATTGCTACAACAATTATACACAAAAAAGGTTATTACGAATTTTTATGTAGGACTAACTGTTTTCTCAGAAAGCTTACAGCCCCCTTGTAATTGTACAAAACCAGGCTCCCGTCGGAACCTTGATGAAGCAAGTATGTTATTGATCTCAATTTTTTTGTTTGACGTTGGAGATACATAATTTTGATGTTGGCACTCTCAAAAATGATGCGTTTGAGGGCAGCACTCGAGAAAAAAATGGCCGATATCGCAAACACTATTTAATCTATCTAAATAGTTCTGATTTTTTGGTACCTTGTCTATTAAGTATGCCTAATGATATATTGAAATTTTGGACCTCGGCCCAGACCTCCTTTTCTCCTTTTCCTCCTTTTCTCCTTTTCCTCCTCCTTTTCTAGATTCGAGTTGTTTTTTTATTTGCATTTTCTGAGAACATTTACCATAGTAATGTATATATGTTTTTATACCAACAGAAAGTAGAGACTTCAACGAACAAAAAGCCCACCGACTTTTTTAAAAAAGCAGATATTTTGACGTGAGAATTTTCGATTGAAAATTGGGGTGCTTTTTCGATATTAAGTCAAAATAAGGTGAAACAATGAATATTTGAAATCAAAAAAATTACTGTGTATTTGGGACATAAAAAGGTAAGTTTTCACCAAATTTTGTGAAAAAATAAAAATTTTTGCACAAGATACAAATAAAGAACCAAAAACTTGGTTATTTGAATTTTTCACATAAATTGTGAGGTTATGTGAAAAAAGTGTAAAAACAAAATTTGTAGATCTTTTAATTACCTACAACTTTGCGTCTTAACTTTTTTACATATGATTTGTAGTTTTGCCGGAAATCGAGATAAACCGTTTTTTACCCTTAAAAACTCACTCCCGTCCCCTTCCCCACCCCAGATCGCCCGTAATTTATTTTTTCCTACATTTTTGGTATATTCTCTACCTTTTCCAATGGGTTTCATCCTACTATAATTTTTTTTGGTCTCAAAAATTATCGGCCCTGGTCTATTATACCTGTAGCTATTGAAAAACAATCTAAATGCACAAGCAAATCGTCAATCTAATGAATAACCGTAATCATTAAGGGCAATGTTCACGTTCTTCAAAGTTTCTCCTGCGGGGCAGCGGGTTGGGACGAGGTAAAAACTTTGCCAAAGGTGGGCTGAGCAAAGGCTCGACAGGACGACGTCAACGTGCACTTACGTTTATAGTAAAGCGCTAGTGTACGGACAAGGCGAAGATATTTGGATAAGTCGGCTAAAATGCATATTTTAAAAAAAGTGATTTATTAGCCTTCCAAGGGTCCAATTGGTGTAATGCCAGCATTTGAGAGTGTTTGACACCTTTGTCACACGTCACTCAAGTACACGTGGACTAAAAAGCAAAAATGAGAAAGACCACTCCGTTCTGACGCTGAAGATTTTTCAAGAAAACCTTTTATTTATATATTTTTACATTTCGATAATTGCTATCTTCTTCGGAAAATTATAAATTATAATTTGTCAATTTACAAATGTGAAATTTATAATTTTCCGAAGAAAGTAGCGATTATCGAAACGGAAAAATAAATAATTTAAAACTTTTATTGGCTTTAGTTGTTTCCTTAAAATTAGTTTAATAATTCGTAACACGCGAGTGAAAAAATTTCTTGGTATTTTGTAGAGCACAAGGAATGCGAAAGAAAACAACATATTTATAGAGGGGGGAAAACCAGAAGGTAAAAAATCCCCCTCGCGAAGAGATTTTATATTTACAAAATATACAAAGAAAAATACTAAATAAAAAAAGCTGTTGGTTCATTTGTTCATTTCCCTTAAACGAATTATAAAGGATGCTCCTGACTTTCTTATCACGAGGCGCATTCTTCTTCATTCGACAAATTTCCCCAAACCAGGAAGCCGTTAGTCTTTTGGACCTCTCTTCATGCCAAAGACCACTAGTCGCTTGTCCTCTAGTTGCCTCCTCGATACTTTTTATTTCCTCTTTCCCTTTTTGCAAACTTTGTAAAAACTCGTCTTTTTAATCTTGTGGTATGGTCTCAATAGGTGTTTCTAGCCCATAATGATGATCTGCTGGAGCTGATTTTTTTTGTCGTACCGGTGCTTTTGTTTTAAATCCAGCACATGTTGGTTCTTGTATGGTCCCATTCTTGGTTGTTGTGGGTTGTTGCAACTGAAGTTTAGGTACCTTCACAGGGCTGAAATTTTCATACTTAATTAATTATAGTAAATCTCACATTCTCAATCTCACATCGCTAAAGGACGTCTAATACTAATTGATCAATTTACATAATTAATAATTTATTATAATTACCTCCATCTAGCCAGCGACGCATTCCGGGCACGCTTTTTTGAACTTACTCTCGCCGTAGACAAACTAATTTTACTTTTTTTTCCCATTTTAATATGGAAAAAACAATAGTAGTAGCCAATAAAGAATTATTATTACTCTACGCACAATACACTGCACTGGCAATAAAACACTAAAATTATACGCACAAACTCCAAACTCAAATGTAAATTCAAATTCCTTCGACTCAAACTCCGCCTTCTCTCTATTAGTTACTATGATTTTCCTAGGTGGCAGCCTATTGTGGCTCAAAATTTAACAAACGGATTTTTAAGTTTTTTGTTGTTAATTTTTTAAAATAAAGAAAAATACTTAAAGTAAAGTCAATTTAAAATTTGGTTTTCGATGTCCGGACGGATGTTTTAATTAGTTTTTTTAATTTTTTAAGTTTTACTACCTTTGTTTAAACAACAATTTAAAAAAAACATGCGTCCGGAACACGAGCATAAAAAAATATAAATATTTCATCTAAAAAATTTTTATGTAAAATTAAAAACAAACGATTGAAACCAGAAAAACGCAACGAGCGGATGAAGGATAGCCTTAAGTCGCATAGAATTCCATCAAAGAAGATAATTCTATTACATTAAAGCAATGTTCATTTCGGTTGCGGTTAATGTAAAACCGTAGAACTAAGTTTAAGATTTACTTTATTATATTAATTACAGACAAAGACGTGATTAAGGTAACTTCAAACTCGAAAACTTAAATAATAATAAGAAGAACCTTTCCTATTCTATTTTGTTAAAATATTTCTTTAAAAAACAAATGCTGCAATGAAAAATTTTAATGTTCCAGCAAAAAAAATGACATTAGTTTTTAGTTTTTTTATCGATGCAATTTGTAACGTTTTATTGAAATAAATTTTCAGAATAAATACAACAAGAAAATTAGTTATAACTTATGTGGGATGTGTAACAAGCGACTTAGAACAAGAGTTGGAAAATGTAGACGGGTATAGTAGAATGCGATAAAAGAAAATAAAGAAAATAAGTTTATATTTTGAGGCATTTTCTTAATAATGTTATATATAAAAACAAACAAAAGAAGGTTAAATTAATTATTTTTTAAATACCTATCTTGGGTACACGTAATTTTCTTTTAATGAAAAACTAAATTATTTTTTATTAGCAAGTTAATTGAATTTGATATGTTTTTTTGAGGCAAATAAATTATTTTTGTCATTTTGAACAACTCAAAAATACTTGAAGAAACCTCCAGGCGAATGAAGTATTAAAAACAAATTTAATGAAAAAAAAAGTTAATTAGAAAATGCATGGCTTAAGTGGTGACAGTAGAATTACTATGTCAAATGGAATTTTTAACGATACTTTTTGCCTTTTTACAGTTGGGATATTACACTTTAGACTTTTAACAATAGTTGAAGACAAACTACACAATTAATTGCTTTTTACAAAATGCTGAAATGTGAGCATAAAGAACTGTACCATAACTATTGGATTGTCGAGGGGGTGAAGAGGGAGAAGGTGAGAGAGAACATCTTATTTAAAAAAACTTCAACCCTTCAACTCTTTACGTTTTGGTTTAACAAAACTACTCCAGTTGTTTACAATAACTATTTTACACGGTTCTGAAGTGAAGAACGTTAAAATATTTCATATTTCATAAATATGCATCACGTTTTACTCACAGGAGACACCTGACAGGTTAATGCTTAGTTGAAGCATGAAACTGGCACATTGCTAAAGATTACCTCTGCGGTTCTCTCGCCTTCTTAATTTAATTCTGTTGTTTCGCTTTTTAATACGCTGTTGATTTAAAAATACGCATTCAAAATATTTTTGTTTCATCTAAATAAGCCGAGAGCTTAAATGTCGTTCGTGTATTTTACTAAAGGTTAAACGCCGGAAGAATGAACGCAGGAAATTTAAAAGTTTTCGAGCGACCAAATAAGTGGTTAATCAAAAAATAAGGTTATTTAATAATTAATTAGTTCCACCCTAGAATAATCATTGATAATTTTTTTTTTCGAAGTTGGGGCACAAACGTACCAGACCTAACCGTAACCAGCCCTTGTTTTTATGTTGTACTTAACTTCTCGGTGAGGTTAGCAGTTACATACTAACTGTCCGTGACTTCTTCTCTAAACTCAACCCAATAAATCGTGACAATATTTTTGTTTATCCCTCTTTCATATTCCTCGATGACAAGTTTGTCTTTATCTCAATCTTCTTTTCATCCACCTTTCTGTGTAGTCTATTTGTATTCGTCATGTTATAATACGAGGCGTTTTTCTTATTTTTATTTTTTTACCTGTTAATATTTTACTTTTAATTTCTCACACAATCAGACATTTTGTGTTTGTTATCAAACGCAAATAGGGGTTGAGTCCCCACTGTTATTGAGGCTATTTTAGACTTTTAGAATTTCCTCCACGGACTTTTCCTGGTTGTATTTGAGAAGAGGTTCGTAAATTCTAACGAGGATGTGGGCAAGAAGATTACCCTTTGTGGGGAAAAATAGTAAATAAAGAAACGCGAACTAATCTGAGCAAAAACTGTAAAATGCTAAAACAATAACTCAAAGACCCAATTTCTTGGTTTTTTGGTATTTAAAAAAATCAGCTTTCCTATTTCAAATAGAGACACCGTATAATTTCATATTTTTGAAATTAGGGATATAGTGCGTTCTCAAATGTACACCCGTGGGATCCTAGATGAAGCAAGTGTGGCATTGATCTCAATCTCTTTATTTGAACTTGGAGAAACATAATTTCGATGTTGGCACTCTCGAAAATTATACGTTTGACTGCTGCGCGTGAAGAACAAAATGGCTAACATAGCAAACACTTTTTCCAATTTATCTGAGTAACCATTAGTGTTACAAAAAAAAGTTTAATATACAAAATATTGCTACCACAATTATACACAAAAAAGCATATTACCAATTTCTATGTAGGAATAACTGTTTTCTCAGAAAGCTTACAGCCCCCTTGTAATTGTACAAAACCATGCTCCCGTTGGAACTTTGATAATGCAAGTATGTTATTGATCTCAATTTCTTTGTTTTACGTCGGAGAAACATAATTTTGATGTTGGCACTCTCGAAAATGATGCGTTTGAGGGCAGCACTCGGGAAAAATCCGATATCGCAAACACTATTTAATCTATCGAAATAGTTCTGATTTTTTGGTACCTTGTCTATTACGTAGGCCTGATGATATATTGAAATTTTGGACCTCGGCAGACCTCCGGATCTTTGTCAAAAATCCAAGAAACAGCGAAATTTTAAAAACTTTTTTAGTTTCTGTCAATTTTGACCCCGAAGGATTAATTTTTCGGCAAAGATAGTTTAATATTTTTAAAAAGTACACTAATTTTTTTACAATTTGAGACTAGATTGGTCTCTATAAACCTAGTGGCGTCCGAGATACAAGTGCACAAAACTTGACAAATTTTTCCTATTTTGTGATTTTTAGCGATACAGCGATTCGCATTATTTACCTTGCACAACATGCAGCAGTTATGATTTTTTTATATGTCTTATATGATGAAGATGTAATGATAAATACACGTTTTGGTCTTCGGTGGATCTCCGGATCTTGGTCAAATATTCAAAAATATATATTATGATTTAGTTTTGCTTTACTTTTGGATATTTGACGAAGATCCGGAGATCCGCCAAAGACCAAAACTTGAATTTATCATTAGGCCTCCGTCACATAGAACATACCAAAAAATTATAACTACAGTAGAACCTCGATTATCCGGGGCGACTGGGACCATGCTCTGCACGGATAATTGAAAAACACGGTTAATAATAAATGACTTTTAGTTACCACAATAATGTACATGTACATACTACAAAGGTCTTATTTGAAAAAATCAGACAATCGAGATGTAACAAGTCCTTAACTCTCCAGCAGGCGCGTGTTATTTTGTTACACGAGTGGGCGCATGGATTACATACGTAATCCATTTTAAAGTTATATTTTTTGTTATCAAAAATGATTTTTTTGTAAATTTTTTTTTATTAAAGCGTACTTTAGTATATACTTCAACTTCTAAAACGATTTTTGTGTCGATAAAATGGTTTATTAGACAGTAATAACCAAAATTCTAGGTTTGGCTAAAAAAACACATTTACTTCTAGGTATAACGCCAATTTATAAAAATTCCCTTATGAAACGTTTTTTAGTTATTATTTTATTTAGAATAAGGTGCCTAAAACTACTACAAACATTAATTTTAACAAAAAAAACAAAAATTTAAACTAATACTACAAAAATGAATCGTCGGAAAAATACTATAAATTGCCCCACTGGTTTTCGGCGCAACGAACGCAAACATCCACAATATGGTCTTTGCACGTCCAATTATTGCAAGTAAACTATAAACGGTGTTTCACAGAAACGAACATAGAGCTACTAAAGCTAAATATAAAAAAATAAATTCAAAAATACGTAAAAATTGTATTAGGTCTTTATTTCTTCGAGATTTCAAGTTGAACTTTCAAATGCAGTCTTGCTTTTTATATTTTTATTGCCCAACGAGTTTGTTTATTTTAATTTGAACACCCTATAGCACCGAGGACAACACCCATCACTCCTCATATTTCTTGTACTAATATTACCGAATTATAACACGAAAAGCAACAATAATAACAAAATAACATTAATGCGTCTCAGTGTAAAAATTGTTACGCGAGTGGGCGCGTGGATTACGTATGTAATCCAGTCAAGTTAACGAATTTTTTCTGAAGCCCCCCAACATTACAATTTTTTTTTGATCAAGCAGTCATGTCGACTCATCCTTTTTAGGAAGGTACTGAAAATGCCGATTATGTATTTGAAGTAAAACCAAAATTGCATACAAAAAATAGAAGCTGGATTACATATGTAATCCACGCGCCCACTGGAGGGTTAAACATGAATGTGTGTAGGTAAAGGGCAAGCAGAAATACTACACCAATTGGCACTGTTATCAATCTAATAGCCATTTCTATACAGCAATTCTGAGAAATTTTATATCTACATAAACACCAAATAGGATATCTTTGTATTTAATAAAAGTGCAAATCTCTAAAGTAAGCAAAAATTCAAGAAAAATTCTAAACGATTGTGAAGCATTAATACATAATGTTAAATAATTATTATTATGATATTATGAATACATAAATTAAAAAAAAAATAGTAATAACAAGTGCACGGATAATCCGCCGCACGGATAATCGAGGTTCTACTGTACTCCATTTGCTGATAGGTAACTAATACGAACCCGTCTCAAAAATCTAAAACTAAAACGCATATATCTAGATCCGGATTATTTACCTTACATTAAATGGGGTAGTTATGATTTTTTGGTATGTTGTACATGATGAAGGTCTAGTGAAAAATCCAAATTTTTGTTTTCGATGGAACTCCGGATGTTTCTCAAAAATTTAAAACAACAGCAGATCTAAATCATATATATTTTTGAAGATTTGACAAAGATCCGGAGATCCACCGAGGTCAAAAACTTAGATTTGTTATTAGACCTTCATCATGTACATCATACCATAAAATCTTAACTACCCTATTTGATGCAAGGTACTTAATCCGGATCTTTGTCAAAAGCTGTATCGCCAAAATGTGACAAAATTGCAAACTTTTGTACACTTGTATCTGAGATACTATTAGGTTTACAGAAAACATTCTAATTTCAAATGGTAGAAAATTTTATCTATTTAAAAAAGTATTCAACTATCTTTGCCACCAAATTAATCGTTCGCGGTCAAAATTGACAAACACTGAAAAAGGTGTAAAATTTAGCAGTTTCTTAGATTTTTGACAAAGATCCGGAGGTCTGTCGAGGTGGAAAACTTGGATTTATCATTAGGCCTCCGTAATAGACAAGATACCAAAAATTGGAACTGCTAAGATAAATTGGAAAGTATTAGAGGTCTTAGCCATTTTGTTTCTCGCGTGCAGCACTCAAACGCATCACTTTCGAGAGTTCCAACATCTAAATTATGTGTCTCCAAGGTCAAACAAAGAGATTAAGACTAGTGTCACACTTGCTTCATCAATAGCCCACGAGTGCCTGTTTTTGCACAATTGCAACAGTTCTCTTTTTGAGGAAACGGTTAATCCTACATAAAAAATTATGATAACCTTTTTTATGTAGAATTGATGTATCAATATTTTTTGTATAGAACTTTTTTTTGTAATCCCAATAGATAACTAGAAAAGTGTTGCGATGTTGGCCATTTTCTTTCGCGCACAGCTCTCAAACGCATATTTTTCGAGAGTGCCAACATCGAAATTATGTTTCTCCAAGGTCAAACAAATAGATTGAGACTAGTGCCACACTTGCTTCATCAAGGATCCCACGGGAACCTGTTTTTGTACACTTGAAAACGGACTAATAGGTAGTACTGCTTCTTAAAATTGTTTGGAATAAGTATTTTTGATATTTTTTTAAACACTTTAAGAGCTTTTGGAATGAGCTTCAACGCGTACGAAAAGATCCTGTTGTGGCCACATCGGTCGTTTTGGTTATGATGAGCCAAATTCGGAGTTTTTTAAGTCAAAAGTTTTAAAATTTATCACTTATTTTGTAAATATTATTTATAATAATTTCAGGTGGCTAAATTAATTCAACGCGCTGTAGTTAGAGACGAATTGACCCACAGCGGCCCAGGTAACTTTACCAATAATATTTTTGACCTCAAATTAAAAATTTGATTTTTCTTTTGAAATAATTGTAACGTATTCGAGAATATTACTTGTTATAATGTTATAAATGATATACCTACCATTTGTTTCACTTCGATAAGAATTTTTGCACATTGTATCGTCATCCTACGATAAGAATTTAAAATGTTATACAAAATACTACCTAATAATCATTGAATTAGTATCGACTCGTCTTTTTAATAATTCAGTGGGTAAGTGAACTCCGCGTGGTTATGTGCTCATCAGTGCTCGCGTTAGGAATTATCTTGTGCCATTTTGGACGATCTGCAAGGAGTTTTAAGTTCAATTTCCGCTACTTCATAAAGGTTAGTACTACTACTACTCCTTTTTTTACCACCAGTAATTTGATTTCGGCCACTTTACCAAAGTTTTATCGACAAAATAATCTTTTAAAAAATCGATACAGGGTGGCCTATATGAGAGTATAACGATTGACCAATTCTGTAGTTTTCATATTATAACTTTGGCTTTAATTATTATTGAAAACCTAGAAACAGAAATACTTACGCGAAATGTAGGATTTTAGTTCATTTTTTCTATTTTTGGATAATATAATATGTTGTAAGTGTAAAAGTTTTTAACTAAACACATTTGTTTGGTTTATTTGCTATTACCAGATCTGCTTTTATAATTTTTTGAGGGTCAACATTCCATAAATTCATAATTTTTGTTGTACTTAATTAAAATTTATAATTTATAGCAAGTCGGTACATTTATTTATTGCAATAAAGCTCTATTATTTGTTTATTATGGTTAAAAAAACTCTACAGGTTAGGAAATTAGGTTAGCTATGGGGTATACCCTTACGTGTGTGTCCAGCTTTAGTTGTAGTTTGGGTTATGGGCGGAAGTCCGGAGTCGGTACGCCACAATTATTGTTAAGATTATGTGTAGGAAAGAAATTAATAAATACGTGATGCGGTTTCAATAATTATAAAAAGATAACAACAAGCAATAACACTATTCAGCCAGAAATTGATTAGCTTTTCTATTTCCAATAGACCCTCTGTATAGTTTTAGATTTTTGAAATCAGGAAGCGCTTTAGAGCATACTTTTGTTTAGTACTTTCCGAAACCTTTTTAAATATTTTGAGATCTTCATACGCATACGAAAATTAAACTGTCACTTCTAATTGCGATTCCTTTAACTATTTTCTGATAACTTAAAATTGAATAAGTTTCAAAATATTTTTTCTTGTAAGATACGAAATAAATGAGTTACAAACGCATTTATCTATGTAGAACTTTTTTTAACAAAATTTTTTTTTTAAACTTATGTAAAATTAATCTCTTTTGAAAACACCTGGGGTATCATATAGAATGTTATCGAGTAAAACAAAAAGCAGAAGCTCGTTTTATAAGCGGCGGTAATCCCAAAAAGAGTTTTTATCCTCAAATTTTCATCTAACGTAATTGCTTACTTCACAGACGAAGTCGAGTAAGCTTTGTAACGAAGTTGAAAATTTCGTCGAGATTTTCCGAATTTTCACTTTTTACACGATAATCATTTTTTTTTAAAGAAACAAGTTCCTGTCCGTTTGTGTGTGCAATGGTATAATAGGTATATCTATAAAACGAAAACGATGTATATTTTGAAATAAAGTAACCCTGTGGCGGGGAAAAAATGCTAACAATACACTTTGCGCTATTTTTTCTGATGTACAAAAGAACGATAAATTGTGCCATTACGCTCGCTTTAAATAGTAAACGATTTTTGAATTTTATTTAAATTTTTTAACGTGAGCAATTTGTGTTTGACAAGATAAAATGGAATGTATGTTCAAGCATCAAGCTGATTACTGTGGATGCGGATAAAGCTGTGATTACATTTTTATACTCTCATCCTTGAGTTGTAATAGTGTGAAAATGTGTGTTTAGTGGTTTGCAGAAACTTGCAAAAATAAATTTATGGCCCTTATTTAATAAATAATCAACGATTTCGTATAGCGAGAAAAATTCTAAAATTTAAATTAGTTACACCGACTTCACATTTTGGTCACAATTTAATAATTAATGGCGAATTTATTTTTACAAAAGCTAAACAAATTACAAAATTTTGTTTTTCCGTTCTTTTTTATATTTAATAAAACAAATTGTTTTCGAAGTTGCTTTTTACATTTTTTAAATTAACTTTTACTCAAATTAGTGTGTTTAAAATTTAATTCTGAACTGTTTCATTATTAATTACTAGAAAGTAGTAGTTGCACACAATTAATAAATGTAATTCTTAGAGACTCTAACTTTGAGAGAATAAAACAAAGCAGAAACTATACTTAGATACCAGTATTGTAGTGAAAACGAGATTACAACTGAGAGGGTAGGTAAATCGATTACTTTATATTACTCTTATAGCTACGAGAGTAACGAAATGTATTAGGTAGAATAAACGCGTAGCTAAATTCTTAAATCGTACTTAGCTAAGGGTGAACGGTATAAAGCAACTACGGCGAAATGCGAAATCGCTACGATAGTGCCAAGTTGAGATAATAATTATGCACTACAAAACGAGTTCCAACCTAGTTGTACCCTGTGCGGTTAACTATATTTTCAATTTTGCCACAGTTGCGTTTCACCGTGTGTTTAAGAGCAACGCGACCGTGATGTGACATGGCAAAAATGCTTCAAAATCAAGAAACTAGAACGAGTTTGGTGGGCACCTCGAAATAGATAAAATTAAAAATATGTAGCATATTAGGAAAATCTTGATCTAGCATCGTATTAAATTCGAAAGTCAAAAATTTCTTTTAACCCGTCGTTAGTCGCTAGATGAGCATTTCCTTCACATTTTTTTGTACTTCCTGTAACTTTTTACGCAAGTAATATTTTTCCTCGCCGTCTCGTGTAGTCTCCTGATAACACTTCCACCACCGATTGGAGGAACGCCTTTATTCAACATTAGTTTTAATTTGCATGCTACAACACGTTATTCAAATCGGTGCAATATAATGTGAGGGAAACGTTCATATAGCGACTAACAACGTAACCGCGTATTAATAATAATTAATTTTTGTTTGCAAAAATTTTAAAAACATAATTTGAACAACATTTTGAAGGTAGAGGTTTTAGGTTCTAGTAGGTACCTACTATTAAGATTTTTCAAAATTTAACCCTTAACTCGCGACGTTAATACATTTTACGCAATAGGCGAATATCGGCTTCAGAGACTGCTCTTGCTGTATAGCTATAAAATGCACCGATTAATACGCAAATAGCACTTTTTTATTAACTAATAATAAAATGCAAAGCTTAAAGTACAATATAGCACAAAAAATTTTAATGTTTATGAAGTAACATTTGTTTTATTACCGTTTCTTCCGAGTTAGATGCTATTTTCCAAAGAATCAACAATTTATTAGAAAATTATATTTTAACAGTGTATCTACTTGAATTTGAAAAAAATCAATTAAATTATACTTTAATTATAATAAAAAACAGATTTTGCAATATAATTAGTCCTTTGATTTTCCAAAAAATAAACAATTTATCAATGCTCAATACATTCAAACGCTTGACTATCGATACTAAACGGCCTGTAAATTAGTGATAAGAAAGGCTGGCGACGGCGACATCCGGTCAATTTGTCGGTAACATAATATTTTCAAGGTACACAAGTAAGCAACTTCTTAGGTATGTAAATAAAATTGTTATGAAACTTTAAATTTTACGTGCTGGTCACACAGGCCGTCGTCTCGGTTTAATGATTAAAATTCGTTTCTTTGGTACTTATACTCGTAACTTGTAGCCTAGCCGGGATAATTTCCCCAACAATTTAACTATAGACGACAATTTCAGATTTTTGTTTTTTAAATGCTAATTGCCTACAATAGTGATAAAAAATTTAAAATCTAAAGCAGAGTTCAGACTATAGAACTGAGCTTAGAGCCGAGCCTCGTTGGCTGACAAAAACCACGTCTTAATTGTACAACATTCGGCTCGCTAATTAGGGCGTTGTTTTTTATTCGAGACATAGCTCGGCTTATAGCTCGGTTCTATAGTCTGGATCCTGCTTAATATAATATGGACCTTGCCCTTTTGGCACTATCTGCACGAATTTAAAAAACAAAAAAATCTAACGAAATCATCTTCATAAGTCCATGTCATAAAGTTAATTTTAAAAACCTTTTCCAAGCATTACTCAAGGCAATAATGATAAACGTCCCCTCTTCTCCTCTTCTATCTGAACAATATTGTACGGGATAAATTTTTTTTCACTTTGCAATAACGACTGCGGACGCAATAAGTATCCAATAAGCCCAATTTCAGACGATTTAGTCACTAGTGCATTCTCGTCATCTCGTTGAATAATACAAGGCAATATGTGCTTTGAAAAATGGCAATTTTCCTTCTGACAGTTATCGAAATATAATATTAGACATACCTAGACGATCTCGGTAAAAGATTATCTTTTGCGTTCATCTTCTATGCATATTTTATTATGTAAATCTACGTAGGTACAACGTACGGTTTTTTTAAATTTTCATTTTAGGCCTCTCTCAGAGATTTTCGCAACAATAAATTGTAGTTTCAAGTTTCAAGAGTAACTTCTTTAAGTTTCATCTCATTCTTTAATTAGGTACACTTTTGTTTTTATTTGAATTGCAGTTTCTTTTATGCGTTAATTTTTTCTAAAGCTGCGTCTACATTAAAACGTGTTCAAAACAAGGAATTGAATATAAAACCGAAAAGGCATTTGAAAAAGTGGACTGAAAGTCTCATAAGTTGGCTTAGAGTAGGCACTACATGAGAGTATTTTAGCAGAAGTGGTTTATGCCGCAAATTTTCTAACAAATACCTAAGAGGGCAACTATTCGCCGGAACATTTTAATGTTGACGCAGCTTAAAAGAAGACAAGCTCTTGCATATATGATTTAGTAAACCCAGTCAGTTGTGGATTTACCCTAACGCTATAAAAATACATTTCGCACTTTTTACTGCTACTTCTTAATATTGGATATTTCGGGAATTCGAGGGTGAATTTCAAGCGAAATAAACTTGTAGGAGTTGTGCAACCTAAAAGGCTTTGTTACAAATCTAAAATTAATCCTATTTTTTCACACAAATATTCTCAAACAATAAAAATCGGTCGTAATTACGCTGCCCATTCTAGAACAGTGTAACAGTGAATTATAAAAATGACAATCTTTCAACAGAAAAACTCGTTTTACTGCAAATATAACCCCGTTTCTGTAATAGCTAATAAGAAATAATCGGCAAAGATGGAAGTTCTTTTTAAGTTCATCACAAGTTCACCAGCTCTCTTGAACTTTCCACCAACGCTCAAACAGCATTTAAACTTTTAGTTTTAGTTTCGAGGAGTTGATAGTTCTTTCTACAGCCCCGTTTAAATTGAAATAGGTAACAAGTTTACGAAATGTTCTACTTTTCACCCTCTTTGTAACGTAATCAACTAATTGTCTTAAGTTAAATGCGGTTAGGTATCTCCAGAGAAGCTTACATTTGCGTAGGTACTTGTTACAAACTAGATTGAAAGATGTTCACAAGACGCTTTAGCATTTATCATTTATCAGTTTTCCGCACTTTTCTTGGATTTGATTTAGCGTAACATTAGAACATGAGCGATTGTCTGTTTCTATCATATTATTTGCAATACATTTCTTCGCCATTCAATGACACTTCAATTTTCCGAATGATGTATTGAAAAATCTCTAATCGTAAATAATTGTCTTGTTTTTCTTTTTTTACTTCTCGAAATTTACGTATTTTAAACTCGACAACATAGCAACTTATACAAGGTCTTCTAATAACAAGGATACAATAGAATAGATGGAATATATTGGACCACAATTTTTATTTTATTTGAAGCACACACGACTAAATTATTTTCTGCATTACCCACCCAATAAATAGCCACATCAGATTCGTTTACAAGAGTGAAATGTATGAACTTAATTTTTGAAGACTTTTTTGAATAAATCAGGCCGAATTTTGTGAGTTTAGGATTCGATATTTAATTTTTAGTCGTCTATATCGTCTGTTGGATCTCCAGTGGATTATTTCAACACCAAAAACAACAATTTTGCTTTTGACAAAGTCATTTAGCCAAAAATGAGATTTGTTCAAAAATATGTTTTTTTATCAAAATTTTAAGTAGCTGTAGAGTGTAGAGCCCAATAGGCAAACTCACGATGGATAGGATCGTCTAGTTTTTAGTTGTTAAAGGTTAAAAGTAATCGAAAATCATGAATAATAATAATTTTATGTAAAATGCCTTCAATGTTGAGATAAATAATTAATTATTTATCTCAATATTGAAGGCATTTTACCCTTTGATTCTTGTGCTGAACGTATACTATTATACTCATAGCTATACAAATGCTAGATACACGCTTTACGAGTTTCTCGTTTTTGACAACACCGTAGCCAGAAAAGGATTTGAGCAAGAGAAGGAGGCAAGTCCCCTGCCCCCCAAATTGAAATTAAATCCAAAAATATTATTTTTATTGAATTTATAATTTTATAAACTTTTATTTTTTCTTTTTCTGTGAATGTACTCAGGGTAGACTGTCCCAGTGCCGTTTTCTAATAATGTAGTGAAAAGATTTATTCTCTTTTCCGAAGCCTTTACATAATTTGCAGGATGTAAAGGACGCCTAATAGTATGCAGGATTTAGGAACCTCTCTATGGAGCTCTGATTGCTGCACTATAAAAAGAACCAAAATTTTATTGCAATCCCAATAATATTTCGATGAACGCCATTTTGAATCCGCCATATTGGCAGTTGAAAGGCAAAAGTACCACATCTATCTCATCGAATTAAAAATATATAAGGCATTCCCACAAAAATTATTTCCCCACCTGCTTTAGTTTCTCCACAATAAAGTTTTAAAATTTTGTTGATTTCAGCTAATTGGTTTTATCGAAAAAGTTGTCATATTCTTTTTTGTAGAGCACTAAAATTACTACAATTTAGACCTACAACATTTTTCTCTTAGCCATACAGAGTTAGCAAGAATTAGCGCCGTAAAAACACGAAAATTTGCAAAAGTTGGTACCTGAAAAACCACAAAATGTAACTCTTTTCTGTTCATCATCTCTTAAGAGTGCTTTTAAAATGTTACCGACCTTAGATGCGCAGAAGGGGAAGCGAGAAAGTGGTAAAGAGAAAATGAACAAAAAAAGTTACATTTTGAGGTTTTTCAGGTATTTTTCAAAATTTGCGTGTTAATACGGCTGTTAGCGGAACTAACCTTGCATTTCATTCTGATGCAAAACTCTTTTGCAGGTGAGTAGTAGGTACCCATAGGTGACTTTTAAGAAGTCGTACCCTGATGAGACCCGCGAAGGTAGACAAGTAAGTGCCTTCCAAGCACATCAGTCGCGGTTACTACTTCTTAAAAGTCACCTATGGGTACCTACTACTCACCTGCAAAAGGGTTTTGCATCAGAATGAAATGCAAGGTTGACCCTAATATGTGCCACTAACGTCCGTACTATGTTTTTACGGGGCCGCTTTTCGCTAACGAGCTAAAGAGTTTAGAGAAAAATGTTATACGTTAAAATATTTGTAATTTTAGAGCTCTACAAAAAAGAATATGCCAACTTTTTTGCTAAATCCAATTTATGAGGAGATATTCAGCGATTTCTGATAAAAGTCGTAAATTTTCGTCGTTTATTCATTGCTGCGGAGCTAGGGGAGGTGCGGCGAGATCAAAAACTTGGAATTTTAATCAAGAGATACATGTATTTATATAACATACGAAGAAATCAGAACTATTCGACCTTTTGCAGGAAAAATTGTGCAATTCGAGTGCACCTACTTAACGAGGTTATTAGATATTTGGTGTTCTTAGACGGTAGACGTCTCCACGGTGTCGCACCGGGTGCTTCACCGCTAAACTACATCGGTTCTTGTAATTTGCACGTTAGTCTTGAGTCAGATATTATTCACTCAAATACCTTTCATGAACTATTTCAAAAATAAATTATATTTATTTACCTATTTATTGCTTGTTACAGGAACATTAAAATAAATTCTAGAACGCAAATGGAGTACTTATTAAAACTTCTCTACGCATTCAATGAATGCAAACATTTAGAAAATTCGCCTCGAAATAAAACCGCATATGTTTTCATAGTCTTTTAAATTCAAATTATTTATTACATTCAACGTATAACTGCTTTCAGTAGAAATCAATGTAGCGAAAGAATGTGCAATGGATGGTTTGCTCTTGTATGCATTTCAGTACGGTATATAGCACATATTTTCATCTGTGCGATAACAAATTATATGATAGTTGGAAAATTTATGAGTCCACTAAAATCAATAACTTCAAGTTCGTAATAAAACGCTTCTATTTTTTAGATACCTACTCATATTTAGCTACCTATTTTCGCTGATCAGGATCATATTTAATCTCTCTTTTCACTTTAAAGCGCGTGTTTTCTTAAGTAAAAGTGCCATGCCCTTCTTATGTGCAGCTGAAATTTATCAAAAAGTCTCATTTAGTTTCAATAAAAGACTTGTAAGTTAAATTATCGTAAAGGAACCTATAAGAGGATAGTAGGGCATTTCATTAGTCTATGCAGTTTTTCTATGTATAATTTCACTATGAAATTTCACTTCAAATAACTCAAATATAGCTGTAAGAGCGTTTGGACTCAGGTCCGTGAGTTGATGGTTCTAGTGAAAAAACACAGCTGCGTGATAAAAGTTCAAAGAGAATATTTCCTCTTAAATTGAAAAAATTTGGGAAGAAATGCCAAAGGGAAAAACCTGAATTCGGTGATGAGAACACACCTTTATTTGCAATGAAGCTGGAACTTAACAGCCACAGTAGTAAAAAATCGGTAACCTTAAGCAAAAGGGAGAGTCATTACAAATTGAAAATGGAGCCCGCGCCCCTCGTTGTATGTAAGAAAAAAGTTGGAGTAGATCAAGATCTAGGCGTGTAGTCATATAACAGCTTCATGAAATAATCGCAAGAATGATGCCAATCAGCTCTTGGCTCTTCTTAAGATAGCGTCACCACTCTACATTCAAGTACATATCATCCCCTTCAGAATGGTTTACTATTTATAAGAAACGAGTATAGTTCTGCTATTAGTCGTCAGTCCTAAAATTCTATCCTCACTTATCCTTTGCCTGTAACACGCACTTACAAATAGCGCCACAGTGTTTGCGTTCGTACAATAGAAAGATTTAAAGTTGCAGATGATATAAGGGCAACTAATTTCACTCCATATGTTTTAAATTCACGTTGTTTGGATACAGCTTGGGTCGTTTATAAATGGCTCAGATTATATACAAACAGAGACTAACTGATTGCAGGCTGTATTTATAATAGACTTGGAAGGGTAAAATGGAACGAGATAATGGCACTGGCCTTTTCACGTTATAAAAAATCTTTTAACATTCAACTGCAACGGCACAAATTGCTCCTAAATAATAAATAATTATTTTTATTGCTACACGCAAAACGAACAAAGGAAAGATTTATTAATTTAAAAATTGTGTTTAAAAAGTTAACCAGTCGGCGTATTTCGGCTATTTTCAATTTAATTCAATTTTTCGAAACATTCTCATTATCGAGAAAATATACAATGAATAATTTTAAGTGCTGAATCGTGTTTCCAATTTTTAATAACAACAAAAAAGTTTCTTTTGCTTCCATTAAAGGCTGTTAAAATTAAAAACACAGATTATCTGTTTTGTATACTTTTTTCATTTGGATTATGGATTATCAGGTAATTTTTGGAAAAAAATCGCTCTAATTTTCGCAGTTAATATACTATAGGGTGTTTCGAAATTTGCGGATATGTACAGTGATGGCACGTTGATGTACAAAGAAAACTGAATAAAAAGTTTCTTTGCGATTTTTTGATCTGGCAAAATGCCATAAGTATGCAGTGTGTCCCGAGACAAAATCTGAGGTCAATTGTACATGGTGTTAGTAAATTAAGAAAGCATGAAAATGCTTAACTTTAGTTCAAATCAAGACAGGTGCATGGAAATTTACTCGTTAAAACGAAAAATCGCGAAGGAACTTATTCAGTTCTTTTTGTAGTTCATGTGCTACTATTTGTATCCGTGCATTTCGAAACACCCTGTATAGTATCTTAGCGATGTCAAACAATCAAAAAGGCCAATCACAAAAAATTACGCTAAACAAAACTGTAATTCAAAGCTCACTTTTAAGGTAGGAAGTTTCCATTGTAACTAACAATTTAAATACAAGCGAAAAAAAATTGTTTAAAGGAAAAATTTTGATTGTTTTCTTTTGTTTGTCTTAACCAGCATCTAAAAAGGGAATCTTTGATTATTCAACTCGAAATTCTTTTAAACTTTATATTTAACTTTTAATTTCAAAAATTATTCAAATTAGTCGTAAAATTTAGCTTTAATTAATTTTTGCGAGACTTCACATTCGTAAACTCACTAACATTGAAAACGTTTAATTTGTTTATGAAGTTCTCCACGCAAAGTACAATTACGACAAAATTTAATTTTTGGGCTTTCTCGTACTAACATGCTCCGAAAGGTTTGCTTTCATCTAAACTTTATCAAAAATGTTTGACAGTATATTAAATTTATTTAATTAGGGAAATGCGAATATTGAAATATTCGAGATTGTTTGTCAAAAATTCTTATGGAGAAATTGAAGACTGATTTGAACCAATTAAATTTGATTTATTAGGAAAATTGGGTATTTCTCAATCATAAGATAATTCGACTGTATACGGACATTGTTTAAAACTTTTTCTCAAGTTAATAAAATAGTAAACTTGAGGCTTAAACTACATTTGTTCCCTCTCCATCACAGATCTGCAATTAAAAGTGTCTTCTTTAACCCCGATTTTTTATACAGAGTGTCCCCTAAGGTAACCGACAAATTTACACCATCTACTCTAGGGGTGATTCTAAACAAAAAAGTTCATATACACTTTAGGCCAATTCCTTTCAGTTTTTGAGATATCGACAAAAGAAATGTTTGTGTCTAATCAGAAGAGCGTACAGGTCGTAATTTTTCTTTGGGCAATATCTCAAAAATAGAAAGGAATTGGCCTTATGTGTACCTGAACTTTTCTGTTCAGAATCGCCTCTAGAACACAAGGAGTAAGTATTTCGGTTACCTCAGAGAACACCCTGTATTTATCTTATATAATTCCATTTTAAATTGACAATCGTTGGTAAAAGTTTTAATTTGATATTGTAAAGCTTACAATATTGTATTGCGAAAGTTGCTTCGCTTAAGCTTTATGTTATATCCACACGAAAGTTAATTTAATTTTGTTCAATATCCAAGAAAACTACAAAAAGAACGGGTAACTCGTGTGACTCTAGTCTTCTTTTTTTGTTCTACGACACAAAGAAGCTTTATCGAAATTAAAACAATTATATTTAGAATAGTAGTACTTATTTGCTGTCAACTGTTAAAGCTTTATTACTAGTATCGTGATTATAAAGAGGCGCTTAAAATTTACACTTGTTGCATATTTTCATTGTTTCAGAAATTGGCATAAAACAATTTCGTATATGATGCCTATTATGTTGCATGTTAACACTCCCCAACTTTAAATTTGTTAATGTTTTGTTAGGGCTTTGAGTTTTGTTTAAAACAATAAACTACACTTTGTTCCAAAAGTTCGAAGTTTATTTATTACATAAATAAAGTAGTTTATTTTAACTTTAACTTAATTTCTTTTTCTAAGTTTTAATAGGTATGTGGGGTTTTACGAATGTCTCTAAATATACCAACATTTCTATCATTTTATAATGTTACTAACTAATATCATTAAAATGCTTTCATATAAATACAGGGTGTTTCCTATAAGTGCGTCGTAACTTCAGAGGATGTTACAAGAACACAAAAGAAGTCGTTTGACCCCAATTGTCTTATACCGAAAGTTTCTCCATTCAGAGATACAGTGAGTTTTAGCTGAAATTTACAAATTTTTAAAAATTTACTGTACTGAAACGAAAGCAGTTGAGAAAATAATTTTTGTGGGGATGCCTTATGTATTTTTAAGTCTTTGAGATAGATGTGGTACTTTTGTTTTTCAACTGCCAATATGGCGGATTCAAGATGGCGCTCATCGAAATATTAATGGAATTGCAATAAAATAAAGTAAAATTTTGGATTTAGTTTTGACTTCTTTGAAATAAAAGCAATAAGTACTCATGTACTCCAAAGCTTACTAAAGTGCTTAATTTATTAAAATATGTACCCAAACAACAATAACATCGTAGCTCTCCTGCATAAATATTACCATTGATATTACTCATACAATGTTCAAATTTTATATCTGGGCTTCTAAAAACATTAGAAACAACTCTTTTCTCTAACATTTTAAATTTTTTCTCGTATAACTAGTACTTTACTCTTATCATTATTAAGTTTCCCTGTTTTTTAAACACCCTGTACGTTACATCGACATTTTGACTATGGCAAAGGATTTTTCAGAAGAAGCAAAACTTTTTATAAAGAATGACTTTTTATCTAAAAATGAAAAATAAGGAAGTTTACATGTATAGTTCGGTCCATCCGGGGACACACTGTATAATAGAGAAAGCTGTTTTTAATTTTTATACGATAGAAGCCCATTCCTTTTACAATTTCAATAATTGCTTTTATGTGAAGAAGGTAGTACAGTATTTGTATTTTCCATTTATTGATAAATATCTAGTATACTAACGCTCTTATAATGTCCTCTATTATTATTATTAGTAACTAAATGCAGCCTAATTACCTAGAGTTAGTTCAGAATTATTGGATATAAAAAATGCGAGATTTATTAGAGTTAATAAATAAATATAACCTCACATAAATGCCTCTTGTCGGTTTTGATAATACTTAAGAATTTCCCTCTTCAAGTTTTGTATCTTAAAATCTCGTTATAGACTTTTTAAAAGCCTCTTATTCTAAGGAACACTAACAAAACCAAACAATTTATTCCATTATTTATGGATTTATGCAATGAGCCTCAAGCATGTAAAATATATAAGATATAAGATGGTAGGTAATAATGCTAAAATTCCATTTTTAACAAACTGTAGCATAAAGTCGTAATTTTCATTCTGCTACGTACAATATTCATTTGATAAAGTTAAGAGCTGGTACTATAATAACTGATGTTAATAAAAATTCATAATTAGAATAAAATTTACAATTCAAACTAACTTTTAACTAATTTAAAATAAATGAATTTTGAATGAAAAGTATTAGGTAAATAATAAGGTAGTTTTATCGTCACAATTATTTGTCTTTTTATGTTGCTGTGCCATTAAGGATCAGTTCAGCAGATACGTGACGAAAAAAGTGAATTTCGAAAAAGATTTATTTTATTAACGTGGTATTTGAATTTATTGAACTGAAAAGCTATGCTTATTTGCCTATGACTGTGTTGTTTTTCATCAGTCATCAGTTTCTGTTAATTTAGAAACATTCGTGAAAGTTAACATAAATAGTGTATTGAGTATTGGGCGGACACGAGAATTTTCAAATTGCGAATTTTTGAAATTCTCTAAATAAAATGCGATTATTAAATTAATAATTTATATACGACGTGTATAAATAATACGTGTACTTTAATCTGTAATTGGATAATCATTTATAAAGTAACAAGAGCGATAATAATTATGATCGTTAATTATTATACTGTATGTACATACAAGGTGATTCTAAAATTGCGTATAAGCTCTTCAGTACGTTGTAGGGGATAATGACTGACGTAAAAGAAACATTGATATTACGTTCTCTTTCCCGCAGCCGTGATATGCAGGATGTAAAGAACAACTTACAGTATTCTAAGATAAGGTTCTTTTATGAAGCTCTTATCGCTAAACAATGGTAACTATTCTCAATAGACGCAAGAAATATTTAAGTTTGGCTCAAATTTAAGCGTACCTATGTATATTTTTATGCCGCTACATATAAGGCTTAACATCAGAATCATATTCCCAAATCTACAATTTACTTCTTTAATAACTACAAAAATATTCGTACAGCATAAATATATACTTTTTTATGATTTTTCTTTACTTCAAATCACCGTCCTGTATAACGCACCGAAGAGCTTATTCGCCATGTTGGAATCGCCCTGTATTATTCACATAAAAAGCTTTTTTCTGTTAGTATTTTTTGGTATTAGAAACTTTCAATGGGAGGTAGAGGTATCTAATTATGTTCATTTCATCTCTAATTAATTTTCAAATAGTCAATATTGATTTGATGAATTTGGCATTGCATTTGATATTATCGATCAGGTGGCGATACCTTTGAAATAGATACAGTTTAATCATTAATTAAATTTAATTCTTTACTAATTAATATGCTATTTGTTTTTGTACAGAGGCATTAAAATAGAATGTTATCGAGAAGGCTTAGAAATGTTCATAATACGGCAATGTATATATTATATTTATGTATATAATGTATTTATTAGTTACATTATTGTAACTAATAAAAAGAGTGCTAAAAACTTATTTTTGTATTTTGCCTCATCACTAGGGCGTTAGACTATAAAAAGTAATTCTGTTTTGTAAATTTACGAGTAAGTGTGTAACTAGTAGTAGGCAGGGCTACACTATAAAAGCAAGTAATAGTGTAAATTTTCTTACATTTGAAGACCAAAATACCACTAGATAAGTTTCCAGGTAGCACTCTTTATAAAATTAAATTGTGAAAGTGTTAATTTTATTTAGTAATTAAACCACTGTAGTACATAACCTCTGAGCTATCTTAATTTGCATGAGTAAGCTTAAGTACATATTTGTTAAAAGAATCCACTGCATTTGTTTTAAAGAAAGATAAGCAAATAGGCAACATTTATACATTTATTAGTCGAGTATTGTTAAAATTATTGATAAATGTTTTGTATTTAGGATACTTGCTGTTATGACATAATAGGCTCAATTTTCTGTTTAACCCCTGCGCCACAACAGTTATTTTCGAGCTTTTTATTGCACGGTTTGTTTTTCTCGAGACTCACGTAACCGCTTTCAATTTGTTGTTCAAGGCAAAAAGATTCCCTTAATATTGAAGTAGATAGTAATTCTAAGTGGACTAACAAGTCTCCAAAATACGTTCTCAAAACATTCTTAAAATGTACTAGGCACTACCTATAAAATGAAAACAAAAACTCTTGAGGTGTAAAAAAATTAGTCTGTAATGTCGTTTGAATTCATTTTTAGTACCACCTTGAAAAGCTCTTGTTTCTATTTTTTAAGCTTTTTTAGAGAAGGTTTTACACTTAAACTTATTCTTTAAATTTGTTTGGTAAACTTCTTTCTTTATGTGAAAACGGAGTCTTAAGTGACTAAATAAATCATAAGTTAATGTTTTGCCATTTTGACGTTGCCCCATTCGACTAATTTTAGTCTTTTCTACAGCAGTATAAGAGAGGTTGCGTTATCAAATAATAAAATTTTACAGAGAGGGGCAGATGAGGTTAACTGTAAATAGTTCGTTGACACTTCCGGCCTTTCACAATTTTTCCCCTAATTTTAGAAAAGTTTACACTTACGCATTTTTGTATTCTGTATAAATTTGATGTATTATACTAGAATATAACACATTGACTTTTGCTTTTAGGTACTATGTAGGTACCATCTACTGTTATAACAGAATAATGCTAATCGATACTCAAAAACACTTACTCTGGCTATTTCCATACAACGTTAGCTTTATAGTTTACTAACTCACAGTCCGACCAGCATAATAAATGTTTACCCCCAAATTTTTAGTTTGTAACTGTTATAAGTTATAAAAGATTTTTGATTTAAAAAAATCAAGGTACTGCTCATGACGATTGGGGAAAAAACTAATTTCTGTTTAGGTCTGCTTGGTCTGAAAAGACTTTTAAGCAGATTTTTAGTTTACAAGGCGATTGTGGGAATTCAAAAAAACTAGTTTCTGTTTAGGTAAAGTGCCATTTCGTTAAATATCGTAATCTTCTAAAAATTATATCAATCGTTCTGTGTGTGTGTCGTAACACAATAGGGCATACGATTTACAATTAAAAAATGAGCTACGAGCTATTACAACTCCTTTAACTTCGGAAGTCAGTATTAGTAGTAGGTACAATTTTCTTGTGGTCTGCAAGCCTTTTCTCAGTTAAATGTTAAATTGTGCGACTTTTGATAAAAATTCTACCTTTCCTTCTAATATACATATAATATTTATGTTTTTACTACATACATAACAAGACTCACGTCTCACGTCGTCACAAATTTATTTTTTATTTAAATTGTGCATTAAAACGAACATTTAAAAAGGTAACTCTCCTTTGTTTAAAACGGGCGATTCTGCAGTTGCATACCAAAGTACAAATTTTAAGAACTAATACAAAAATGTTACGTCTTTCTTGGCACAGCTTCATATTACATTGTAAAATTTTATAATTAGAAAAAGTAAAATAAGCCATAAAGGGAGTTCTATGTACGTTTTACGTTTGTCACAACCTGCGCTCGATATAAATCAAAAAGTGGATTGCTTTTTTTTTATTTTTGAAATGGTCGAAATTGCTTCTAGGTTTGGTTATCTCTTTTTGAATACCCTGTTTTATTAGTTATCGATTTGTCGTGCCTAATTTAAATGCTACTAGTTGCGTTACACTAAAAAGTAGCGCAATAATCCAGAAACTCAAATGTTGACTTTAATACCAGTCAACGCTATAATTAAAGCAATCAAAACTGTGCTATTGGGATCGGTAAAAAAAGTGCTTTATTAGACATTGCAATATTACGGTATGTACTGTTATAATATTACCGTGCTTGCTTATATTTGCTATTGTATAATGTATACACAAATATAAATAAATTAAATAGAAAACATTTGGAGAAAGGAAATTTGTAAATAACCATCGAAACGAGTATTAATGTTTGCGGAAAAGCTTATCAAGGGTGGCTTCGTAAAACGTAAGTCAAATTGAACCTACTTTAAAGGTATTGGGGCTTATTTATTACAAATAATCGTTTTCACTCTGCTCGATACTTTCAAATCTCGTATTAGCTTTAAATATACAATTTTTCGAAACGTGGAAAAATCAAATTTTTTCCTGACGTCGTTATTTTTAATATTACATGCCTTTTGCAATCTCGTTACTTTTTTACGTTCCATTTCCTTCATGTAAAATTTCACTCATGCATAAAATCGTTCGTTTAATTTTTAAAACAAACTTAAATCTTGTTTATTCTCGAGGCTATTGAAGATTGTGCATTTTACTGTGGTGCATGAAGTGAAGGACATCAATATTCATGGATTTACGTGATGTAATATTCGTACAGTATTTTAGTACTTTTCGTTAAATACATTTTGATTAACTACATGGCCATGGTGAGTCTATCATAATCATAACCCACTTTGCCCAATTCCAATTTGAACAGTGATCACTTAGTGGTAATTTAACCTTGCTCGTGTTAGCCGCCTTTATAATTGGGTTCTTTAGGAAGCTTTAATGAGATCATTCAAGAGATTCTCGATTATCAAATTTCAGAAGACGAGCGATTGAAAATTAGTCGACAATTCATCGAGCCCTTGTTTACTAATTTATTATCAGACAGGGTTACAAAAACGAAAGTTTAGTTCAAATTTCGCTGTTAAAATCGATTTGCACACTCATTTTATCTCTCCATTTACGTTGTTTACAATCAAATTTTCGGTGCTTACAATTTTTGTATTCTTTACGTTTAATCTTACGAATCTAACAATAATAAAATTGAGTGTACGTAAAACCGGCAATGGTAAACAAAACTCGTAAAACCAACAAAACGATTTTTCCTAAACTTGAAGAGAGGTTTCATACAATTTTATAACTTTGTAAATATTTGTTTCATGATCCACTTTAAAGCAAATGATGTTTGTTGCGTATATGAGCACTAAATCGGTTTGATAGGAAATGAAGGATAACAATTTTGCGAATTGTATATTTTTTTTGCTTCGGTTTTTCGATTTGGTAAAAATTTATTTTTTATAAACGATAGCTCAAACTTTTGAGTACTTTTTCGAAAAAAAATCATTCTTTTGTGTATACTAGTTTGGTTAATTTCCCATAATTTCGTTTTCTTCGTTTAATAATTCTGTTTAAACGTTGACTGTTTTATTTAAAGGTCGAACTTGTTGGCCGTTTTTCAATCTCGAATCGTTTTTTGTTCGTATTAAAGACAAAATGGACCACAAGTTTTTCTTTCAACTTGTTTTTGTTAGTCTTACAATAACTGAAATATCTGAGAATAAGAGATAAAATTAAACACACTGAAAGTCGAAATTCGTATCTATACAACAAATAGAATGCCACTACTTGTACACAAAATAACCTTTTCGCGGATCTTTCTTTATTTCTAAACTTTGTCGAGCGTCTTTGTAATTCTTGCACAGTCGTTGGAGTTTTAGAAAAATTAGAACAACTCTTATCGCGAAATAAAAATGTACAGTGTCTTTTCCCAAATTACAGTCGGTTTTCAGTTCCTACAACATAAGCGGAATCATTATACAGTGTGTTCATTTGAAAACTTCCCATACGGAATTACTCGAAATCTAATTGATAAACGCTTTTAAGAACAAACACGTCGATTTTGATGTGGAGGAGGAACCTGAAAGCCACAATTGATTTCCAAGTAGGGGTTGCTAGGGGCGAAAGAGTGCAACATAAAAATTAATCAACGGTGGCTTTGAAGTTTCCTCTCCGCATCTAAATCGACGTGCTTTCTCTTAAAAGCTTGTATCAATTAGATCTCGAGTTATTCCAAGTGGGAAGTCTCTTATTGGAGAGGTTGGCACATTTTTGGGTGGGTACCTCTCTCCAAGTCTATTAACGTGAAATGAACTTCTTGGTAGGTACGTCTACAAAATTGTATTGAAATTTGGAAGGGTTGAAAGCAATTCGTAGCTGACTCAGCGAGGACAACTTAATAGCGTACCTAATATACATCAAGTTACTTAAAAACTGGACTCTTTTACTTGACACTCTTATTTGTTAGCGTTTTTGAAACACTCTCTATATTTATTTTTTAACTATTTTGCTAAAAAATAAAACTTTCGCTTCAAAATAGTTATAGGTACGTGAAAACATTAAAACGACGTACGGTAGCGTTGTAACGGATAATACATTTAGTGGAACTCGAAGGCTATTTTCGTAAATTTTTTACACAAAAATAACATTTTGTTAGCAACTTATTTTTAAACGATAAGTGCATTGGAAGAGAAGAAGAAAATTGAATCAATTGGGGACAATTGATTAGCTTTTACCACAGTGCGTGTACAGTTTTTAAAGTTGGTCTTGAAATGTTGGTCACAGCTTTACGTCGTAATTTCTAAAAAAATATTTAGACTTTTTCTACGAAAAGGCGCTTAATTTACTTTTAGTAAATAACAAAAAGAGAGGAAAAAAGAAAACAGCGTAACAATATTAGAGAAAACAGAAGCTATAATTAAATTTCGCGAGAAACCTAATTTAATCCGATATAAAAATTAATTACAGTTAATTACACGTAAAATTTATATGAGTTAAAGAAACAAACTAAAAGTCAACAAAAACAGCAATTAACTATTACACAATTCTTGAAATCTTATTATTAATAATTGCAAACTACAAATTTTCAACTTCATTTTGGTACTTTAAAATTAATTGTTTTCAGCGTTGGCAATTTATTAGGAGAGGAAGCAGAATAACACAAGCGCAATTAGCAGTTGACTTGATTTGTGAAATAGACAAAAAGGCCACTTTTGGAAATTGGCCAAAATTGGGTCATTTATTTGTCAGATTTATTTATTTCTTGATACGTACCAGACTTTGCAAGTTTAGTTTTGTTCCAGTTTTTGCTCTTTTTAGAAATTTCAATTTGTTACTCTCACAAAACTATTTGCCGCTCGCAAATTAATAATTAATATCGCATTTTATCGCTATAAATATTGAAATAACAATATTAAAGTGATATTGTAATTACGTATTACAAAAAGCTATTTTTGTTGTTACATATTTTTTACTATTACAAAGTTTGGTTCAATTGGTTTTATAGGATTTCATTTAAATTGTAATTACATGTACCAACCCTACCTATGTATAATAATACCCAAATTTCAAAATAAAATCTACAGTTCAATTATTTTATCTAAATAAGATTTCTAGGCTTCACTAACTATATTGTATTATTGAAATTTTCCGCTGTTTATGCAGGATGGTCCAATGGTGCATTTACAATCACTTTTTACTTTTTAAACTCCTCTTCATTAAATATATTTAATTTGTAGCCTGAATGTTAACTAGTCACATTTCTCTTCAATTCCATACAAAAATTTTTAATGTTATTTTAGCGGAAAACTACTAAACTGGGTCGGTAGAGAACCAAACATAATAATCCTGCACTGCCAGGTGGTAACCTCGCACCACTGCAGCACACAGCTTCTTGCGAGCTTTCCAATTGACGACTCTCGTAATACATCAAATTACCAATCTGATTACATTTCTTACGTACTCGATCTTTAACATTTATCTACTAGCAAAACGCAAAACGAGTTAACGTTTTAAGGCACTCATCTTGTGCAGAGTGCAGAATATACTATTACAATTTCCACTTACCTATATCTATTTAAACTCGAAAAACGACTACACTATATAACGACCTACGTAGATTTTTGTAGCGGAGGTATTAAGAAAATTATTTGTGACTAAATACCTAATCCTTTGTTTCTAGTAAAAATTTAAAAAAATGGAATTAAACTGCACCATTTATAAAATAAACTCTCTGTGGACATTTTTTCCCTTTCGTAACATTTTTCAAATAATAAAATCAATATAGGATGGCTTAAAAATTGTACGTGTAAAACAACACAAAAATGGGTTGTGAATTTAAATCTTCAGTTGGGAAAACAGAATGTGAGAGTGAAAAATGACCACTCATAAAATAACAAACACGAAATTGAGATTATTTTTTTCACTATTCTTGAAATGCTATATCGCGCGATTTGAACAATTTAAATTGTCAACAGACCGTTTTCTTTTATTAACGTAATCTGTATCGCGAAACAGCGGGGTGGATGTTTTATTTGCTATTGCCATTGACAATAAGAGCTTCGATTAACGAAATAATTAACGAGAGGAAATTAGAAAAGAAAGTAATTGCTTTTTGAAATGGAAACGATTAATTGTTTTGAAAAATGTCGTTAAGAAGCTATAGTGGAATGATGGCTTTTACACAGGAAGTATACTTGTCTAAATTGCTAGAGATTTAATCAAAAATTCAACAGCAATTTTTTTGCAATTTTTAGTGCGCATTGAATAGACAACAAACAATGCACTTCTGAGGTTCCATTAAGCTCCATTGTACGCGTTGACTGATATTTGCGACATAGGACTTCACAATGTAAAATAAATTAGTAGGTCATTACAAATAGAGGAAATGCTGCGTACGCTATTTTTCAGTCATAAAAATTATATCAAACTCATACCTACTTTAGTTTTGCAATTATTCCAGTCATTTCTGTAAAAACGTTAAAAAAACAAAGAGAACACATCTTGACGACAAACACACCTAAGATTGTCATTTTAATGTTTCTTTAGGGGGGAAATTAGCCAATCTTATGGCACGTTTTTAACTATTTATTGAAACTTGAAGTAATTTTTTGAATTATTTTCGTAAACGGGTGTTTCTAAAGCATGCCGACCCACTTCTACAGCGAATTTCTCATTGCTGAGGCCAATGTAGTAAGTTTAAACCCTATTCTAAGATAAAATCTCTTCAAAGTTACATACCAATCGAAGTTTTGGTTAAAATCTCCAAAAGTATTGTAAATATTTAAATTGTGTTTAGTAAGTAACTGACATACCTATCTGATAAAAAGATATTTTGGTGAAGATTTTTAAAATCACGCTCAAATCATCGGGCAAATATTTTTGGAGTTATAGCCAAAAGAGTACCGGCAAACCTGGTTACATGGAGAAGTACGATTTACCGCAAGTTGGCCAATCTTTGAACGCGTGTGGTTGCCAAACCCTTGAACGGATTTTAAAGTTATATGAGGTCGACCCCCCATCTCTCCTCAAACACTACTTTCCAAAACGTTAGAATGAATAATTGTTGACATATGAGACAGGTTGTTGGCAATATAAACGAGAAGTTTCGCTCAACATTTCTACCCCCCCCCCCCATCATCATTTGAAATTGAATTAATGTTGAAATGTGAGATAAATTGTTATGGGTTGATTTGGATGGAGGGGGGAGGAGTTGTAACGAAAACTTCGAGCTGCGAACACTCATGACTCATTTTTTGACATTTATAGTTTATCATAAAGCTGCTCTAACTTTGGATTTGGTTGAGCTAAAATATCAGTCATACACTCAATTTGAAGGCAATCTCAAATCCTACAACTTTTGTTGGAAAGAATTTCCTCTCAAATGAACAGTAAAAAAGTCCCAAGCGAAGTTTACCAAAAAAATTAATTTTTTCTAAAAATAGCCATTTTCTCCAGCTTATATCTCAGAAACCGTAACAGATAGAAACAAAATTTAAAATAAATATTGTAAGAAATTTAATTAGCTTTCATTCTTATTTAAAACATATTTTTCTAGAGTGCGCCGTTTCCGAAATATAATCGAAAAAACAAAAATTGTATCTTCCCTCCCCCCGCCGTATGCTCACCTCCCAGGGGCGGGGACTCTTAGTATGTTCACCTACTAACTACTCCTAACGAAGCTCTGAAGTCAAAAATTCTCGCATATTTTGTGTACTCTACAATATGTTTATTGACTGGACTATTAGAACAACTTGCTAATGAAACTTCCAAATTGGCAGTAATTAAAAGCAGCGTGTGGCTCAGAAGTGACTGAGCTACTGTTATGCACACTTCGACTACGCTCACGCGTAGAAAATAACCAATTGCATCATTTAAATATGCCTACCGCAGATTAAGTCCTTTACAAAGAACCTTTCGACCACGGCCCATTAACTCAGACACCACTCTAATGACTTCTTGCGGAATCCAATTCCACTGCTGCGATTTGCAATTCTACAATTGAGTTAGAGATTGAATTTCGGGCTCGTATACGGCGTTTAAAAACGTCCCATAGATGGGGTTTACATCTGGATTTATTGGTGGCCAATCCAACGACTCGATCCCGGCATTCTCAAGCTATCAAAACAGTACTTCAGCTACATGTGCCCGGGCACTATCGTGAATGAACACAAAGCTATCGTATCCAATAAAGCCAACGTAGGGTAGAACATGATCTTAAATGATGTAGCAAATGTATCAGTCTGCATTCATTATGCAGCTAACCCAAGTGACGCCACTCCATGGCATAATAGAGCCTCAACCAAAACGTTTCCACGTTTTGCACAAGATTGAGCGTAACGTTCCCCAAGTCTTCTATACACTCTGCCACGTCAATCTGGCATTTGTAAAAAGAACTTTACCCCATACGTTTTCATCCCAATCCGTATGAGCTCGCGCAAACTGCAATCTGCAATCGACCGATTCTGTGATGTGACGCTGTGAAGCTTTTGCAGGACGTTTTGGACTTAAACCGTATTCTTTTAGCCTTCTCCTTACTGTTTTTGTACTTACATTAATCTGCCTTGCATTTGGTAGTTCATTTTTCAGTTGAGGAGCTCTTGTATGTGTGCGATTTTGCAAAGATCGCATTTGCAAATATCGATCATATCTAGGCGTTATATATCTTTTCAGCTTTTGTTCAGGTCGCCTTTTGTATTCACCAGTCCTTTCATATCGTTTGAACACCCAAGAAACTGTTGATTGGTGAATGCCCAGCATTTCTACGTCATCTCTTTGTAAAATAACACCTTTAACAGCATCATAAAATATAATATAAAATACTTATTAATATTATTTCATTATAAAGAGAGCGTCGGCTAATAATAGTCAGGCTCTGTATTAAGTTTCTTATAGGTACTTTAATTAATTAATCAATTTATTGTAAAATCTTTTATTTTTATACGCTTATATAAATTTTTGTAACAAAACTGCGTAATTTTTTAACAATTGACATTTAATTGTCATTACTCGATATTTTCATTTAAACGTCAGCTTTTGTTCTATAAACAAAATATACTTAACGCACAACTTTTTTACGTTCGGCAATGTAAATAAACTCTTTCAGTTCTGAACAAATTAAACGTAATTAAAAGAGTAATAAATACATCGATATTTTGATACTGACAATGTGTAAAGTTTCAATTTATTAATTTAACCTTTTCAATCAATTTATTTATGTCACAGGCTTAATAAACGAACTGACACGTAAAAAAGCAAAAAGTTATTAAATAAGCAATAAATAAAAATATATAAATTGAGGTTCAAAATTTGCTTTACTAAGGTTGAACTTTTATTTATTTATTGTATTTCAACAAGATCGAAAAATAAGTCAGTACTTAATTAGATTTTATGTGGAGTCTTACAAACAAAAAAAAAACTAAGTTTTACTTAATTTTCACATTATTAAAGTCGTACAGAATGTGATATAAGTTTGAGGTAGTAACACAAACGCTTATATTCTATCTACAATTATAAAAGCTTTAAATTTTATACCCCTTAGTGTACTTGGAGAAATCGTTTATTCCATAAACTTCTCTTGAGCAACACGAAACAACGTTTCTTTATTTTTCTCCTTCTTTTCATCATGTGCGCTCCAATTTTAATGAAAAACTAACATTTTCGTTCTCCGATTATGTTTAATTTTCTAGTCGACACTCATTTTAATAAATTTACCTTTATTTTTCCTATTAAAACTTTTTTAAATATTTGATATACGAGATTAAATAGTTTTTTTGCAATTTTTCTTCTGGAAAATGTTGCATTTGTCAGTCGACGTGCAAAACGAACAGGAGTTTAAACGAAACGTCTCAAAATGGCATAGTCAAGTTATTTTAAAATAAAGGAATCTCTCTAGACTATAGTAAAAAGTTAAAAGCAATATATATTAAATATTTAAGCAATTCGGTATGGCGTAGATTTGCAGCTTAGAACTCTTCCTTGATTGTGCGCTTTCATATAAATAATTTTAAATAAAATATGTAGGTTGTAAGAATTTGGAGTCAATCACGAGAAATTAGTATTGAATTTTATATTGAAATAGGTATACTTACTAATATGTACGCTACATTTATTACCCTTTTATTTAGTTTTTGTCTTACTCAAATATCCAAGGTACCTATAACTAAAACTTCTATTTCTCTTAGCTATATTATGAACTCAGAAATTTAAGTATAATAACGTGCACTTTTCGCATTTATGAGTTTTCAAGTACTTACAAAAGTAAGAAAAGCAACTTTTAAAAATAAAACTTAGCAAAAGAACTTCACAGCTAAAAATGTCAATTTCAACAAGAAAAGTAATATGCACATCCCCGCTTTTTCCCTAAAAAGTAGACAAAATATTTGGGTAGGTAATGTAGTGGATTACAACACTAAATTAATTTTTTTGCTAATGCTCCGGCATCGAATAATAAGTTTAGTTTTCCTTTATCTCAAAATCTTTCGACAAACTGCAGTTGTGGCATTGTTGTATAGTAGATAGTAGGGAAAACACCGATAGCTGTACATTGCAGTAATTTGCGAATCCTTAAAATCTCTCGCTGCTGTGCTCTCGTAAAGACGTTTAAAGAGTATAAAATGCCTTTTCAATTTGCACTTGAAAGAAATTTGTTTCTGAAATCGTCTTGTAGTAAATCGCAGCGTTTCTATTAAACCTACTTGAACTCCACGATACAAAAAGTAACTATGTTAGTTTGTTAGTCTTCGTTTGGTGAGGTGGTGAGGTATGCTCCTAGTCCAGGAGTTTTAAGGCATGAAAACTTGTAGATAAAAATGTTCTTATTTCCACTGTCGGCGTGACCGTCTGGAAATGTGCAATACATATAGGTCAGTAACTTTTTCCTGCACTTAGAATATTTGGTTTTGTAAAACTGAACAGTCATCGATCTCATCGTAAAATATAAAAATATAACTTTACGATTTTTATTTATGATTATTGGCAATATAAAAAGATTTATGAAGATCATCAAAAGCATTCGAGAGATGAGTGAACGCAAATTTTTTTTTGTATAAAACAAACAAAAGATCGGTTACGTAAATACGTCGACTGAAATCGAACCATACGTCCTTATTAATACGTTTTTAATTACGCTTTTCAAAAATAAATTTTTTATCGATTAATTTTAGTCATTTTTATGTTTTTTTTGACAAAAAGAAGTGGACTTAAAATTTCATCTTTTTGCGTAAAATATTACAAAATTTTTTTGATTAGTATCCAAATACCCCGCCAGGTTGTTGAAAAACGAAATTGCAAAAGCAATTAAGATGATTTATGTAAATCAGTCGGTTCAAGTTAAGAATAACTGAAAACAAAGACAAGAATGTAATAAAGACGATTTAAACAACTAATGATGTTTTTGATTGATTATGCTGTCGTCTTTAAAATTTATTTATGTAAAATTTATTCCGAATTTTACGTTAAAACTAGCAAGTTTATACTACTCAACCATTTATGTTTATACACTAACAACTTATTAGAATAATCGATGTGGAAAAAAATGGAAACCAATTTTTCTCCGACGAAGCGATAGCCGATTATAAAGAGCCTAATTTTAAATTTGAGGGTAAATATTTTTTTCCCGAGTAGGTACTAATGCAAACATTATTTAATATCGCCGACGATGCAGATACCATTCACAAACAACTAAGAATTCTAACAATTACCGCTTTTCCCCGAGTCCTTCAATTTACATACTTCAGATAGATAAAATTGATTAGTGCGCAGACACGTAACTTATTTAAGATCAAAGAATAAAGCTCGGCAAACAGTAATTTTGTGTAATTGCACGTAATTAATGCTTGTTAGGATTGCAGATTTTACCTTATCCTTTTGGTAATTTTATTTATTCGAAAATGCTGAAAAGTTCTGAAAATTGCACTAAATTATCGCTGACCTGAAAAATGTAAAAAGTATTTATACCTATTAATACACCATAATTGGTGAAAAGAGTAAAGAAAATTTATACTACTCACCAATAACTTTAAAACTTAAAAAAATCAGTTATAAAGTTTGTCGTTGCTTTGCACAACTTAAGGGTAGTGGAAAAACTTAAAAACAATATTTGCAAAGCTGGCTTTGAAAGAAACTTTAAAAACTTGGATTTTAATTGAAGAAACCTCCATCGAATTATTAGTAGAAATCAAAAACTTATGTTAAAAGGGCCTGCAGTAAATTTCAAACATCAAACACAGCGCATTTTACAATTTTGCTTAACAAGCTGAAATTCAAAATAACGCATTTATGTATAAATAATTGCTGGTTACGGCCTACTTTTGTTTTCGAGGGATATTGCAACTCGACGTTTTATTAAGTGAGAAAACCTTTCAGTTGAATACAAATCTAAAACGACCACATTACTTATTGTTTGGATGCAAATAGGATCGAATATGTGGCTTATGAAATTCGCATATATAGAAGCTTTAAAGCAAATATACGCAAACCAATTTTGTTCTACTAGTAACCCGCAAGTTAAATGCGTCATTATTTGTTTACGAAAAAATTATTAGAATAAAATAAAATTTCGAACGAAAGATACTAATACTAATGGCATTAGTTGATAATTCCACAAAAGTTTCACATTTCAAACTGAATAATGTATAAAATGATAAATGAGTTTGCCCTAAGTTAAATCTTCAATCCTTCTTCGGCGCTCTAGAAGAAGAAAATCCACTCACAGTAAAGTTTAGTTACGACAAGAAGTTTAAAATAATTTTCACATTGTATCGCAACTTACGATTTATACGAAAATTCACTTATATTATTGGGATTGTTTAATCTCTTCGCTTTTTTACTTTTAAGGGCTCGGGCACGCTGGCGAGCAAAAAGTCGTGGACGAAAAAGCGACAAAAACTAAATTCGAGCACGTAAGACCAAATTGAAGCGGCCATCCTGTTACAGGCACAAAACTTAAACGAAAAATTGCTTAGCGAGTGAGTATGGTCGCTTCAATTTGGTGTTATGTGTTGAATTTGGTTTTTGTCGCTCTGTCGTCCACTATACTTTTCGGTCGCGACAAATCGCTCGCCAGTCAGCGTGCCAGAGCGCTATATGACCCTCCTATTGTTGAGGTACGACGAGATCACCCTAATAAGATATTCCGGGACCCTCTTCTCTCTCAGCTTTTGTATTATTAACCCCCAGGAAGCCGTGTTGAAAGCATTTTTTACGTCTATGAGGACCAACGTGCACCATCTACGACCTGTCCTGTTATGCTGCCGCACTCCCTCCATTACTCTGTCCATTGCTTGTGTAGCGGTGATGTATTCAGTTTAAATTTGGCGCTGTACATCATCGTTACAGGTAGCGAATGCACCCGCATCCGTTAATCGCCGACTACCACCGACACAGAGTGAGTCGGACCAACAGCACGAGGGTTCCAAGTCAAGCGCCAACCGATAAACACGCGCCTACTCGCATGATTTTGTAGTTAATCTAATAGTATGTATGTGCTCAATAAAACAAAACGAAAACCGTATTCACGCTTATTAAAAATAAACTTTGTTGGGTATGCCGTGACCATAGACGTACCCCAACACTTGAATGGTAGATCGTCCCTTCAGAAACCCGAACTTGTTTGTGTTGAAGCCCCTCCCATCTGATATTGCTTCATGAAACCGGTTATGTATTAGATTTTTGTATATCTTCCCTAGAGCATTTATCAAGCATATTGTCCTGTATTTTATAGGCTCTCCCCTATCTTTCCTTGGCTTCTGTATTAGGATGAGCTACTAATGGCTACTAATGTCTTAGCTGTCCCCGGTGAGATGCCATCCGGGTCCGGTGCTTTCCCCGCCTTGATCTTATAGTTGGCTGCCATAAGTTCCTCAGTGTTGAAAGGGGGTATTCCTTCGACTCTCCCTATACTATCCTCTACCTCTTGTTGACCGGCTACTGTCTTGCTAGTTGTGAACAGTTGTTCAAAAACCTGACCCTTTTCTTCCATTTTCATTTCCCCTCGGGGATAAGTGGATTTCATCTGGTGCCTAACTATCTTGTAGGCGTCCCTGAATATGTCTGTGTTAAGTCGGACCAATTCCTGCCAGCATTGTCTCTTTAGAGTGATGATGTTCTTTTTAAGGTTCCTCTTTGCTTGGGTGAATTCTTCTTTCAATCGTGCCCTTATTGCAACATTTGTGCCCTATGGTATCTTCTTCTTTTATGTTTGGTCTCGTAGATCTGTGACATTATTGCCTCATATCACTAGTAAGGTTGTTCTTTTCCTCTCTCAACTTTTATCTTGTTGGTTGTAGCTTAGTAAGCTCTCCCGATGCTAGCCACTATTTTTTTCACGCTCAAGTTATACCCATGTGCGATCGTGTTATAAGTCGATAGACTTGAGGTTTTCATCAATGTATCGAGAATAGTGCCACAAATATAATTTTTGTACTGAAGAGAAGGGTGTAGATGGTACAGAAAAGTGTAAACAAAATAAGTACAACAGAATACATAGGGAATAGATGGGGAAAACAAACAAACCCGCAACTTACCACGTGCATCTTGCATGAAGAGAAAAATGTACACAATGAGTCGTGTCCGATTTGCTACAAACCCAGCTTCCAATCCAACACAAGCTCCAACATCCGGTACACACACACACAAGCGATGTAGCGGGCTTAAGAGGTTTCTGGGCTAATGGTCCCCCGTATATGGTCGAGAGGTTCAGCTTGGAAACATACCTGACGTTATTGTGCCGGACATCTTCAAAAGCTGGTTTATTTCTTCCTGTGTGGTGGTGGTCGAAGTGGCCTCATCGATGGCTCTGGAGCAAATGATGTTTGATGGTCGGGCGTATCAGTAGAACCTCTAGACCACGGCTCACTAGCCCAGAACCCCTCTTTAACCCCGATTTGTACAATTGTACAACACAGACAGCTAGTCCACTAACCATCCATATAAAAAAGTTTTATACAAAGGGGGTTGACAGTAAAAAATACAGCCCTTGAATTATTGTGTCACTGCTAGGAATCACCCTGTATGTTAATTAATTAATAATTATTCTGTACTTTTAAATTTTTTAATAAAATTTAAATTAAAAAAGACAATGAAAATGTACAAATTAAATCTACACCTTGAAAAGTTTAATTGTAACTTTAAATTACAATTTCCTCTAATGCATTTAAAACCATTTAAATATAAAGTGCTATTACTTCCTCATTTGTATAAATTTAAATTGAAAAATTTTTCATTATTGACCGTGAATATTTACGTAAGTCGAGTAATTTTTCCAAGTGAGCTCTTCGAGAGTCATAATTTCAAATAATGCGTTATTAATAATTAACATCATGTTTCGTTAAAATTGCGTGTCGTAAGTAGTTTCTATAATATTAAATCAGCATTACAAATGAATAGGCACGAGCAGAACAAAACACAATTCCAAAGCTTTATTTTGCGGAAAGCGAAATGGGTTTGTTCTCAACCAAAAACAACAGTTGCTTTAATTTTGTATTTTTACATAAATAATATATTATATTTTACTTTCTTTGTTACGAGATTCTTCTAATATTTAATATAAGTGTACAAATTTTTAATTTCATTTGGTAGAACGAGTTAAATTTACTCGCCGCCTAGATTTGTTTTATCTTTCTAAAGTTTTGTTTGTTTTTGTGAGCTTTGCTTTAGGGATGAACACGACACAGAAATAGATGAATAAAATCCCACTGGGCCGGTACTAACTTGGACAACTCGCTGGTAGTTTTTAAATTTTCTACTTCAATAGGTAAGAAGTAATTCCATTCTTCATTTCGAGAAAAAACAAGTTCGCACAGTTTATTGCTGGCCCTCAAGAATTAAAATTGTGCTCAAATTTTCATTCGCCGTATCTTCATTTTCTCATTAGGCTTTACTGTAACGATTTAATCGCCCTTCATTTGTTTTTTAAAATTTAGATAGTTATGTGGTGGGCGTTCTTCTAGATTTCCAATAGTTTAGGAGATGCAATGGGTCGAATTTACTTTGGGTATCTTTGTGAGCCTCTCATCAGCCAGCACGGATCTTATAGATTTTAATGAGTCTTAAGCAGCTAGTGTTGGTTAAGTTAAGTAGAGTTTCCACATGTTTAGCACTTGTATGGGCTTCTCATGCCAGAGTTATGTATTCTTTAGTTACGAAACTATCGATTCGCATAATTCCTAGTTGCACCCCCTATAGACGAAAATATATTATATTCAACACAGTTTTCCTAAACTTCTCCACTGTTTTGTAATTCAACGGTTTTCTGCCTTTTTGGGCGTTGCCAGCGAATCATCAACTGCAATGTTTGTCCATTACATATTGAAATATACAATTTTCTCAAAAAATAATAATAAATGAGCTGCCTACCCTGCTACTTTAATAATCCTTTTTGGCAATTCTCGCTCGCTTTTAAGGACATCTATTTTTTTAATTTACTTTATTTTATTACCTGCTCATAAATTCTTTACATTATTTCGCACTTGTTACTTAATTAAGGTGTTTTGCATTTCGTACAAAGCAGTCGTTTGTATACCGTAATTTCGTTAAACGCTTCGCTGGTTTACTTTTAAATTCTTAAACAACGCCCCTAACAGTGAGTTGGTAAAAATAAAAAAAATTACCTTTAAAATATTCATGTAAATGTAATTATTCTCAAAAATTCGTGTATAACTTTACCGTAAAAATAAGTAATAGATTTGTTCACAGTTTGGAACAAAATAAAAGAAAATTAAAAAGAAAGCGTCGAACACTTGTCAGGACCCTTTTTGGAATAGTTTACATGTTCGACGATCTGAAAATAAACCACGTATGTTAACATAAATATTGATTTTGTACGTAAAGTTTAAACCAATAATATGCCAGTTTACAAAATCAAATTAAAAGTCAGTATTGGAATTTCTAATTGTACTCAAACTTTTAGAGTGTGAAAATAATTAGGTATCCAATTAATATTTATAGCATTTAGAATATATTGCAGCAATAAAATATAACTTAAATAATGTACAATGTACTAACAGAGTTTGTCCTCATTTATTCAAAGTAGGCCTTTTTCGCTCGTTTTTTAGTACGTTTCTGCTATAGGTTCGCCATTTTGTGTCCTTAGGATAGCCATACTGTCGACTCTTTTTTTAATGCATACCCTGCGATTTTCATGGACTGAGAGGTTTCGTATTTCCGATTACGACTATGCTATAAGAAATATTATGGTTATTCTAATATAGGTTAAGTCATAGGAATCTGTAATTCCTAATTACACTATAAGGAAGATCCTTAAACAATTAACAGATTATACAATATTGCCAAGTAGTAAATTTCAAAATAAAACGGCTGAGCCAAATATGTATTGGTAATATATTAATAATAATAATAATAATATTTATTTGCCCCAAACCAGTACATATAATGGCATACAAAACGTCATTCCAAAAACAAAACAAAAAAAAATATGAATATAAAATAAATTAAATTATCAATGTGCACCTCTGAAAAACTCATCAAGGCTGTAGAGATGCAAATCCTTCAAATACAGTTTTAGCCTCTTTTTTAATAAATGAATAACAGTTACGCCTTTTACTTCTTCTGGTAATTTATTATAAATTCTTACAATATTATTGAAAGGACTGTTTAAGGATTTTGTTAAGGCACTAGCATTAGTTTTTATGGTCATCTTGCATCTGGTATTATAGGTATGATCAACAACATTATTAGAAAATAATCCTGGATATTTCTTTTTAAAAATAGCACATTCCATCACATATATATCATACAAAGTTAAGATATTTAGTTTATTGAAAATTAGCCTACAGTGATCACGTGGTCCCGCTCCTACTATAGCTCTGATACACCTCTTCTGAGCAAGAAATAAGTGCCTAGCATATGAAGAGACGCCCCAAATAGCAATTCCGTATCGCAAACTAGACTCAACGTAGGCGTAGTAAACATTTAAAAGCACCTCTCGAGGAACAGTATGCTGAAGAGTACGTAATAGGAACCTATACTGATTAATTTTTTTTATAACTTTATCGATATGATTATTCCACTTTAGGTGTTTGTCGATGTGCAATCCTAGGAATTTTACTTCATTAATAATTTTTATGGTCCCAAAGCTAGGTAAGTCCAATTTATCTCCAAGGCATCTATAATCACCAAATCGAATATACTTTGTTTTTTCAACGTTTAATTTAAGACTGTTTTCCTTGAACCACTTCGATACAGAATTCAATGAAGTGTCTACCGCTAAAGAGAGTAACCTTCCACTTTTTTCAACACAGACGACGGCTGTATCATCAGCAAATAGCACCGCCCTCCTCTCTGTTTCAACCAGATCGTTTATGTAACAAATAAATAGCAGAGGTCCGAGTATTGATCCTTGTGGAACGCCTCTGAGTAAATTACAGCTGTCTGATTTTATTGTTCGGAATTGATAGTTGCTGATGACACTCAGTTGAACCAGTTGTTTACGGTTTGATAGGTATGATGTTATTAACTTTAGTCCTGTTCCTCTAATTCCCATCTTGGAAAGTTTGTCACATAATAAGCCATGATGGACACAGTCGAAAGCCTTTGACAAGTCAAAGAGTGAGAGCAAGTTCAGACTCTTGGAATTCCAAGAGTTTAAGATCTCATGAACGACTTTAAATACTGCAAGACCCGTCGATGAGCCCGATCTGAATCCATGCTGGTTTTCGGTTATGAGGCTGAATTTGGCGAAGTAATCTGTTAATCTTATATGAACAACCTTTTCAAAAATCTTTGAGAAATTGCTTAGTAGAGAGATTGGACGATAGTTATCTATTGAATGTTTATCACCTTTTTTGAAAAAGGGCTTAATTATAGCTAATTTCAGTAAATCCGGGAAAATGCCCTGTTGTAAGGAAAGATTCACTATGTGACACAGAGGTGCTATTATGTAATACGAATACTGCTTTAAGATTTTTACAGGTACGTCATCCCATCCAAACAAAAAGCTGTTCTTCAACGACAGAATGATACTGCATATCTCAGGCTCCGTACAGGGGGCCAAAAATAAATTTTTTAAATTATGAGTGACGTATTTAGATTTGAAAGTTGGCTCATCCAGTTCTAATGCTTCTGTGATACTTAAGTAGAATTTATTAAATTCATTAGCTATCTTGGTGAGGTCAAAAACCTTCTCGTTCTCAATTGCAAAGAAATTTGGAAAGCTAGTTCCACCTTTATTGCCTAAATTGCTATTTCGCTTTATAATATCCCATATTGCGTAAGATCTATTTTTTGATGTTTCGATGATGGAACTGTAATGCCTTCTTTTACAACTTTTTACAGTCCGCTTTGTTTCTCTACAGATTTGCTTATATTGTTGCCTAATCTCATCTGTAACGTGATTTTGGTTTTCTAGATGTTTCAAAGTTAGAAATAATTCTCTTTTTGTGTGAGATTACTGTCTCACGACTAAAGGCCTAGAGACTGCCATGAGATACCCATTACTGCATTACCCATAACTCAGTTCAAGCAAACAGTTTTCACCTTATGATCTTGGATTGCAGATCAGACGTCAATAAACTGATTAACCGATTTGTCGATGTAACGCCGAGTTATTTATGTTTTGCTTATTACTGATAGATGACACGATGCTTCGTTAGACTGATAAACTATACCTTAACTTTTTAGCCGGTGTTCGTAGGTCCCTCGCAAAATTTAGTTATAGGTATAATGTGGCCTACTATTAATAAATTTCATCACATGAGCTGTGGTATTCCTTTAAATGCCTTCGTAAAGAATCCCTGACATTTTTAAAGCGACCAAAAATAATGTAAAACGCCCGGATGAAAAACTTACAAGTTGGTTAAACGTAATAAACTGAAGTCTCTAATTTTCATTAAATAATTATTAATATCGAACTTATAGGTGTTGTGCTATAGCAACAAATTATTAATTGGCACAGTTGGGGTTTAAGTTAGTCAATATTATGAAATAAAGTTAAAACTACAACCATAACACACCAAACTTAACAGTTTCAAACTTACGGTATTAGTCTCTAAAGCCTTTGACGTCTCTTTAAATCTCTCAATATTTGGGTCAATCGCTGATAGAAGCAGATGTGTCGCAATTTGATTCTAAAAGCTTTTATGTTTAAGAGAAAGAAAAGGTGTTTTAGTAATAAAAATAAAATAACATTAGACATTAAACAAGAGACGTAAAATGATGAGAATTACATTAGTAATTATTAAGTTGTAGTTTTGTATAAACATAATCGATTAATCGTACATTGATTAAGAGATTATATCTGGTGCAACAGCGCACTTCTGAAACTTCCGTTTATTAAGCTTCTAGTTTGCTTTCAATTTGCAAATATACTAACTTATATGAACAAAAGGATAACGTAAACCACAAGAACTCCAGGTATCTAAGCCGGATAGTAGAAATTTGAGAAAAACTTCCCGGAATAAGATAAAAGCCCTGTATAAGCTGCGGCAGCTAACATTCTGGCATAGTTTTAGTGAAATATTTACTTGTAACTTAAATACGTACCAAAAACCGCCGAAACATTAAATTATTTTGGATTGTCACCCCTTTTGTTATGCATTTCTGACGACACAAAAACGAGAAAAGAGACAAACTGCTACTGAAAAGTAATACACTGCCATTAAGGTCGTTTCACACTAAGCCAGATTACGTCAGTCAATAGGTTTATCACTGACCATATCGTGTCATTTGGAACTTGATCGGTTATAGTCTCTGTGACAGTATTACTTATTCGTTTGTTTGATAAACCCGTAAAAAAACACATAGCAGCTAATCGGGAGGAGAGTGCGAGCGACTGATTATTTTAAGAATTCCGAAACCTTGGTTCAACTGTACCATTTGCACTGTTTGTTTTCTGTTTCTGTATAGAGTTTTTCGAGTTTTCTCTTGAAATATGACCGAGGTCGTGTAATTATAGGTACACAGTTATTGTACTCCATTTGGAATTGTTTTAGCCAACTTCGCGCGTAACTGGAACTGGTGAAAAACCATCATGATGAAATTTTGAATAGTCTGTATACTATGTACTTTAACAATTATTAGAATAATTGATAAAATGTTACAACTAGCACATGATTGTAATTTAACTCTTACACTTTACCATTTTAAATTTTAATGTTACACAACCTGAACTACACATCACCCACTAATCCTGATGTTCGTGCTTATGAAGCTTTTCCATTACTCCACTGATAAACGCGACATTAGATTTGCTTTATTTCACACTGCAACTTTATTAGTCTCAACGTTACACTAAATTAAAGTGAATTGGCTTAAATGCAAGTTAACTTGAAAAAAAGAGAACGGTAAAAAATGTCATACATTAATAATAATAATAATAAATGTCTTTATTTACTAAACGACAAATTGACAAAATTATTGTTTGCGTTCAGCGTAACGGTAAACAGCACAGTGTGTTTGTAACATCGTTAATACTTCTTGTAGGCATTCGAAATTAAAATTATTTCAAATAATTATTTTTATTAAACTAATAATAATTTATCGATTAAATTTAACCTATTTATAGCACTGCATTAGCAAAAGACCGGTAGGTATTTAGATTTTCCGTTGTTTGTATTATAATTATGCATTTACTAATTAGAAGGGGTTGGGATATGTCAATGTGCTATCTGCGCAGGCGACTATTAAGAAAGTATAAAATGTTTGTGTTGAAATTGTTTTATTTTATTTGCTATCACTAATGAGATTAATTTTTTAATCGTTATTTTCGTACGTAAATGAAAATTATATAAGCACTTAACGAAGAATTCTGGCTGTTTTTCTCAACTCTCTCAACTTGGCTGTCCGAAATCGTAACTAATCTCGCCACTATCACCTACTAAAATTGATTGAAGGCCCGCCAGTTACCAGTTTACTGATGGGTACTACTTTTGCTTTGAAATTTTGAAATTATTTTGGTCAACCTAACCTCAGATGGGTTTGAAAATCGGCAATAATAGTTCAAACGAAACACGAGTAAGTACCCTATTCTTAAGCACAAACTAATTATGACATATAGAGCCCTCTAGATAGGCCCTAAGAAATTACTCACGAGCTTTAAATCCGCATTATTGATCACACAACGAAAATAACATAAAATTCGACATTTAATACATATTTTATACGGTTTGTTCGCAAACTATTTTAAAATTTCATAGCGTCATTAATAACCTCGACGATATACAAGTTAATATTTTTCAATTACCAATACTCGTCATTTAATGAGTTTCGCATCATTTTTTATTGATGGAGACACATAAACTTTAAGAGCAGATTCGGTAGTTTAATGTCGAAATTTGGCACTAAAAGAATTTTCTCATTTTTCTCCAATCAATAGCGCGAACTGTTAAACTTTTTCAACTTGATATCTATTTTTGGAAGTTTTTAATACAACTCCATGCATTTCTGCGATTTTTACTTTTGATCTTATTGTTTGAAATTTTCTTTTCATTTCTAATTGTTTTATATTCAATTTTTATAACCTCTGCGTAATAACATTAATTTAAAAAAGCCTAACTTTTAATTATTTACGAAAAGCGTATTTTAAGCCGAGTTTTCAATGTTTTAAAGTTCTTTAGGCGAATTTTCTTTGATTAAGTTTCATAAAAAAAGTGTTAAGTAAAAAAGTTTTAGTTGCTAAGGAAGGAAAGATGATGGTAAAAATAATTAAAAACGTGACGGTTGTCGAAATGCAGCGCAAAAATTAAAAAAAAAAGTTTGAAATTTGCTAATAACTTTCAGTGATTGGATAAGCGAGTACTATGCAACAAACTAATAGCACACAAGCTTTCGAATTGCCCGCACTACGACAAACGCCCTAAACGAGGATTGTTTATAATAAATTAATTATACATATTGCCTCGCCTGATTTTTTCTTTTATGCTCTTTTATGATGGCATGACGTTATTTTATATTTATTCAAAACATAAAAATATCTGCTCAAACTTTAGAGGAAAGTTCGGTATTGAATATGAGGAGACATTTTTTTGAAATCCCAACTTGTAATAATATGATATGTGCCCAATGGTATGGTAAGTGCCGGGCAGTATCCTAGTCAAATGGCTGTACTGAAAAGCACTTTTTGAAACAAAATTTAAATATCGCTTCTATTATAGCGGAGGAGGCACAGAGTTAGCTAAGTTAACGACCATAGTAATTTAAAACTACTAAGAACTGCATAATTGTACCATTTTGTACCTATCCTACCCTGTAAAACGATAAGGTTGTTTCTGTGATTTTTTGGAATCTTGTACGTAGCTAATAAAATAAGCCGTATCTGTCGATTCTCTCTAAATGTAGATAACAATATCGATTATAATTTAAATATTGACAGATAAGACCTTATGGCTAAATAGAGCAGTACTTCAAGAAAACAAATGCTGTTTGTATAAAAAATAATTAAAAAATTAATTGTTTTCTCTTTCACGGATCGCTACAATAAGTTTATTCCCCAATGCACCACCTACCAAAAGTTCTGAACGACTCGTAAAATTTTTAATATTTTTGCGTAATATTTTTCCAGCAAAACAAAAATTTTTGTTGAGAAATATATTTTCGCCGCTAAAGCAATAAAATTAAAAAATTAACTTTTTCAATTATCTTTTGCCCACTCGACTAATTCCAGTGCTTAACTCGAAATTCAATTAAGGTTTATATCTGGTTCTGATAGACCAATGTTGTGATAAATACCTCTTTTATTGAAAAATTTTAGTGATAAAGCGAAACTAATTAACAGTTTTACAGTTAGTTTCATTTAATCGTCAATATTTTTCAGTTAATTTGTTGGGGTAGCAAACTTTGCTTTAGTACAAATTACGTTAATTTGCGAATTTCGAGCCAATTAGAATAATGTAGTCTAGACTCTAGACGAATTAGACTAAGATTTGCCTAGTTTAACCTGGAAGAACGCGGACTCCTTGTTAACTGTTAATATTAATAAAAGTAGAATTCAATAATTTATTATATTGTATATATATATAATGTTTTGTCAATTAGTTAGCGTAGATAATATTAATTGAGATTAGACTAGGTACTAAACTTGAAAATAGGTATGTATAAGTACACAAAAATGCAATGACAAGATTACTTTACCGCTGTCTACAAAAAAAACGGCTTCAAACTAATTTTCCTCTTTTATAAAATTAGTAATTTGAAAATTTCATAAAAAACAAAGGAAAAAGTTTCAATTTATTGAGAGGTGGAATGTTTAGTATGTTGTATCACCCATACGAATTTTTTTTGCAATATCCGTTTATTGTCTTTCCTGTGTCTTATTTTTCTTAATTCTCCCCCACCAATATTACGAAATTGAGTACCTACTGTTAAGTTTTCAAAAAATCTCGAAAAGTAGAATAATCTCTCAAAAGACAAAAGGGGTAAAATAAACAATGTATTTAAAGTTAGATTGATTGATATTTTAAACATCTCTTGTTGTATAGTAACATCTTAAATTAATTTAATTGAGATACTGTTTCTAACATAATACAACATCATGATGAATTTAAAAGAACAGCTAAAGGCGTGTCTACATTACCTATACTACTACTTGGTTAATATTCATAAGTTCAACTTGACGTCAAGTTAGCACTAACGTACAAGCAACACTTAATTAAACAACAAAGACTGTATGTAATCAAATCAAAAATTTTGATATAAAAATATTTTTCTACAAATATTTTCTAAATAAAATTGCCAGGAAAAAACTTTTTCGCGTAAAACAAGATTGTGTACAAATTTATAAAACCCATTGTACAAAATTGTTGAACTTTTACAAAACTTCTCTTTATTAATATTTTCTTTGGGTAAAAAATATTTTTTTCGTGACACGTAAACAAAGAATTTTTTAACTAATTTACCAACTACATTTTGATTTTAATTAATAAGTGTGTTTGACGGTTATGGTATGAGAGAATGACTGCCTTTTATACCTATTAATTAGTATGTTAATTAAAATAATGTATTATTTCTTCGACCCTTAAAATTTTTTCAATTACAATAATTTAATTCAACTAAAATAATTAATGGTGATTGAAATATTTTAAACCCAATTAAAATCTTATAGTTTGCTAGTTATAGAAACGTCGAGGAAGCTGGAGAAAATTGATGACATAATACGACCTTTCGATTTATGTAATTACTGCAATTTCTTCTCCATTTTTCTGCATTTTTCAATTATGTCTGCTTTGTTATGCTTTCAAACCGAATGACAAGTTTTTGAAATGAGAGATAAAAATAAGTTCTTTTTACAAAAAGTTTGCGTTGTTCGTTAAGAGAGAAAAATAAATTTTCGTAAATACCTCGATAGCACACGAAGAGTAGTGCTAAAGTTCTAATTATCCATAAAATGTATTTCATTTTTCACTAATAAATCACACAACACTACATTATAATAAACCAAAATTAACTAAAAAGTCAGTTCCGAAAAAATTTTCGGCGGAAAAAAAATTATTAAAGTTTTCCACTATCTTGTCCCGGAAAATATATCATTTTAACACGTACACGGATCCGTAAACAAACTCCGGATTCGTTCGTGTGCGTCGAGCCGAAGGTGGTGATGATGTGACGGAACAACCCCTGCAGTTCTCAACAAATTGAAGGGTGCGCAAGCGTTTTCCAAAACATGCACTCACTCATCGAAATAGTCTCTTATTTTAGTCTGCATTTTCGGAGAGCTAAAGGAAAATGTAATTTGCAGGCCTTAGGCGTTAATTCTTAATGCGGCCAAGTAGATTTCATTACGGTTCCAGAAACACAACTTTTTCAAACGCGGTTCTTTTAGTACGAAATTATGTTCTTTCTAATGCTCCCTTTTTTTTGCCTCGAAAACACAAAGTGGTTTATTTTTGTTAAAACGCAAAGACGTAAATATAACTACTCAAAGAAACTTTCCCATGTTACGAAATAAAAATATTTTCTCTCTTTACTAAAGTTAATGAGCATCTCGACGTACTTGGAATTTTTCGTTTAGACGCGTACTCCATTGTTTGTTTTCCCATGAAAACAATGCCTTGCATATCTAAACGCATCGCATTTTAACACTTACCGAGCATATATTTTCTTATTTACACATCAAAAATTCATAAAATTTAGACACGTTTCAGTATAAATGTTGCAAAAAATTGATACAAAAGTATTTAAAGATTTTTCACATTGAATAACCAGATGAAAAGCTTTTTACATTTTTGTTTATAAAAATAAATCAATTGTAGATACTTCATTTACTTGAAACATTTTTTGGAGCGTTTTTATCACTTTATCTAAAAGCTTGCCGAATTTGTAAGTAAATCTGCGCTTTTTCATGCTTACGCCGTAATTTTCAATTCGAGTAGGTAGATATAATTACTTTTCCTGCTCTGCAATATTATACTAACAGTCGATTTTCTTTTTCAGCGCACCTACGGAAACCTAGCAACGAAAATGACGATTCGGAGAAGGATTGGAATTTTAAAAACTTGATGTACACGGGTCTGACTACTGCATTATCTTCTAAAGTGGACTTTTCTTGCAAGTATTACTCGTCCTGTCTTTGACAACTATACTTTAGTGCTTTTATAGTTTTGACAGAGATTATTATCAGCAGAAAAGCATCTTCATGGGCGTTAAGTCATATACTTTTAACAATTTATAAAGCTCAACTGAACAGTTGGCTCTAGAATAAGTTTAATTACCTAAAAGTATAAGAATAAGTATTGAGATTAGAAAGTAAGGTTAAATTCATTGGTTTAAGGGGTATAAGAAGTAGGTACCTAGTTGTTTGGAGTAAAAACTATTGAAACATTTTCCATGCTAATCCGCCCACCGACCTCGTTCATCGGTTATCAGTGATCGTGACAAGCCGTCGTGATTGGTTTTCAAGCCCGATAGTCCGGTCATCACGTCGGAAAAAAAGGTATATAAATGCAAGTGAACCGAGAAAGCTGATTTTTGGATATGTTGTAGAGAGAGCTCAAAAAAGCTTAACTTTAAATTTTCGACCAAGATTTCCTATGAGCTTTTTCGGTTCACTTGCATTTTCAAATGTTTATAATGACTGGATCCGACTACCATGAGTCACCGTACCTCGTGATTTTTCGAAACCACCTTAATATTGTCTTTTAAATTATTTGACGTGATGAAAGCTGGAACCTTTTTCAAATCATTTCCTATCTTCTGGGGTACTATAATCCGATGGTGGTCAAACTGTCGTCCTGTACGGACGGATTTCTTGGCTCAAGAATCCAAGAAACCGTGAAGTTCTTTACCTTTTTTTAGTTTTTGTCAATTTTGACCCAGAAGAACTCATTTTTCGGCAAAGACAGTTTTATACTATTTAAAAGAAGACTATATTTTCTACAATTTAAGATCATTATGGTCTCTGGTATCAGAGATACAAGAGTGTAGAACTGTCTGCAAAAATATACACGATTTATTTAAGAATTTGCACGATTAGTGTGAGTTTTTTAGGTTAATGAGTGGTCGAGAGGTTCTTTGAGAGATTCCTGACGTTTCATTGGCTGCTGTGGCAAACATCTACTTCTGAACCTTTGGTACGCTTACTACGATCTTTACCACAGAGGTCACAACACCTCTGAAGATGTTTGTTACAGCAGCAAACGAAATGTCAGGAATTTCTCAAAAAACCTATCGAAAACGGTTCATCAGCCCAGAAACCACTCACACTAATAATACACGATTTGTGTACTACACTAATATGCACTACACTATAATATGAACTCCAAAACATTCCAAACTTGAATTCAAGATGTCACTGATGTTACAATTATGCTTAATAGTTGTTTATAGGTGCCTATAAGAACTTTAAACTGCTAAACTTTCTTGTTATTGAGATTTGGTCAGCCGTTTATTTTAACCCTAAAGCTACGTACTACCCGGGTACTTTTTTGAGTTTAAAAGCCTATAACTTTTTTTATTTTAAAGGAATATTATTGAGACTCTTTTACATCCTGTAAAATTTAATTCTTTATACGAAAATATTAGAGGGGCACAAAAAAATTAAGTGAGATGGGATATTTTTGTAATTTAATAACTTACACCTTAAACTTACCGCATGGGGTACCCGGGTACCTCGCTGTTATTTGCTTGTATTTCATGGGGAATCAATCAATTAAAAGTAGAAGTATTCAAATTATCCATTTATATTACACATTTTTATATTATAAATATTAATTATTATTATAAACAATAATTATTATCTACTAATTAGAAATCGCAAAAAAAGTTTGTGATGAACTTTTGTACTTGCACAATCGTTAGATCTAATGGAAGTCGGTGAGATATGCCCATCACAGACAAAATTTTTACAACTCTCTCATCTCTTCCTCGTTTTCCTGTTTGGCATCTTTTAACCATTCTTCCAAATTATGCAACAACCAATTCCCTCCGTCGTTCAGTTTTATTCCGTATGAACATTTATTTGTGGCTGTGGTTTTGTAATGCTTACTTTGACGCCAAGAAATGATAACAATGCAATTTTTATCAAAATAAAATTGAATAATTAGTCCTTTAGTTCCTTAGTTCATAATCCTTAACCCCTAATCCCTAGTTTAGTTAGTATAGATCCTATATACTTCGATCTAGTATGGATGGCATACAAAGAGTTTTTCCTAAATCTTTTAAAATTTCCCTACGTTGATTTGATTGAAGGCAGCTAATAGGGTGATTTTCAACAAAAATTATTTCTATGATTCTGGACACGGATTATTTAGAATGATGTTGCAGTACAAAATAAAAATAAACCCTGTTGTAAATGTCCACGACGCTATGCCCACAGAAAGCGCATGTTATCTTCACAAAACAGCTTTACTTTTGAGACGCAAATAGTCATTTGCTGGTTATAAATAAATTTTGGATTAAGTAAAAAGGCGTGGGAAACTAACAATTGTCTTCTGGGCACTGTCGAAATAAAGCACGTGCCGACACAGGGTTTATTTGTAAAAATATTGCAGTGTAATATAACATAAACTCCGTTGTAAATGCCGACGACGCCATGTCTTTACAAAACCGCTCCAATTTGACGACAAAAATTGTTATTTTAATTTTTTTTTAAATTATAATTTAAAAAATAATACATTTGCAAGTTGCAATAAGAATTAATATCGCCTAAATATAAACTAATTAGCTGTATTACTACTCATTCTCCATATAAAACATGCAGGGTACCCGGGTACCCCGTGCGGTAGGTATAAGTTGTAAATTTGTATGGTACCATGTACCATGAGGGTTAAGAAAGCACCGTGTATATACAAAATTTAATTAACTCTACCACTTTACTCTGCTTCTCTTCTCTGGCTGATGATGTCCAAAAAGGTAAAAATCCGAGGGATGCTACTGATGGTTAGATGAATCAACCATTTTTAAAGTTTATTTAAATTGTTGTTTTTAATATTTTCCTACAATATTCATTTGTCATTCACGTTGATCTGGTAAAATATCATTTATTTCTCAGATGCTTTAATTTAATTTAATTAATTAATTTATTGTTTTCGTTATTAACAATAATTTAATTGGATATGTTTATAAATCCAAACATAAAAATCTTTTGAGGTTTTTTTGGAAATATACCGTTTATACAAAATAATAAAAGAGCTAATTAAAATATTTTGTAACTTAATTAGAACGAAATGATATTTCAGGTGAACCTGAAACAATTAAAAGTGTCATTAATTAAAATTGAATAGAAAAAATTTTTGTTCCCGAGATTCTAACAATATTTCATTAACATTAAAAAAGTACCTTCATTAAAATGTACTGTTTAAAGGTAAAGTTGATAATATCTTCGTTATTTTTGTGATTATAAAAGGAGAAAACTTATTAAAACTTCTGTTGATGAGAGTATACGGGCAGTTCTTGCAACATTTGATATAGGTACATCGTTTCAGACTGTCATTCGAAGTGATTTTTCAATCTTTGTCGTAAAAACTAATGAGCAAGGATAGTCAAAAATACTTAAAATTGTAATACAGCAATGAGGCGTATAGTTTTTCACAACCATTTCAGACAAACTATCAAACAACAAGGTTAGTGAGTTTGTAAGATTTTTAAGGTTTCGATATAGCACGAGCCAAGCCTGCGGATAAAACTTTACATGTGTGGTATCTCTCCAATCCTGATAACTCATAACTCATCTCATAACCAATTTCATAACGGCTCACTGATATAACTGTAGATTTAATCTTTCGGGTTGACGTTACGGGAATGCGGACGCGTTAAAAAACACGAAAGTTGAATGTCAAAGTACAGAACTCTGTAAAAATTGAAACGTTCCCGCTAATTGTAAAACAAGCTTTAGAATTAACGCAGTTTTAGTCTGTAAGATTTTTTATGTATGCTCTATGCGGGTCATTCGCGTTCGAGCCTACCTTGAGGCAAGTCTTCGAGCCTGAAGTCGAGCAAATGTGAATGATATTTAACCACTCACGCATTCGGACGAACTGACAACATTTTGTCAGATTGTATTCGAATTCTCGATGGAATTGAATGCAAAAAATATGTGTTTAATCGCTACCGCGGTAGTTGCCGTTTTCGGATGAATCCACACTAAAAAAATTTACAGTCCAAATCTGAAAACTAGACACTTGAGGCTACAATTTCCTATTTTTTTTAATTTTCTGTACGACCATTTTTCTCCGAGTTATCAATTTTTGTGACTAGTGTATTTCTCAATATCAATTTATAGTTCTTTCCAAATTGCAATTTTGCACTTTTCTTTTTAATTTTATTGCATTTGAAATTCCGTTGCTTGCTACCCCTAACGTTATACTTTAATTATAAAGTTAATATAAGGACCAAACAGCGGGAAGGAGGGCATTCAATAACTAACTATCATTTAGAAGATTATACTATTTTTCTACTTACTTACAAGTTTCTTCACAGTTTTACTTCCAAGTTTTAATTTTGATTTTATGAATTAATAAATAAATGATAGAATACTTCGTGTTTTTATTAGCTACCGAGAATCATCATAGAGATAGAGGAGGTGTCTGCTAAAAGCGCAAACGGCATAACAAGCTTCTCAAAACCATGCTTGAAGAATAATAGGGCTCCTCAGACTAAAATTTTCTTTACAAAAAATTTTACAGCTCTGTAAATTTAGATTGGCGTCGTACGAGTATATCGCCAGGTGACTAGTTAAAGGTTTTAATAAAGATAGTCGTTCCTGATTATAATATGGCCTAATCATATATTACTTTTTATTTCCTTATTTTGCTGCGTACCTACCTAGAGCAGAACAGTTTCCAACACACGAAAACTCATATAAAAATGAGAACTGGCGCGTTTCCGCCCACTCAAGTGCATGCAAAGCTTGTCAGTTACTTGGCACGTCGAGCAAATTTCTGTTCTCGATAGAACATTTCATGCCGCGCCCATTGGCTGCACAAGTTTTCAGTTTTTGATCACTAACGTTCGCATTTGCCTGCCAACCTACAGGCTCGAAGACTTGCCTCAAAGTATGCTCGAACGTGAATGGCCCGCACAAAGCTAGGTTCTTAGCCGTCCGGTCATCGGCCTGCGTTTGTATCTTGACCTCTCAGAGCAACCTATTTTTCAAATTGTTGGTGGAAGTTCAACTTTTGCGTTCGAATTCATCCAGTGTACACATGCTAAAGTGAGGTTACGGTTAAAAATACCAAACTAGAAGCGAAACCCAGACGCTTCTTTTGTAAAAGCGCTATTATATTGATCTTCCAATTACAACAATGTCTATGCCAACAAAAGATTTTTTTTTTATTTACTCTGCTGAGATTCGTTAAGATCGCGCTACAAAAAACATTTTAAACCAACAACAAAAATCGACAAAAAACTACGACGTTACTTAAGTTAAGTCCCCTCCACACGACCTGATTTGGTTAGGCGGTCGGGCCGATTTGGTCAGATCAGGTAGAATATCAGGTCGTGTGTAGGCTTGTCGTCTGACATTTCTGACATTTATTGTGTCGGGTCGTCGGGAGTTGTCAGATGGCCCGTCCACCTGACTACCCAACCGCCTGACCAAATCAGGTCGTGTGGAACGTTGTCAGACGATTTAGCGTGTAGGCAACACCTGATTTGGTCGGACCGACTGTCGGACCGACCGCGTCAGGTCGTGTGTAGGGGACTTAACTTAAGTGATTTGGGTGGGTTTCTCTTAGCCTTCTTAAAATAAACGGATGTTTTAGTTTATGCATTTCAGATATCAACCTTTTATGGCACGGTCGCACCCTGCTTTATACTACAGAAAGAAGAAAAGTCCGTAAGACGTGGGAGTAATATTTCTTGGCTAAGAGGCAGAATAATGGGACGTGAGGAAGTTAGGCGGAGTTACTTAACGAAATAAAGGTAAATATATATGTCATATGTCATTAATTCAGATACATTGATTCATCTAGCTTAAACCAGTTATGGATTTCAAAATTTAAAATTAGTTGAAATGACACCACTTACTACTGAAATGCCACAAGACAGTTTTTGGAACCGCTGTACAATAATTAGCAACTTCTATAATAATGATTGTCACTTTCATTACGTACATACGAGTGCTTATCAATTATACGCTATGCCAGTCTGACTGCATATCTTTTCAATTATTTTGCTTTTGAAACATCCTGTATACCTTTAGAGTTATAGTTTAAATTAATGGTTTTCTTTTTCCTGCGTTTTTTCCAAATCTATCGAGTTAAAAAGACGCAAATGCTTGAAATTTCACTGCGTTAAATTTTACATACCGAGCTTAATAAGTGTCTGCCCAGCTTTTGGTTGAATGCTTTTAAATCCCTCACACTTTTATAACGTCAGGAATATGATTGTGGTTAAATCTGCCGGTCGTATTTTCATTTTCTTTTGCTTCGTTAATATTGCTGTCAAACTTCAAACTAAAAAAGATTTCAAAAAGCGATATAAGAATTTTACTTTAATAGAATAATAAGTAGGTACTTCGTACTTCTAGTTTCATTTAAACAATTTTTTTGAGAAGCTCTTAAATGTGCGTTAAACCTAAATTTGACTAAATGTATACCTCTTTCACAATCCAATTAGAAGTAATTTCTATTTACATACATATACGATTATTATTAACAATTAAGCGTTACATAAATTAATTGAATTCCGTTTACCATTGAATTATAAGAAAACTTTTGACAGAAATTAATTCGCTAATTAATGTCACAATACAAAATAGTGTTGAACCTTTAATTACATTTCATGATTGCGTATGTGGCACATACAAATTTTTGTTTATAGCATTTGCATTAAACTAGTATTTAAATTATTATACAACTTTAAATCTGCATCTTAAAAGGATATTTACATTTTAATGTGAATACGTATGAGCATATTTTGCAATTAGTTTAGATTTTGATTAAAAATGCAATTTTGATACAATCGAATAACCCAAATGAAAGAGCTGCGAGCTTTATTATAGTTTGCCCGAGTTAACAAAAAATTATTTTGAAACCACTAATTTAGGTAAAATTGAAAATTAATTATTTTTTTGTTATTAATGCATTCTACATAGTACCGTGTCGTATCTTTATTGATAACATTGTTTGGACTAGTTTCTAGCAACTTGGCTCTTTCCGTCTTTTCTTTTCTAGCCGCCTTCTGGCGACTTATTAATCGAAACCTAATTAGTGAAATTTAAAACGTTTTTTCACTTCTTGCGGCATTTTTTCTATTTTTGAGTCGGTGAAGAAATTTTTTTATTGCAGGACTCTTCGAGGACCTTATTTTGACAGATTATTCTAAAATATAGCGATCCATAAAGACCCATAGTATGCACGTTGTTTTCAGTACATCCTTGCAGTACATCCTGTATTTAGGTATTGTTTGATGTTGAACTCGTTTTCCTCTTTTCTTTTACGTTTTAAACACTATTTCCCGGATAGTTATGTTTATCTACACTTTATATTAATTATACGTAAATTTAATCTGACAACGCGAATGAAAGAAAAGCGAGGCGAACAAAATAGTGTCGACTTTGAAACTATAAATACAGAAACATATTTTATAATAAAATTACTTATTATGCAATGCATTTTCTAGCACCTTGTTTTTGTGAAGTTAACTAATAGTACGGGAAAACTTAACTTAGAATAAATAAAGACGTTTTAATTGTAAAATATTTGATGTTTAAAATTATCCCGGAATGGTCATAAACACTACAGGACTACAGTAGCATAATATATAAATTATTCATTGAGACAAACACGTTATACTGTTGATTTTAGAATACAAAAGGTAGAATAATTATATTTCTTTCATGCTGTACCTTATTTTCTAAGCAAAATTAAAGTCTGGGTCTGTCTCAAAGCCGCAAATTTAAGAGAAATTAATTATTTTTGACCATTACATATTTTCATATATTTTGTTTCGTGTTCAAGCTACGGATAATTATACTACAAGTGAACCACCCTGTTCTTGTAGATAATTTAACTAATCTTCAATAGACTTCTTGCTAGGATAGACAAAAGCTTAAGTTAAAGTTACGTAGTGGTTTCGTAGCTTCGTTTAAACGGTATTTGGTTTAGAGCCATAGTACTCATTTATTACATAAATAGTCAAACTTGATTAGGGGAGGCTTCAAACCATTATTAATATCTGTCAAAAAGTCCAGATTAGCATTGTAGGTACGGAACATTGGAATAATTGCTTCATTGCGAGCCTCAACATTTTCTTTTAATTCTTCTAGATTTTCAGGATTATTCACAAAAATCCGATCTTTGAGATAACCCTATAAAAAGAAGTCGGGCACCGTTTGATCTTGGCGGATACACCAGATTGTCATTTTTTTGGAGATAATCTACTCAGAAAACATTTACCTCAAAATGGCCATAGTTTCACGGGCTGTGTGAGCTGTGGCACCATCCTGTTGATACCATATATTTATCCTCTTGCTCAAGCTTTTCCATTTTTGGAGCAAAAAAAATATTGTAACATTGTTCTATAGCGCTCTCTGTTTTCGATAGTGTTTCTTCCTCTCTCGTCGTCAAAAAAATAAGACCCGATTATTTTTTCAGCACTAACTTCGTGGATTCCTACTACCCAAGGAACGGTAGTTTTGTTTATTCACTGCTTCATTTAGACAGATGTGGTATTTATTCCTCGCTCATTATGAATTTTTTTGGAAAATTTGCAGTTTCTTTTTCAAGGTTCAGAATAGCATTACTGTACTGAAGTCGCTTTTCAAAGTCTGCATTCGTTGCAATGGGCGTCGGGAAATGGATAATTGCGTGGATCGTTTTCTTGTGGATGTTCTTGGCCTTTCCACCACATCCTTACGTACACGGTCTGTGTTTTCCCTTGAACGAATTCTCCGAGGTCTGCCGAAATACGGTATATTAACCGTAGTCCCAGTTTGCTCAAATTGTGCAGCTAACCGCCGAATGTCTTCGCCGATGGAATCGGACGTCTACCATATTTTCTCGTTATTCTTTCTCGTTGAGATAAGATAATTGACGAATTGTTTACGTAAAAAAGTTTTACAATTTCTGCACGTTCTTGAGGAGTATACCGATTTGTAATGAATTTAACTACTTTTCTACTGAAAAAGAAAATCTGACATATTAGGTCAACTAAAAACTAAACAAAAAACTATAAAATCTCTGCAGCTGTCCGTCCATCTTAGATTAGAGATTACTCTAATTGCTTTCTTTTGTTTTAGCATAATTCTTCTTGGATCACACGAAGGCCCCCAGAACACAATTCTGTAGGACATAAAACTACTATGAAAATTTGCGTAGTAAGCAGTCTTTGCTACAGTTTTAGTTTTCACCAGAGACATCAGATGTTCGACCAATTCAGTTTCTCATTCAGCTGCAGTCCCACATAGTTTACCGGATCCTGACCTCCCGATGCACCAAAAGTAAGTAATTGGAGTTTTTCAGTATTCATTTTTAGTTTGTTACCTTTAACCATTTTTGCACTATGCATAGCAAGTAGCAGCCTCCAATCAACCTCCATCTCCAAATATATTATAAAAAATAATTAATAGTGGGCTCAGAGTGGATCCCTGGGGTTCCCACAGCTTAGCTCTTAAATGGCACCTGCCCCAAAATAATAAGTTACGTAATAATTTTTAAGTGATAATGAGAAGGTGCTGGATTAACGCTTATTTTCTTTTTGATAAAATAAAGGTGATGAAAAATCATAGCACTACATATTACGCAAATCGTTTACCCTGTCGTTTGCTTATTTATACGCTTCTACACACAACAAAATGAAAGAAAACAAATAAACTTCAGTTAACTAACTTGAATCTTCATTTTACACCTTTACCTCTTATTCAAAAGTGAATAGTTTCAGAATGAACAATAAATCTGTATAATGTTCCTTGCTGGTTGAAATTTTCCACGTAAACCTTTATGGATTATACTTATACTTTTTAGCTTTTAGTATATTTATTGCTACTAGTTCAAATAACTCTATGTTCTGGTATTTCCGTATCTGTTTACACAATTATTTCAAAATCATTACGAGTAGGCAAAATAAATAGTTAAAAAGTAAAAAGTTACTGATATTTGTTTCAAACATTCTCGTCATTTTTCTTAGTGAAGTAGTATCGGAGTTAACTATAACGGACGTTACTTATATGCGCAATCTTATTCCAACATGCAAAATAATACTTATAAACGTAAGAAAACAATTTAGTTAAAAACTTCTAAGCCACATTTTTATGCAATTATTTTAAAAAATATTTTGCTCCAGTACAACATGTACTTTTAATGATTTTCGGCACAGAATGATTTTAAAGCAGGGTTTACATAAGAAATTGAGCGTTGCATTAGAATGTAACGCGAGGTATCAAACTGTGAGTTGTGAGTGGTCCACTGCCGCATTTTATGGCTCATGTCAACGCCGCTTAAAATGAGCTGATAATAGTCATAAAGATAACTAATAACTAGGCTTCGACGCTCATAGAATTTGTTATCCCCTAAACGTTTTTGACAACTCTAATTTTCGGTGTACAGACCTTCGTTTCTTATTTTGTATAATTTGAGCGCAAATAACTTTTTTTAATTCTCTTGTTTTTCAATTTATAAATTTGCAAGATTATTATTTGTTACTTATTTTTTAAGGTGTTTAGGTTAAGGTGGTAAGGTTTTAATAGTACAAAAATTTTAATTATACCATACACTTTAGTTATTGAGCCTTAAAAACAGTACAACATTGCCGATTGTTTTCAAATTATCGCCTAATAGCTTATCAATTGCAGTTGGAAGCTTAACTTCCTGAAACATTGGCATGTTGGACAGTCAACTTGAATATGTCGAACACTAAGCAACGTATCACACCGTTCACACATTGTTGAATTGTTCGTCAAGTGATCATGTGTTGCCACGCACTCAGGGTCGTTAACAAAAAAATTTTTACAGAATGTGGCAAAATCCCGACTAGCTTAAAACCAACGAATAGAAATTACCAGTAAAATGGACGCCACTCAGTTGTCCCCGAAGGGAATCTCCCAACTGAGAAGGAGAATTGACACCAAAAAAAACTACAAGTATAAAACACAAAAAAATATATATATATTGAAGTGAAGTTATCAAAATTGAAAGTAAGTTGAAAGCCAAAATAAAATGTTGGAATACAATTGTTCAATTGGTCAATTCGATGCTGACACTAATTCCATTTTTTTTATATATACTAAATTTGACAAAACATAAATCATAAATCACTGGTTTAAATGATCGAAATAAAAAAAATGACTTTAGTTACCCTAAAATTTAGTTTCCGGAATCACTGACATAGTAAAGGCAAGCAAATGTCGTGGTCAACGAATAAAAATTATTAACAAGATGCGATAGACCAAAATGCGAATATCTTTAAAAAAATTGTATCAAAATAAAATAACATAATAAGTCACCTCAAAAGCTTTTTCGGTTTACAGGAAAAAAATATATATAAATTGAATTAATAGATTTGAATTTTTATAATTGAATTTGAATAAATAGATTTCAATTGATACTGTAAACTAAACTTATCTTCAATCCTCGATATCGCTTCTGGCTTTATGAAATGGTGGTTTATCGGTCTTTCGGACTCTTCACACCTTGAATATTTGGTGGGTAAATGACCAGATGAATGAAATTTTGTACTTGAATTGGACAGTTGAATTTGAAATTTGAATAGTTTGTCGAAAAAAATTTGATAATATACTAGGACCCTAAAATTAATAACCAAAATAGTTTTTTTTTTAATTAACAAAGGAAAACCTCTTACCTCAATCTAGAGGGACCCACACAATGTAAAAAAACTGTATTTTTCAATAATTCATAAAAACTCTAATCGAGAACTATATTAACTTGATTTAACAATCTCAAAATCTCAAAATTTGTAACCAAAACGAGGTAACATGTAAAATGATCAACTTCGAAAAATTAGAATTAAAAATGTGTCGAGAAGATAGATAATTTCATGTCTTTTTTTTTACAAAATTTAAAAGCGCAAACTCTAAAATACTTTGACAGTCCACATCCCTACACCAAAGAATTTAAAGTTGCCTAACTATGCACATTTTCAAATTAATTTAATTTCAATAACTATCAAAATCCACCAGTAACCTACAAAATATGAATATAAAAAAATAGGTGAAAAATTCAATTAATCACAATCAATTTAAAACTGAATTTCCGAGTGAAGCTCAGAAAAACAGGAAAAAAAATCAAAGTCAACATCAAACTAAGATATTAAAAATTATCCAAAATATGATCCACTTTGCTTATATTTTTGGCTTTCAACTAAAAAAATCCGTTACAGTGTGTCATTTTAGTATGCCGTATCATGAGATCATGAGTCTTGCCAATGCCATTTCTTCACGTCGTTTTTTTCTGCTTGCAGTTGGTCATTCATCCCTTTCAACTTTACTATGATTTGTGTTGTTATTAGTTTTTATATTCCGTTCCGTTATTCATTGTTTTTTAATTAGTTGGTTAGCTTATGTTTTGAGATCGACTGCCTAGTTGATTTTGTCTCTGTGGAACCGTAAGATGGAATTCCTTTGGCAAGTTTCTCGACTGTCATTTCCTGTAATGCTGGCTTCTTCTATTGTATTTTCAGTAAGATTTGATTGATTGTAGGTAGCCTGTAGTCAATACCGCTAATCGGTGTTGTAGTAGAGGTCATTATTTATAATTATTTTACTTATTTGAAATTATTTCTTGAATGAATATTTTAAAGAAAAGTGTGTATTTTATATTTCATTATCGTTCAATTAAATTGAAACTGCTTATCGTGCTCGTGGTCTTGTTAAACGTGCAATAATAGATTATTCGTTTGTTATCTATTCTTTAAATTTCTTAAATTGAATAGGTAATTTTTAATTTATTATAAACTAGCTGTTTGATTAACAATTCTTCCCGAGGTCTTAAAAACGCACTTCAAACTTTGAATCCAATCTTCTTATTTGTCATTTATTTATGATAAATAATAGAGAAATACTTACTTATAACAAATTACCAAAAAATCCAATATTCAAATTGTATCTAAAAATCCTGCAAACATTGTGCAGTAGTAAAATATTAATTTAACAGCAATCGAAAATTACTTACAGCATCTAGTTACTGGTTTAATGCACTCAAAATGTGTTTTTTCTTTAATTCACAAATAAAAATAGCTAACAGATCAACTTAATGAATCCCAATCCTTAGTGATCTTCCATACCACCAATTCAATTTAATCACGGAGTCAGTAAATTTTATAGTTAAATTATCTTATTAATTTTTATGTTTTTAGAAAATACTAAATACCACCAGATAAAAAATGACAAAGCTGCTTAAAGTCATCCGTCAACTATGCTAAGTATGTTGACATTCAGTTGCTACAACAGCTACAATCCGCTAAGCCGTATGCTGACAGTCAGCATACGATGAATTATAGTTGTCAGCGTAGGATGTTGTGCTGACTCTCAGCATACGGTTTAGCGGATTGTAAGTAGCTGAATGTCAGCATACTCCAAGAAAATTTCTTATTAAAAAATAAAAATTCAATTTACCTATATTACAAGCAGTCTTTAATTTACCAAATTAAATTGTATCTCAAAAATCGATTGTTACAAATTTTTATTTAACTTTTCCCAAACTATGTGGCCCAAATGTATTGTCAGACCATTTTGTAAAGTTTTTTTTAATTTACGCCACCCATAGAGAGGTTCCAATAGTGAATAGAGGCCTCCCTTAGAGAAGTCTAGTAGATAGGTAATTGTTGAAGTCTGCGTAGACCTGCATTGAAAGCTCAGGTCTCAACTAAATTTAATTTTTTTCAACAAAACTTGTATTTAAATATCAAATGTGGTTGTATTTAAAAATACAACATCTGGGGGTGTCAGGTAGGTAAATATTTTCTATAGATTATCCCTTTATATTTTCTTGCAGAAATGCACTACTAGCGGCCCCATAGTGGATTTAGTTTTCGTAATTAAGCGGCAAAAATCCTTAAAAGGTTTAAGCAGATTTCAACAATTACCTACCTACTTAACTTCCCTGAGAGTCTCTAAGAGCATCTATTCACTATTGTAACCTCTTTGCTGGTGGCGTAAGTCAAAAATAACTTTGAAGTGTCCTCACTATACCCCATCGCGTTTCTCCGGTTATTTAACTAACAAAAATTTGTTTCCGTAGTGTTATTTTCTTGTAATCGTTTCTTGGGTTATTTACCAGCTATGAATGGATTAATTATTTGTTTCGAGTTATCACTATTCCCAAAAAAAATAAGTAAATGCTTGGGACACAATTGTATTCCACATTAACATCTTATATTGACACATCATGACATCATCCCCTTAGGCAAGAAATTCTTGCTAAAAATGCAATAAATATATTTGTTCCATGCTACGTTCCTATCAAATATCACAATTTGTACCATTTGCAAAGATATAGAAAACAGCAATTACAAAAATCTCAAATACTATCACTAACAACTCTTTCGTAGTTTAACATGTACCGCTAATGCTCATGCAGCATTTCGCCAAATTATCAGAATTAATCATTTAGCCAGCTCACTATGAATGCTAAGCAGTCTTTTCAATTTCAGGTCTGCACAGCTCTTCTCGTACAGTTTGGGCCGTAAAAAATTTTAATTTCCGTTATTATTCTAAAATATGTTTATACTTTGCAGTTTACCGCAATTTGCTGTAAACTGTAAACACTTCCTGTGCTTTAAAGTTGAATATAAGTCAAAGTACTACGATACATATAAGTTCCTTTGTCCAACCTGGTCCAACCGAGTAGTTAAGCGTGTCGTTCAACTTTTGATCAATTGAAATTTTCTTTGTTGTAATTTTTTTATTAATAAATAATAAGAAGGTGAACTATCGTTCTAAAACTACCAAAGTCAGTTTTTAGGTAAACTGTAAAGAAACGAGAGGGAAATGTTTTATTTAAATTAAAATTTGCTAGTTAATTTTACCGTAGCTACGCTGTGTAGTGTTTATGTCTCACATCTTCTTATATTCGTGAAAAGTGCCAAGTTACCTTGCAGTATTTTCCCGAGTTTGGAAAATATTACTAAAAACAGAAGATAAGCTACTCGTTAAGTGTTTTTTTTGACAGAAGTTATGTAAACCGATAGTTGTCTTTTAGTGACACGAAAACTCATTACTATGCAGATAAGGAAATTGTGGCGCAGCGTATAAGCAACTGCTGTACTTTAATATAATAAGAGATATGCTCAACAACTTTAAATGTACATGTTGTGGGTATAAATTGCACAATTGAAGACAATCTACAGCATTTCTTACTATCTGCATAATATTACTAACAGTGCACCACATGCATATGAACTATAACGTATGGAAATCATATTACTAATCGTTTCTAACGAAAATTTAACTATAAGCGGAACCAAGTTTGAATTTTTTAAATGAATAAAATTTACACCTTAAAGTCGTTTGGGAATTGAAAAAATTGTTTTTTTGCGCTGCAGCGTTTAATAATTTCGAGTATTATTTTTGCGAGCTTACATAAACGTTTTTAAAATATAAAAAAGGTTCTGATGATGTCGAAATATTATTTGTCATAAAAAAAGTTGCAGTAATTTTTTGATAACCTTTTGCAACGTGACTAGAAATATTTATTGTTATAACGCGAAAAATTTTACGATCTTTCTCCAATTTCAGTAATTATCAAACTTTTTCACTTTTGTTGAACTTTTCTCTCTATTTTATTCATTTATCGTATAGAGTATACACATGATAGGTTAGCAATGACTAAATATGCACTATATGGAAATTTGGTAAAAACTATAAAACATTGAACTTTTGGAAAACGAACAAAATAAGCACTACGAGTACATTGCTACCCCGAAGGAAACTTGGCGACTTGTACCAGTTCGAAAAATCGCCTAATAGGGACGTTTCTACCAACTTCAATCAGCTGATTTTCGTTAGCTTTCAAAACGCAAGTCGCTGATCGAAGTTACTTAGTAAAACTACCATCAAACAAGAGAAAACTATGTATCTAATTATCAGTTTTCTATTAAGAATTCTTTTTATCAATTTAACAATAGCGTTTTATCACTTCCATTTTCATTGTCATATTGTGCTTTTAATAGAAGCGAATAAACCTTTTTCTTTGGATGTGGATTTCGCTCTCCGAATCTCTGAATTCAGTACAATATTTGTTGTTAGTTGATTTTAGCGAAAAACTGAAGATAGCCCGTTTCTGGGATTATTGGGAGCCACATGGCAGTCAACGCCTCCATATTATATTGTACTCGCCCTCTAATTGTTTCCAATACGTTTTTTGGTTTTATTGCCCCAAACTTGATTTTATGACTCGGTTGCATTGTAGTTTTCTGCAGTTAATGTTGTTTCCAGCGTTAGTAGTTGTAGTGGTGGTGTCGTGAGTTTAGTCGAAGATGTATAATTGTATAATATATCAATTGGACGTTGATTCTCATTGTCATTTGCCATCGAACTGATTTAGAGTTTACCAGTTTACAGATAGCGTTTGTAAAAACTTTTGGACTTTGCGCATATGATTGTCTATTGTCTCTTTCGTATTGGAACATTTTTTATAAGAGGTACCAAATTTGATCAAATTAAATTACAAATTACCCTTAATAATAATAAGCTTTATTATAACAGCATAGCTATTTCCTAATTTTTTCCTAATAACCCGCAATTCAAATAAAATTCAAATGAGGTTATTATATGAAAATTTTCCCTTTGGCATTATTTAAAATAAAAGCAAATAATTTTAATTTAAATTTTATTTGGTAGGATACGAGAGGGCAGCATTGCTTCTGTATATCATAAAAGTGGTTAATTACAAAGTTTTCCGAATTTATTACATTTGCATGTTATTTAGAGAACACAATTTTCCTAAAATATTTTTGTTTTGACTGGCGTTTTAATAAATATAAGTAGGTCTGTTTTATAGTTCCATATTAAAATTTTTTAGAAAAAATATCAAAATTGAATCGAAAACATAATACTAATCAAATTATTATATACTTACAAGGTGTTCTGATAAACGACCTGTCTTCGATACCGTTTGCAGTATTAGAAATAAATTAAAAACTTAAACAAATGACATTCAAAGTCACTTTTAAATAGTATATGCTAATATGACATTTCTATAACTTTAATTTCAGTATATAGGACGCCCCTTACTATACTATATTTCAGAAGCATCTAATTTTTACCGATTTAACAAAGGCCTTCTCTTAGACTTACAAACTCTCTGTATAAAAACATTTAAAGTTTAGCACTAATTCACTAAATTAACGAACCTAAAGACTGCCACCGTTTGAAACTGTGGCAATAGTAAATTGAATGACTTCTAGGTATTTTCTTTAAACGAAATTTCCGATTGGTGTAATATGTGAAGAAATGCGCCGCTTTCAGAAAAAAACTGAAAATGAAATTAAACATCTTAAAAAAGATTATTAAGCACTTAATAAGTACCACCTAGTATCTTCGAATTTCAAAGTTATTACATTTGGATGGCACGCTTTTGCCTACTCATTAAAGGATTATATAATAACACTTCATAGAAGTTCACAGTGTGGTTAAGTTCCAAATCATTAACCGTGTCTCGAGTCTGTTTTTACTAACTGAAACGATGGCGTAAGGGTCAACCCACCGAATGACTCTATTATTACAAACATATCAATTTCAAGAGGCTTCAATTTTTATATGCATTGTTGAAGATATTTCGAAAGTGCTCGAATTCTTTCAATATCGCGCTTTCTTACCTTCAGTAACTACTAAAGTAGTTTTAGGGCCAAAAACAAATGAGATTGGCGTATTTTCGAATAACAAAATGGAAATTTAAGTATCGTAAAAACAAATGTAGAATAAGAGGTTAAACTAACGAAGCTAATTGTTAATATATTAGTAAATCGACAAAGTTTTTGAGTTAATCTGAACAAGAAGTGGTATAGTAGGAGCAGAGGAGCAGAGGAGTCGATGTTATTGCTTTCAGATTTATAGCATAATGAGAATAATTAAACAAGACACTGTAAACTGTATACGTTGTACAATTTAGGTCATACGCCCCATTACGAAAATTTCTCTTTAACACAGTCCGGATTGTACTAAATCTCGACTTCAATAAAGTGACTGAACAAACACAAAGGGCCACTCGACCCTGTTGACCAATTCTTCCGACCTTTTTAACTTTAATTTGTTAAATGTGAATTTTACTCAATAAATAACTTTAATGGACTCCAACTTTGTAGGAACTCTCTTGTTCTCTTACGTTTTGGTGTTATTTTTGTATAAAGCAAAGAGAAGGTAAACAAAAGAAGGTTATATATTACTGTAGTGCTTTAATTCAGTTAAGCATCTTTTTATCCTCTTTTAGAATTACTTTTTGGTACACATTAGTGATTTTGTTTCTGATTAAAATACATGGGGCTTTTTAGATTTACTAAAATAATTAAATAAATTGTTTTTATTAACGTTTTAACTAAATTAATTCCATATTGATTTTACTAATTTGCGCAAAATGTGTTATCTTCGTTTGTTTAACGTTATTTGAACTAACGTAAATAATTAATAAATACCCCGAGGCTTATAATATAAAAAGTGTTCATTAAGTTAATTACTTAAAATAATTACGGTTTAGATGGTTCTTAACTATTTATAAGTGTACTTTGCAAAACTCGAATGAAGGGTTGGTAAGTGTAATTTTAACTTCTTGAAAGTGAAATAATTGAATACTCGACGTGTTCAAAAGAAGGCCGGGTAGTACTGATTATATTAATGTCGTTATGTCCCGCACTTGTAGAAACCATAATAAAAGATTGATTTGATTGTAACTGAAAATTTATACAGTTACTCTTTTTAGGGCTGTTGTACTATAATTTAGTATCCCGTGCGTTCTTGAAAATTTCCCACTTGGAATTACTCGAAATATAATAATTGATACGCGCTTTCAAGAAAAAGCCCAGTTGATTTAGATGCAATAGGGGAAACTTCAAAACGACTGTTGATTAGTTTTTATGTTGCGCCCTTTCACCCCCAGCAACCCCCACTTGAAAATCTCTAATGGCAACCTCTAATGTGTCTAACATCATTTTAAAGGGCATTAAAAACCTCATCTTTCCTTAAAAATAAAATCAAATTCGGCGTTTTTGAAAAATATTAGGAATTAATAATTACACCTTCTTAGAAAATTAGAAAATTTGCATAGCTCCACTAGTGACTCCACTAGTTTTAAGTTTGAATAAACCGTTTTTCACTGAAATTTTGAACGTAAATCTTGTAAATTTTTCCTGGTTTAATTATTATTTTTACAATATCAAAACCAAGCATAACAGATTCGACTCGTAAAAACAAGTTCAATCCGCTAGTATGCTTCTTTAATCTTCAAATAAACTAAAAGGCTTTTTTTTATTAAAAAAATTTTAGAGGAGAATTACAAATATTTCGGAGTAGGTAGTATGTGCATGTAATCCATTATCGTAGATCAAAGAGTAAGACTTACTAAAGATAGAATGTATAAACAACGTGATTTTAAATTATGTATTGCAATTTTACAGTTGCTTATTTTGATCCAACACATACAGGATAATGACAAGAAAACCTTTCTTTCAGTAACTTTATTTGTACGGCCGATTAAAATACATAATATACAGTATACAGGCATTGTTTTAACAACCACTAAAAGTGCTTTTCCACTAGAGCTTGGTAATACCGGAAAATCCGTTTAGCACTGAAATATATCCGAGCCATAAGAAAAACGTTAGTTTTCTTTTTCTAGGCACTATTCACCACGATATCGTGAAGATAAGTTGACGATGATAGTATTATGTTAGAGGGAATGAAATTTGTTTTTGGCGGTAAATCTTCGATCAGAAATTGTCTTCGACTCCACATACCATGACAAAAATTTGAAAAATGCTTGCAAGAAAATACTTAATCTTATGAAGGCTAACTCATTCAACTATTGAGGAACTAAGAAAAGTACTATATGATCAAAAATAGACTATGGTAATTGCATAGGGTAAACGTGGAATAGATGCCACACCTTTAAAAAAAAATTCATTGCGCCCTTAGTTTAAAGATTTAACTTACGAAAATAGACGTGCGTGGTTATTAGAATGTATGTTTTGGTAAAATATCAACAAAAACATTTTTCTTAACGTAAAAACATACAAAAATAATTATTTTCTAAAACACCATAAATTGCCATCTCTCCCATAGAGGGTGGGTGTGTTGCCGCAGATGTATGGGAGAGATGGCTTATGACTAATACGTTGTACTATTTTTTGTTATGCTTCTACACCTAGGTAAGACGGTAAGACGAAGGTCCGAGACTAGTTTTCTTGAAAGTATGGTTTGAAATTCGCCTCATTAATGCTCTTTCGGAAATATTAAATTGTTTTTCTCTCTTATTGATATATGATGTTCGTTAATAGGGTTGACGGCACCCTGTAAATCCTCCTCACTCCAGAGTGCCCTATTACTTTTTCTGATGTATTTTCGTGGCATTGCCATTGCCTCTGTAAATAAAATACAAATTTTTGGTGTGGTAAGTTTAATAACAGGTCTAAAAGCCGCGGCATCTCTCCCTCGCATTAACTGCGGCATCTCTACTCTACCTATGGGAGAGATGCTGCAGGGCACTAACCATCAATCGGCTGAATAAAACTATGCGTAATACTGTTAGCATACAAACTTGTTCACATACTTCATTATTATGCACAAAAAAATCTAATAAATTAATTACTTTTACTGAAAAAAATATCTTCTATAAAATGATGTTAAAACTTTTAACACTTACCATGTAGCACTTTCATCAAAAGTTTGTATTTTTGCAGACGTAAACAAAAATATGAACTCACACACTGACTCACTGGCTTACTAATAGGTAACGAAAGAGTTATAGTAAAATCACTCGATTATTATCGGTCTCCTTGTTATCAAATCTTATACTGCGGCAACTCTCCTCATGCGTCATCTCACCCACATTTACCGTATACGGGGCTGCAAGAAATAATGCTCTAGAACTGATAGACACGGCCTATAATACTTTTTTTTACGGTGATTTACGAATCTACCACACTAACAATCGTACGGTAATTAGAAATTGTGTTAATGAGATTATGAAAAAAAACAAAGATTTCACAAAGATTTGTACAGATGACTCTAGAATTCACAGAAAATACGCGTTCGCTTTTGTTAGTGGTGAAACAATAATTGCAGAACTTTGTGCCATCGAATATTGTTGTAATCGAAATTGTACAATATATTTATTAATTATTACTGACTCGTTGAGTTCTCTGTTAGAAATTCAAAATAAAAATGATTAAAGAATTCATGACAGACATCTCATTTTTAGCACTCTGAACAAAAACTGCGACCAGTCAAGAAGTAGCTGTAGACTCGTACTCAGAACAGACCTTTAAACCCATCCAAAAATATTAGTAGTCAAGCAAAAAATGGAAGGAGGAAGAAGGCTACTTACGTACTTACAGAAGATAAAACCAAATGTGCAAGCATGGGCTCTATCTAAATACCTCTCACGCTTCCTAAAAATATATGTGTCAAGACTTAGAATCGGGTAATACACTACACTAGGACAACGCATGAATATAAACTTGAGCAAGAACCACCGCCACTATGTGAGACATGCAACGTCCAAACAAAGGAAAAGCGCATTTTATTTAACTGTATATCACTGGAGAATCTAAGAATATGGTGTGGCACCCCAGAGCTGGTAGAGAATCGAAACTCCCCTGGTATGTTGCAAAAATTGGTGTACTGTAGAAGCTTTTATTTTTTAACTAGTAAATATGGGTGCAAGCATGTAAGAAACAAAAATACTAACACGGGCGACCTCGGGAGATCTTTTGACAGCCAAAAAACCTCAAAAGTTTAGAACTTCTTTTGTTATTTTGCCTATAACTCCTAAACGATTTATCCTAGCAAAAAAGTTTTTATGTAACAAATTAAAGATCATTAAATTCAGCATCTAATAAGTACTACCACTTAATAATTTGTTCAAGAGGTATCGTTGAAAACCACGGTCAAGCAACGATGATTTTTTCGAGTTTTAATCAAAAACTGGGATATAGTACTGGATATGAGTCTGATACGGCTTAGAAATAAGTACCTACCTACTTTAGGAGAGAAACTCATAAAATAAAAGTTGTAGAGCATTAAATTATGCGTCTATGCGTACCAATTCGTACCATTTTTTAATTCGGTCAAGTACGCCTCTACACCTAATTCTACTTAATAATTGAAGGGGTAAGTGGATAGAGGTGTTTTGAAAATAGCGCGGATTTGTAACCCAGTCAAATTAGGCAAATTGAGGGAAAATAATCTGGGAATTTTGAAAATTGGTATGGTGGCCCGGGGTATAAAATTGTTAGATTGACGCTTGGGATCAAAATTGGTAGGGTAATTTCTACTCGTACTTCTGATAACACTGCCGGCAGTGTTCCAGCCTTGTTTCGCGGTTCTTTTACTTCAGTGAAAAATCTATTCAAATAATTATCATAACGCAGTTGACCGTACTTTGAAGGGTATACTCGTATGTTGGTCCTAAGTCAACTAATTTCTTTTTTTTAATTCAATGCTTATTTACAATCTACTCTTAATTTAAATATAGAGTAATGAGCAAATATTATAATAATCAAACACATGAGGGGAGAAGCCATCCACTAATAACTCTCCGAGATTCTTTTTAATTTCCCAGGTTTCTTGGCCAACGCCTTCTTAACCGTCGCGGAAAGTTACCTTCCCTAATAAGGGAGGCCACGTTTTCATCGTCATTGTCTTCTAAACGATTTTGGTAGGCGTTCCATACCCTTATCACCTCATCATCCACTGTTGGCATTTTAAGGTCTTCGTGTATAGTGATATTGGTAACGTACCATGGGGCATGTACCAAGTAGCGTAGAATTTTTAACTGGATCCGTTGTGTGATTTTCACATTGAACGGTTTGGAGCTTCCCCATAACTGAACGCCGTAAATCCAGATTGGTTTCATCACTGTTTTATATAGTAATACTTTATTACTTAATGAGAGTTATGATTTGCGTCCCAGATGCTAATACATTTGATTGAATTTGAGTTGTACTTGCTTTCGATTCTCTTGCAGAAGCTGCTTCCACGTCATTTGTTGATCAAAATGTAGTCGTAAGTATTTTACTTCTTTTTTAACTGGCATGGCTTCTTGCTCGAGTGTGACCTCTGGGCATACTGAATGTTTCATAGTGAAAGTAATTTGAGAAGATTTCTTTTAATTGACTTTGATTCTCCATAGTTTTAACCATATACTAATAAAGCCATATAATATCACAAAATCGAGATGCTATTTAAAATTCTAAACTTAGGTTAGTGGCGATCGAAGGGGTGGTGGAATATTTAATCCACACATCATAGTCTTTGTATTTTTTGTTCTATATTATTCCGGTTGACAAATTTTTAAATTTTACCGTAAATATTAAGTCTCAATATTTCGTCAGTAGCTAAATTCTCGACGTAAAAAGTTGGAATTTTCTAATAAGAGTAATAAGCTTAAAATAATATTACGTTTAAATGGAAAAGTCTTAATAATTTATTTTTATTAAGCCTACAAAATATAGTAAAAAAAAACCTTTTAATTCTGTAAATTATATATGAACTTTCCTAAAAAAAGAATTTTCAAACTTATACAAAAAAGTTTATAAGCAGTCCAAGTTAAATTGTTTCAACCCAAGTTTGAATTGAAATTTTTTCATTACTCCAAGGAATAAATTGGTACTTTGTCATGTCATAAAGGCTGTTTTTTAACAAACATATTGACACTGTGTAGATTTGTTCTAAATTTGTTCCAACAACGAAATTTCTCTCGTTTGAATTTAAAAGAGAGAAACGTTTTTTTCTTAAATAACTACCGAATTTTTAAGACGACAAAAATGTAATTGATAATTTAAATCTTCTAGTTCCAGTTGGAAACAATTGAATAAAATTCATAAAAGACAATCGATAAAGTTTAATCAAAAATAACATGAACTACAATAAACTATCTGAGTTTTTCAATCAACGACTTTATAGCAGTTGGTGCATTACAGTTACGAAATTGAAAAATTTATTATAACTTTCAACTAAGAAAACCTAAAGAACTCCCATTTATTTATTGAATCGACTTTTTTTCAATACCGCAAAAATTATTTGGTTTACTTACTTTTTATGATAATTGCTTTCGAACCGTTTTAAAACTTTAAATCTAAAGGTTATAAAATGAAATATCAAATGGAATGATATATCAAAGAAGAGTTGATGACAACTACAGATCTCTATAAGCGGTACAAACTACCGCAATATCTGATGATACGTTACAGCTGTCTCGATAACGCAAAAATTTACGATTTCTGTTTTCGAAAAGACTTTGTAAGAAGTAAGAAAACATATATGTGCTTTGTAAAGAATTGGTCAGGAGTTATGGCAAACGGGTTCTACTTCTTATATTTCTTTTTCGTATTAGTGTAAAAGACAGTAAAAAAATGGCCCGTATTATAACACGATAGCGAAGTTTTTTCCCTTTAACAAAACTTTTTGCTAATACTTAATCACTTAACCAGGTACCTACGTGCAGTTTTCTTCTAAACGATTCCGTAAAAGTGAATAAAAAGTAAAATTCAGTTTTCGAGTTAAAAATTCTCAATATACGATCTTTACACTCGCACACCTGCCTCTTTCTTTAATCTGTAGGTTTTCAATTTTTTTTTTTAAATTAAATCAATTTACCTACTCTACAATAATACAGATGCAAAGTATTCCTATTGGTGCTTTCCCGGCTGCAGTGCTATCGTTAAAATGTATTGTTTTAATATTTGTTTGCATCGGGCAAGTCTGGTACTTCCAGGGGCTTGTCCTTAAAATGGCGGATGCTCTGCCTTATCCTGCATTTATTAGGATGCAGGTAACGGATGAATTCCGACGTATTTAACTGGAAGTAGAGTGGTCCTAACATATGCGTTTCATGGTAGTTTAATTACATCCATCGGGTGCGTTGGTCCCTCGGCGGAGCATATTATGTGATCATCTGATCAATTGGCTGTTGCAGTCTCTGCACCAGAGGAGCTGTGGACTAATCTAGAAGACGCGAGGTCTGGTAGGAAGTATACATGTCCATACATTTCGTAGTAGTCATGCTCTGTGGCATGGTACCGTCATGGTAAACCTGGGCTGTTTCAGTTCGAAATAGAAATCGCTGAAAGCGATTTTGTGGTCGCTTGTGGTAGGGAGAAGGATTTCCCGATCCCGAACCCTTACCAATCACGGTAGAGTGAAAAGGTGATTGGTTGATGGTAGCGTCGCGTTGGCCTTAAGCATACTCACTCTGGCATTGGTACTGCTGAGTTACTAGGCAGCGATTAACCCTATAACCCTGCTCTCTATACTCTAGTATATTTAATTATAGGTAGATGGGGGGAGTGCCACTGCCATTGTTTTAGTGGTAGTGGCATGTTACTTTTTTCGTTAATATCTTGAAAATAATGGACTGGAGCTGAAACGTGATTCTATACAAAATTAAAGCTAGTAAAATTTTTTACACAACTGAGTATATGTATACATTTTTATAATCCTTAAGGTTGCCAAATTATAGGGCGTCAAAAATTGGTGCTCTTTGTGCCAAAACCACGAATGAAACTGTCTGCTTCAATGAGGTTAGACTTATAATCTTGAACTGACAATAGAAAATCAGATGAAAGTTGAGAAGAATTGTAAAAGCAGCTGCATAAATAGTGCAAATGTAAATAGACAAACAGACAGAGAAGTAAGAACACATACTGGCTGAAAATACTTTTGTTTTAAAATTATATTTTACCTCAGAAAGCAAATAAACGAACTACAGAAATCTTGCGTGAGACGCAAGATTGGAGACTTCTACCCCTAAAATTTTTAAACTAAAGTTTTGCACATTTTATTTAAAAAATTATTTTTTAATTCTTCCTTTCTTGGTTCAAATCAATACGAATTATTGTAAACTGTGGCCATGCTGCAACAGAAGTTCGCAGTTTGGATCATCTTAGCGTTACAGCTTGACAGTTAGTTATGTCTAGCGTGTAGTGCATATTCATTGTCTAGTCGTTCAACTTGCAGCCGTGGCATCTAATTTTGTTCATCACTCCCAGCGTATGCAGACGATTATTTAGTTAACAATTCCCTCTTAGAAACCTTGCTTTTGATCGTAAACAAGTCTGGCAGAGCTTGAAGCGGTATTTTGCAAAACTTGCAGGTATTGAAAACTTTCTTGTCGGCAAATTGAATCGCTGTCCGATCATTGCTGCGTCAAGAATGTGCTTTTTAAGTCAGAAATTTTTAATTGTATGAATGTTTGTGGTTCATAGTAACTTTGGCTTTAATTTCAAGACTTAGATTCTTAGACAACACTTCTGTAACTCTGCAACTCAACTTATTAAGCTGCTAAGACTAATTGTAGCAGGCTGGGAAACCATCATTATAATGGAAAATTTTTTTAACTACCTAAAGCGACATTTATAGAGTTAGTTGACTGTCCATGGGTGAAAATAGTTTGAGATATTTTGGCTACAAACGCTCGTACAATCTATAGTAGGGCTAGTTTGATGAGTTTCGATGAGGGTAGTTATTACGCCATAATTTGTACGTTTAGATTTTAGACGAATTAAATTGGTACGAAACTTTTAACCGTAGTTAATGGTTAGTGCCGAAGTACAAAGTAAGAAGTGTCGAGTATTTTTCTAGTAACTCGGATCACGTAAGAGCCGCATATTTACTCAAGTAAATCTCTCCTGGCCTGACCTGGACCTGAGTCTGGAAATAACCCCCTTCTCCTTCTATTTAAAACATTGTTTAAACGCTTTTTCATTATTTTTCTTTTTCGTCAAAGCGAAAAATAATGAACAAAGTAAATACTAAAATAAATTAGCCCAATCAATTTTTAATTAAGACGAAATTTATGCATAGCTTGGCGCTATAATTAATTCGAAATATTTTTATTAAAAAAATGTCACTCTCTGGATAACACAATTTGGCAAAAATTCAAAACATCTAACTAAATAAATATTTGTTATACTACGATTCTAAAAATAAAATTATAAAATTTCTTCTGCCGATCTAACGAACATTCAAAAGATGAAAGAATGTGGACTATTTAACTCTGATGAGAGAACCCGACCGAAACGCTTTGAAATCGAAAATTTATTGACCTCGTTGCAAATACACATACCGTCTACTACACTATCGAAAGTAGGAGATATTGAGAAGGGTGGAAATGATTGTATTTGTATATGTCGCCTTTGTTGCTGTTCTACTGTCATTTAAATTGTATAATCACGTTACGATTATTCTCCAGCTTCCTTGACACGTAATTTAGATAATTGTCTGTATGTAATAGGCGTGCATTGCATATTTATACACATTTCGGTATTATACAATATTTCGAACGTTCGATATACGTGCAGATAAAGAAAAATTTTCCATTATAAGAAAAATTGTGTTCACGTATGTCACTTGATACATTTCTAAAGTAAAAAGTATTACTTTAATGTAATGTTAGAGTTCCAATTTATTTGTTTGTTTGAATCAAGTACAATAGACACGGCGTGCCAAACTTGCTATCCAGATACTATAACCCGATTGTGTTAGGTTTCCACCCTAGATAGAGCAAATACGGCGAAACTTGAACAGTTCAATTGACGCTATTCAGAACGAACTGAAACAGATCGCTCCTGAAGCGACGTTGTTACGAGTTGGCTGACTTGTACAGGCTCTTTTGATTGCCAATGTTGCATTCTGAGCACGAAGCGATGCCGGAAACTTTGTGTTACAATAACCAAGAGAAAAGTTACATAGATCAAACACTATTGTATACAAATACCTGAAAATTTTAAATTTACTAATAAGCGAATAGTTCGTTGGAAAAATTTAAATTCTTTTTTGTCGGAAACTTTTTATAAACTTTTTTCGATTTAAAATTATTCTTCTTCTATCTCTCGTATATCCTCGTTTTAACTTTTTTGCCGCGTTATTAATTTACAATCAACTGAAAATATCTTAGGCATTTCGTTTGCGTATTTTAACGAGCTTTTAAATTTCAAGAATTTTATTTAACGATATTTGTTATTCTGCTTCAATCTTTAATCTTTATTTCAATTCAAAGTATACAGATCATGAGACGTCTACTACACCAAATAGACTTCTTTGTGACTTTGTTATTCTCAATACATCCGTGATGGAAATTTTGTGTTTCAACTGCTAACAGGAAAGTTATTACATAGATCAAACACTACTGTGTACTTAAAAAGTTTTAAGACTAGTAAATAAGTTGCCTGTTACTCAGATATTCTTTATTCCTTATAGTAGTATTCAGAGAATTTTTATATAATTACGTTTCCTATGCATTGAATTTTTAACGAAACTCCCGATACTACGTTAATCTCTCCCTTAGTAATGCAGGAGACCAACTATTAGCACTAGACATAGACAGCTAGACACGATACAACATTCAACATAAATGTTTCATAGTACTACGTTTAATAACGATTAATGGCGCAATTCAATAATTGTAGTTTAAATGTGAATCTCTATATTTTGAGCTAAAAATTAAAATCGATAAATTGTAAACTGTACATTCTTCCACTTCGGTGATAATTTAAATAATAAATGTACTACGTATGAAAAGGCAATTTGGTTTTAAACTTACATTTTCTTTTATTCCGTATAAATTGATTTTAAAATTATACTTAGTGCGAGTTTATTTCAGTTAAACAGGCGAGATTTATTATGTATTTTTTCCTACCACTCGTGAGAGAATAATTTGTTAGAATAATTCCTCAATTACTGGTAACTTCCTAATTTAAATTTAAAAAATATTTGAAGAGTTTTATGAAGCTTGAAACCGATTATAAATTATTCCCACAACCCACGGCTAAGCTTGAAAGGTCAAAACCAAGAAAACTACCGATAAGGCAGAACTAAATGCAATATGCACTCTTGAAGTTTATACATGGAGATTGCATATATTGCATCTAGATCTGGATTATTTAGGGAGAGAGAGAAATGTCTTTGCACTTAATCGGACCCATTGTACTTCCTCCAAGCGGCCTTCCCGTTATCATCAGATCTTCAGCCATCCTACTGGTAGGATGAACTCCGAGATTCTGGCAGGAGGGGTTGTGCTTATTTTGGCCACGTCGAGCCAGGAGTGCCCCAATACGGATCTTCTTATCGACATTAGGAATGGGCAGTAACAAAGCACATGCTCAACCGTTTCGTCTTCTAGTTTCTATCCACTACATAATATGGGATTATCTACCAAGGCTAGTGTGTGGAGATGTTTCTGTAGTCGACAGTGTTCCGCGAGTGTCTCTGCAATTGTTCGTAGATTAGTTCGGGACAGATGTAGACAGTATTTTGCCAGCTTCTTAGGAGGGACCGGTAAAGCTCTTTTGCTTTGACGGCAACTTATATTTCTTGTCCATCTTTCAGAAGAAATATATCGTATATTATGTGATTAAGTCAGTCAAAATATTTCTTTACCAAGAACTTTCAGTTTGTATAATATTGACAGATCAATAACCGAAAAGTTTACACCTTGTGCTCTAGAGGTGATTCTAAGCAGCTCTCAGTAGATCCATTTGTCACAAAGAGTGTTGCAAGGACTAGTGCCAATTCATGTACTTATAGAAAATGCTTCCTTAACGCATCTAGCCAATACCTCCAGAGCAGTTATGGGAAGCTCTTTTTACTATTCCTTTTCTACGATTTCAAAATTTTGAAGTTCATTCAAAATAAAGTGCTTTGCATACTCTATTTTCTTAACATGCTTCTAGTTTTGTTGCCAGCATACTCTCGAGTCCCTAGCTTACCTTTATTAATTGTAAGCATAAGATTTTAGGCAACACCATAAGAAAAAGTCTAATGTCGTAAGGCCAGAAGAACGTGCAGGTCGTGGTTGGTGTTTCTTTTGTCTACAGGGTGTATCAAATTTCGTGTTAAGTACAGGGATCTCGCTTATTATTAGCGTAGATAGAGAGTTGGTTAAATGGACAAAAACGATCCTCGAGTTATGCCTACACTAAATCAAAAAACAAAATTTACCCCCTCCATAACGTGTCTGAAATATGGCGGAAAATAACAAAATTCACATTTTTAATTTTTGGCTCTAAATCGTTATTTCTAAAAATTTTTAAAAACTGAAAAGACTTTCTTTAAGGAACTTTTTCTGTTCTTTCAGACGACGTCAACAAATTTTTGTTATCATTATTACTTTACTGTATATTGATACCAACTTTTGTTTTTCATATGGGAGCAATTTAAAAATTTTGTGTCATTAGATAGAGAAAAAAATGCTGATTTCAAAAATGTATAATATGTCTATAAAATTTTTTATAAAAAAAATCACCAAAAATAACTAAAATAATTATAAGTAAATTTCTATAAACATTTGCAAGAAAACAAATGAAGCACATATAAATTGTTTTTTATAAAACAGATTCAATTGTTTTTCACGGATATTGCAATTTATAAATTAAAATTCAGTTTTAAATAAAATATTCTATTAATATTTTAATTTTGAATTTATTATGTGTGGTTATTTTATGGACATGTTATACATTTTTGAAATCAGCATTTTTTTCTCTATCCGATGGCATAAGATTTTAAACTGGCCCCCGAATGAAAAATTGAAGTTGGTATCGATATACGCTAAAGTAATAATGATAAAAAAAATCGCTGACATCTTCTGAAAGAACAGAAAAAGTTTCCTCAAGAAAGTTTTTTCAGTTTTAAAAAATTTTTCCAAATAACGATTTTACAGCCAAAAATTAAAAACGCCAATTTTGTTATTTTCCGCCATATTTCGGAAACGTTATGGAGGGGGTAAATTTTGTTTTTATGATTTGATGTAGGCATAAGTCAAGGATCGTTTTTGTCCATTTATAAGCGAGATCCCTGTACTTAACACGAAATTTAATACACCCTGAATATCTCAAAAAGAGAAAGGAATTGACCTAAAGCGCTTATGAACTTTTTTGTTCAGAATCGCCTCTATAATAGCACACGGAGTAAATTTGTCGGGTACCTAAGAGAACATTCTGTATAACAAAAGCTCTTTAAATTGAATTTCACTAGCGTCAAACGTAATCTTTAAGTTACATATTTAGGTAGAAATGACAAGTTTTAAAGGGTTGTTGCATGCCGTTCAGGGCATTTCGTTAACTCTTAATTTGCTGGTTTATACGCCCTTTGAAGTTTAAAAAGTACTTAAGTAACGCACAATGGTAATAGCATAATAATTTATTAACCATGGAAATAATTCCGATAACGTTAGTTGATTAAAAAAGAACTCGTCAAATACAATGTGAGAATAATTTAATTTACTGTTTAAAAGTAAGTTAATTTCATCCCTAAATATTTAATACGAACACAAAATAAATATTTAAAGAGGCACAGATTACATTCACAACCAAACGGAAAGCCCTCATACATCGTACTTATTAAAACGACTCAAAAGAAGTTTTTTTATTAATTTGAAATAATGTCGAGCGTCTCGTTTCTTTATTTCCGCATTTTTACTTAGGAAAATTTTTATTTTTTACTACTCGCTCAAACCGAATGAACTTAACGAAACTTTAGGCAATAAGATGGAGTATTTGTAAACAGATATAAAAAAGTTGATCAGTTTGCTTTAGTGGGTACACTGCTCAAAACTTATGAACTTGTCTATTTAGAAAGTAATTTATTTACAAACATCGCGCGGAATAAATTGGGCGTTTATTTAACATGAATTTTGCGATTATTGAATTTTTATTGGATAATGCGTCCCAAGAAGTTCGAAGTAAAGGCTTCCCATGCCGGATGGAAGAAAAGTGCAAGTCAACCGTCAATTACTTTACGTTACTACGTTATTTATGAAAAAGGGAGACTGAATTGTGTATTTTATTTGTTCCAGATTATTATGGAAATTAATTAATTACTTTTTAATTTTCTTCGGTTCTTTACGATTGTTTAGGTACGTAGTAATAATTTTTCAAGCCCAAGTTCTTAGTTTAGCGATCTCGGATCTCGGGTTAAGCTCGCTATAAAATGTTTCCCTTAAAATGGACTATTGTTGAGCTGAAACAACCATTAAAATTTTAAATGGCCTAGCACGTGACTCATGAAGATAGTTCATTCTCATTCTAAACCGCTACTAAAACTACCAAGAGCCGTTATTCTATATTTTAATCACTCTGTATGTAATAAGTGGTAATAAGTAGCGTTCAAAAGCATACAATTTAAATATTGAAACAAAGTTTGCTAGATTTGTTTGTTTATTAATTTTTAAATGAACTCATACAGTACACTGAAATTTTCTAAAGGCGCAGCTCGATGTGCTTTATGTGGTATAATTTACTTTCAGTGCAATGTGAGAAATTTCAAACAGCCATTACACCGCCACCTATTGCTAAAACTTCGAACCCAGTTTAATGAAAACACGCACCTATAAAAAGGAAAATTCATTCTACAGATTTAGCTGGAAACTACATAAAACTTTTCTAACCACTGGTGTGCTTAACGAATTATAGATGTCCTGTTTAAATACAAAAGTAAAATAATACACGAGATGCATGAGCATGATTCTCAAGTAACTTACAGAGACGTGCGTAGTAATAGGAGGTATGAAACTTCCTGAAATATTAAATATTTCAGTTTGTTTAAAATGAAGTATTGTGTATTGATGGATTAGTGTAATTTCCACTTGCCCTGCAATCCGTACTACGGGCAAGTTGCTTCACGTGTTGCAAAGATAATCCTGTTGTTAAAAAGAAAGTTGCAATCTTTTAAGAAATATATAAGTTCTTTCTCGAATACACTTTTGTAATACCTACTCACAAGTAAAGCGTGACTTCCATCAAATTTCAAAAAATATCCTACCGTAAAATAAAAGTTAACGTGGCAGATTTGTCTCGAAAATATGAGCAACTGAAATGTATTTAGATGTTATTTACAAATGAAATTTTTTAAATTTTTATTTACCTCTTGACGAAGGTTTCCACTAGGAATACGCGTCAATAATCTGTGAATTATTTTGCCAGTTTCTTTAGCCTAAAAGAAGCAAAGTTGTGGTAAGATTGCTTCTTTTATTGTCGGACAGTATGTCACTAGTATTTTGTTTATAAATATATTTACCGCTGCGAATGCGTAGGTAGGTGCATAAATAATCCTAATACACTCCACTAATTGAAGCAAAATACATATGAAATAACACACGGTGTCAGACACATTTCCACTTGTAATCTAAAAATATAGAGCTAACTACATTACCTTCTTTTCAAAATTTTTGCCACTAACCGCATCAATAGCAACAATTGAATGTTCCAGTACACTTCCTAAATGAACTAGATGAATAAAAAACAGTTGCAGCGTAAATACTCTATTAATGAAGCTTACTGTGTTGCCCAAATTCATGTGAAGAGTCATTATTAAATTTAATTTACTGTTTGTCAAAATCTCGTGTTTTCTTAATTCAACTGAAAAGTATCAAAATGTAGAAATTGCTCAAATAAATGTTTTGCAAATGTAGAAGTGGTAAAACAAATAGGAAGCTCTTATTCTCATTGAACTGTAACTAAATAGTTTTATTCGGGAATATTGTACTAGGAAAATATCGATATAATATCGGAATCATTCGATTGGATAGTTGGAGTGTTTAAGTTAGTGTACACTACGTTGTCTGCCGGCGAAGTAAAAGTCCAGGCCCTGATAAAAATGGCAGAAAAACTATTTATTAGATACTCACAATTTTGTAGATTCGTAACTGTTTTGGTGTCCAAAAAACTGGTTAGAAACTCATTTAAAGAGTGAAACCGTTGCGTAATAATAGAAATAAAAAAATGCCATTGACTTAGCATTACAAAGTGCAAAATGTTACTATAAATTATGAAAAAGCGTGCAACTAAAATCATTTCATCCGTTTCATTTTCGTATCCAGTCAAAATATTCCAATTTTGAATTAAAAAAATTAAAATGTTCAAAATTGGTACCACAATCATAGAAACTGAATATATTTTATATATTCTCCTGGAAATCAATTTTACTTGAATGGAATCGAGTTTTTTGTCAATCTTTATTAGTTTTTTATAAGCTGTTTCCAAATTATGGGCCATAAGAAAACTTTGCACGCCTGCACTGACGCTTGCTATATACGATATTACATTCGTTACTACGTACACACATACGGTAACAGACGGATTTTTAAGCAATACTTTTTCGATTTGCATGTAATTAATCGTTGTGTACCATTTGATAAAGCATAAAATTAACCCTTGTGGTAGATAAAACATTAAGTGAAGTATTTGGTTTCGAATTAAAATTAATTTGCCTCCATTTTTTGATAAAAACAAGGCCGATATGCCCATCAGTGACTGGCCAAACAACATAATAGTGCCTTGGCTAAGTAACTCGTTCGAATTTACTTTTTCCATGATACTTTTCAATTTTACCTTAAATGAACTTTTGCAAGATTACAAATACAATTACTTGTATTTTAAAAACTACCTTGTATTTATATATTTATTAAGTAATTTATATTGTGTAATTCTTCTTTTTTCATAGGAATTTAGTATCCATTATGTTGCGATAATGTCAAAATTAAATCGAAATTAATAAAGTTAATGCAATTGTAATCCAGTTTATCTACTATCTTATTACTATTTAAAAATAAGTTATTGTTTAAAAAACGAATTAGTTTTTCCAACTTACATATTTATCTCGATTTAATATCGACGTTGGAAATTAAAATTACAATGCCTTTAACCCAGACTTGGAATGCTTATATTGGTTTAGTATTTAAACACCATGAACGGTATAATACACGCTATCCTTGTTTATAGGTTTGTTTTTAATTTGTGGGAATGCAACAGAATATTTGAATACGTCATTCTTAAGTCATTTTGGCGATGAGTCATAGGAGACCTCCTCTTCTAGCTTTCATTACAGTACAAATTTTAGGAGATTTTAAGAGATGACTTTCGATGCGCATTAGCGTATCAAACGCCAAACTCAGATCAAAATCGGTAACTACAATCTTCACTGACTTGACGATGTCGTTGTGAGTTACAAAATAGGGGGTGTAAGGCGGAATGTTTCGTGGGAAAGTTGTCTACACGCTAAGAGTTATTCTGGTTTTAAGATCTTGAATGTCTAATACTATTGAAGTTTTTAAAATGTCAATCTTTAAATATCCCCAAAGATAGAAATCAAGGGGCGTTAAATCTGGAGATCTTGCCGGCAATTCTAGTGCACCTCTTCTACCAATGCATTCCCCAGGAAAGTTTTCATCGAGCCAATTTTCCGTCTTGGTGTATTATTTTTCAAATACATTAATAAATATTGTTTTGTATCTCAAAAAAATTATGATTGGATTTCGATTTTATTTTCACGGAAAGACTAGATTTTTGATGCCTTTTAAAATGATGTATCACACAGTTAGTAGTGGTTGCCATTTCCAAGTAGGGGTTTATGGAAATGCGAAAATGAATCAGCGGTCTTTTTAAAGTTCCCCCTTTGCATCTAAATCAACGTGTTTTTTCTTAAAAGCGTCTATCAGTTAGATTTCTAGTTATTTCAGGTGGGAAATTTTCAAATAAACACACTGTATATTATGCTTTTGCTAAAACTATGAGGGTGGAAGTATTGCGCTAGATTTTTAGTTCTAATGTATATGTTGGGCTTCAAGCCGAAAACGACCACTAAGCGAAAAATACGACCACAACGCGTTCTGGCACCAGTTAAATGCCACAACGCAAAATTCGTGTCGTGGCTATTACAAAAACGCTCATAACGCGTTGTGGTATTTAACTGGTGCCAGGACGCGTTGTGGTTCTTTTAGAAATCGACCAGAACGCGTTTTGGCAATGAAAAAGTGCCACAACGCGTTGTGAACCTTTATTAGTGATACCATCCCCGTTATTACTCGTTATTACTTATTACAGTACCTTATATGTATAGGTGCCTTGATATAAAAATATTAAATAAATTGTATGTATCATGAATGTTTACCAATGTGGACATAAAATGATTAAACTTCAACCTACAGTAGCAACGTCGACAAAACATTCATACAAACTGGTGAAGAAAACTCGGAACGTTTCTTCGCCGTGAAAGATTTTGCTTGGTTGTGCCTCTTCGAATTATTTCTTCTAGCCACACAAACTACGAAAATCTTTTAAATACCGTTTATTTAAATATACGAAAATTGGTGTTTGCTGCATGTCAATGAGTGACAATAACACTAGCAAATGGTCTGAAGGACTCCGATTTATTCAAAGCAAAAAGAATAGAGCTCTACATTCGGCAATTAAAACAAGTCCTTACGAGGCCATGTTTGGGTCAGAGCAAAAACTTAGACTTGCGGACTGCCCAATATCCAGTGACGTGTATACTTCCATTGAAACTGAAGAAGAATTGGAACAACTTCTTTCTTCGGTAAATAATAATGAAAATACAACTGATGATTATAAAATGGAATCTCAGACTAGTGAGTTTGCACAGGAAACAGAAAAGGCAACCAATAGCAAAATGTATTGTGTTATTTGCAAAAAAGAAACACCAGGTGCTCATAAATAATCAGGGCGTAATCAGTAGGTTTATCTAATTTGTGGGGAAAGTGTGGAGAATGATGAAGACTCTGGACAAAATGTTATTTGCAAGGTCTGTGTAAAGAAGAACAAAATCAATACAGAGAGAGAATGTGCGAGATTTATCAGTTAGGTTCTAAAGAAGGACTTCTTGAGCGGTTATATGCTCGTAATGAGTTTTCAATTGCAGAAAGCAATTTCATAGAAGTAAGTGATGTGCCTTCTTCTTCGTCACTTACTTTACGTTCAGCTTCTACTTTGGCTTCAGGGAGCAAACAAGGCTTTATTAGTTGCCAGTGTAAAAGATATTGTATTGACAGAAAATGCAAATGTCTCTCGATAAATATAAAGTGCCATAATAATAGTTCTTGTAAGAATAAATAAAAAACTTATTATAATTAATTATTATTATGAATGTTAATTAGAATTCTCAATTTTATTTTTGTATTTCTGTTCACAATTAATGAATTTAATGAAAAGTACAATTTATTTAATATTTTTATATCAAGGCTCCTATATAAGGTACTATAATAACGGGTAATAACGGGGTGGTATCACTAATAAAGGCTCACAACGTGTTGTGGCACTTTTTCATTGCCAAAACGCGTTCTGGTCGATTTCTAAAAGAACCACAACGCGTCCTGGCACCAGTTAAATCCCACAACGCGTTGTGAGCGTTTTTGTAATAGCCACGACACGAATTTCGCGTTGTGGCGTTTAACTGGTGCCAGAACGCGTTGTGGTCGTGTTTTTCGCTCAGTGGCCGTTTTCGGTCTTGGAGCCTAACATATACAATTTAAATATTGAAACAAAGGTTGCAAGTTAGGTGTTCGTTTATTAATTTATAAAGAACTCGTACAATCGTACAAATCCTCTAAACATACCTATATTCGATGTGCTTTTACAATTTTAGAACATAATCTCGAATCTAAATGAATTCAACGTAAAAATTTTAAGTTGAGATTTGCAATTAGGGAGTTAAGACGTTCTTAATATTTAAGAAAGTTTTATGCAACCCAAATGTACAGAATAGTAGTAGGTACAATCTGAAAAACTTTTAGGGGCCTTACCTGGCCGCCTACATTAACAAAAAGTAAAAAAGATAAAAAAGTACTATTCTCCATTTATTCCTTTTAAAATGCATAAAAAGTATTTTTGTTTCTCTAAAACGGCGCAGTAGTATACCTTGATGGATTCGTGTAATTTCCACTTATCCTGCAATCTGTATTATGAATAAGTTGCCTCATTTGTTGCAAAGTTAAAATTGTAGATAAACAATAAGTTATCATCTTAAAAAGATTATTATATAAAGTTTTCTTAAATAGTATATACCTTTTGTATTACTCACATAAAAAACGTACTTTCCATCTAAATTTACTTGATATCCTAATGTAAAGTATAAGTTGACGTGACGAATTTGCCTCGAAAATATGAGCAACTAAAATGTGTGTCGGTCATCTTTAAAAGTGGAGGCTTAGAAATTTAAATTTACCTCTTGACGAATGCTTCCACTAGGAATACGTATCAATAATTTGTGAATTCGTTTGCTAGTTTCCTTTGCCTGAAATTATTTATTTATTTACTTGTTTGTTCATACAGTTTGTAGAATCGTCCCTTAATTTTCAGGACTACCTTGTAAATCATATTCTGTTCAAAAAACTATATTTACCGCTGCGCGTGCGAAAGTTGGTGCATAACATGTTCTAAGAAACTCCACTAATTGATACGAAGTATATATGAAGTGACATACGATGTTAGGCGCATCTCGATTTGTAATCTGAAAAAATGACTTAAAGTTTTATCTTCTCGCTCAGTTTCTATAACTTACAGCGTCGACGAAAGCAACTGAATATACCATTAGTTCGCCTAAGTGAGCTGTACTAATGAAAAACAGTTGCATAGCAAATACTTTATTAGTTAAGCTTGATATGTTGCATAAATTGAGGTGGAGAGTCATTATCAAATTTAATTTATTTTTTGTTAAAACTTGGTGTTTTCTTAATTTGACTGAAAAACAATAATAAACTAAAAAACTAAACTAATTGAGTGGTGGTTTCAGCTATGGTCCTCTTCAAAGTTGGCTTCTGTATAATTCACGCCTCTATCCCTTTGCTTATAGGTAAACCACACGACCACAGTAAAACGCAACCCAATCACTGTTTAAAATCGCATAAAAAATCATTTTCTTGATACTTACAGTTATGTAGATTCGTCACTGTTCTGGTTTCCAGAAAACTGGTTAGATACTCATTCAAAGAGCAAAATCTTTGAGAAATAGAAGAAATTAAAAAATGCCATTGACTTTGCATTACAAAATGCAAAATGCTACTATAAATTACGAAGAAGCGCGTAACTAGAATCATTCCATCCATTTCATCTTCATATCCAATCAAAATGTTCCAATTGGGAAATAAAAATACAAAAATGTTCAAAAGTGGTACAAAGATCATAGAAATTGAATAAATTTTATATATTTTTCTGTAAACCAATTTCACTTGGACGAAATCGAGTTGTTCGTCAGTTTCCAATAGTCCTTTGTAAATAATTTCAAAACTAGGCACAGCAAGAAAGCTTACAATGTATAAACAAAAACTTCCTGCGCACGATACTCCATTCGAGACTATGTACATAATGACCGTCATCGAGTCATTTATAAGCAACAATTCTACTAGTTGCGTGTAATTAATCAACATGTAACATAGCAAAAAACATAAAACTAACCCTTGCGGTAAATAGAGCATCACGTGAAGCATTTGATTGCGAATTAAAATCAACTTGTTTCCATTTTTTGATAGAAATAGAGACGACATACCCATCAGTGCTTGGCCGTACAACATGAAAGTTCCTTGTCTAAGTAACTCGTTCGCATTGGATTTTACCATTGCACTTTTTAGTTTTACGAAATAATTTTTTAAGAGAGTACAGATAGACTTGCTGGTATTATAAAGAGTAGCTTGTATTTGTGTTTATTTAAAGTAATCATTATGTTACGATAATGTAAAAATTTAATTGAGTTTAATGATTGGAAGTTAATGCAACTTTAATATAGTTTGTCCACAATTTTTATCTCGATATTTAAATCTCGAAGTAAATCAATTGCTATTAAAGTTACGTGTTCTATTATTTTAGTAGACATTTTTTTAAATTAATATTTGGTATCGATTGCTAAGGTCATTAGTCGAACTGCAGAATGCAAAGGCTCTGGAAACAATAACCAACCACAAGTCGGCCAAAAACTACTAGACAACAACAAATAAATAAGCGAGTAAGTGTTGGGAAAATTCGAGGGTTCTATAGATTGTTCCCTACGTGAGGTGTTCTGTCGGGACCACTCCTCTCTCCAGAACTCTTTAAATTTTTGTTTTGAAAATATTATAACAGTATCTGGCCGAACAGGGATTTTATATGCCTCTTGTGATGTGGCAGCACAAGCTGCTTCCAGCTGTCTGTATTAGATCTAGTCGTCTGGTCTGCCAGACCTAGATAACTAGGTCTGGCAGAAGAATATATTATGCACCCATAGTCAAGAATTGAAAAGACTAATGATTTGTATAGCATGAGGAGAATAGTTCGAGTATAGTTATAGTAATATTCAAACGTTTTTAACACTTTGTTAACAGATTCTGAATATGAGGCTTAAATATAGTAAAAGATAGAAAGATAGAGACTTACTTTCTCTAATATCCGTAGTCTAGTGCGGATGATAATGATAGCTAGTGCAGTAAAGCGAACCCTTGACCCTGGAGGCAATTCAAAATGACCAAGACGACAATCCGACTATAAAACTTTGTATCTGCTTCAATTTGGAAGCATTTCGATAGAAATAGCACAAACGTGCGCAAGCTTATTGGATTTTGTGTCTTATCCTGTCTATCACCTATAATTTTAATTGGCCATTTAATTGAATGACCATTAAAATTTCAGTATGTCTAGGGTCTAGGGTATTAGTTTAAGACATGAGTGGATTAATAAAAATGGCTTACTTTAATGTTCTTTATTTATTTTATAACTTATAACTAACAAAAACTTGTTGATCTATCTATGGAACACCCGTACCTATAACTTATAAGTATGTAGCATTATTAAATCAAAACTTTTGATTAATCTCACTGCTGTTCAGTAATATTACTGTCTTTTGTGTAACTATGCGAACATTGGCCAGTATTCAGAACCATTCTGGTTTGTTGTAAGGTTAAAATAGCATTGAAGCTAAACGAGGCAAACTGTAAAAAATCAATAATAAATTAATAGTTTTCAAAATATATCAATCCAAAGAATTACTCACGAAAAATGCCAACTTTCCGTTAAGTGGCCTGTGTTTTAACATTGTAAATTCAGTATTAGTATGGGCAATTTGCTTAGAAAATATCATCAGCTAAAACAGTATACATTTTGGATACCTTAGTAAAATGACATGCGTAGAAAGTAGAAAGAGTGTTGCTATTCGCTATGGACGAATTGCACCAATAACGTTAAACGTAAAATCATGGTTCATGGTAAGATTAATTATCATTCAAAATTTGAATAGTAAACTACATGCCCCACGATCTTACGTTGAACGTTGTTGATACAATTTGCGGTTATGGTCCTGGTGGCAGCAAACATTTTTACTAAACCATCAAGTACACAATTTTTGGCTATTCAAGATGAAAGAGCATTGCAAAGAAGTAATAAAACCGACCGTCTGCCTGTTAAAAGTGGCAGCATTTACTTGGGAGAGGCTCGAGAAGGGTTTTAGTTTATAACTCGAAAACTACGTAGTTTATGAGAAAAGTTCTTTTAAGCAAAAATAAAGTAGATTAAATTTTCTACAAATTATATTTTTTAAGTTTTTTTCTCAGGTAATCGATTTAAGCGCAAGTTTGCGTTAAAGTTAAAAAACTTCCAAAATTGGCCAAAAAATTGTCTTATTGCTCATAACTTCAAAACTACGCACTTTTAGAGAAAAGTGTTTTTATACAAAAATAACGCACATTAAATTTCCTACAAATTATGCCTCTTAAATTTTTTTAGTTAAACGAACAGTTAAGGTGGTAGAGCACGTTGAAGTTTAGGGTATATCAGACATAACGTGTCAGGGAGGCAGAATGCCGAAATACATTGAATTCATTGACGCTGATTTCAATTCAGCACCTATGAAAGACCATAAAATGGAATTATTCTATAGCGAAAAATTATATAGTTTGAAAAAAAACTAAATAATAAACAATAACGGTAAATATAAGCAAAAGAAGGTACTTGCGCCCCTTTCTGATAAACCCACTGCCGAACAGACAAAGACTGTGAATGTCGTGACGATGCTTGAGGTTCGGACTAATGGTGCCACTGCGACACAAGTAATTCCGGCGCTGCAACTGGTTCATTTGGGCTTTATATTGTAAATCTGGTGCAGACATCACCTTTTAAAATTGCTGGGAGCTTACTGCTTGCGAGTGCGCCGACGACGTAATATGCAACAGGGACTTACTCTAGGGTAGTAAGTAACTCAAGGAAGAGAGCTAAGCTAAGACAAAGACGAGGTGGGGTGTTGAGACATTATCCTCAACTTCAACAGCGGCTTAAAACCTGCACACGAGCACACGCCTATAATAAAAAGGTTAGTGAAACTGCACCTCTTTCCTTCAGTGAGGAAAAAGAGAAACTGATGACTGTGTCTAAGGCCAAACATAGGCATAATTGGCGTGATGGTCAATGACGGAACTACGGCTTTAAGGGTAGCTACCAGGAAGACACACTTCTTTATATGTAGGCTGGATCTTGCTGAAGTTTCCAGAGGTTCAGTGCGAGAAGTTGACTTCTAAGCACCCTTCATCTTACTCATCCTTCAAAGTAACGATTGATGTGATTAGCGTTGGCTTCGCTATGAATTCTAAAATGTGGCTTTGTGGACTTCTTGCGGATCGTTTTTGTCACCGAAGCAGACTGGACGGTCAAGTGAAGTAAACGAGAACCAGCTGCTTAGGGGTTTTCATGTCAACATTTAGTGTTTACGTATGAAGTGGAGGTTTGGATGTAGTGTCACTTTGTCTGCGTTTTTTCTTTCTTGTCTCGTGATTTATTGTATAGAGTTTTATGGGACTTATATGAGCGCTTTGCACATTAGCATTAATAAATGATTTGATTTGATAGCTACTTACTTCTCTGCTAATTGTTCCAATTCGTGTCTTCATTAATAATCGATGGACTATACGTGCAGTCTTTTTTGCCTTTAAAATATAAGTTTAATAGTAATTCTAAATTTTACTTAAACGATCGAATTACTGTTTGGTTTGTGCGAGGAGGAATATAATATTTTCCAATAAATTCCATTAATTTTAGCATCGTTAAAACACTATAGCATATAAAGTTTAGAACATCTTTGCTAATTATCTATTAAAAAGATTTTTAAATTTTATTCGAGTAAATTAAAATATTTTTTTAATTTTATTTACAAACCGCGTCAGTTGATGATAATAAATATTCGAGCAGTTTGCCTATCTGAACAATATTCATAACTGAAATTGTAAGAGAGAATATATTCTCGATTATATCAGCCACATCGGCTAATTTGGAATGTAAATTCATAACTTTATTTATTTTGGTTACTGTTAAAACATTCTCTTTAACAACTGAAATTTGTAATAATTAAATTATTTCTTATCGTTAAACCAAGCATCAGGGACCATCTAAATGATAGACTTGTAAAAGACAATTACAATACTAAGCTGTGCAATTTTGTACAATTGGGGCGGGAGTGTTCAAAATATTATTTAAAATTTAAATAGCTACTTAGTAGAAGATATAACCATTTTAGAGAATTTTTGCTTTTCTTGATTAAAATTTCTAAAATTACGTTTGGGTCTATGTACTCCAATATTTATTTTATAATCTTGTTCTCTCAAAAATTTGATTCGGCTATTATTTAGATTAGAATACAACATGATCCTTGGTTAAACCTACTTACCATTTCTTTCGCTAGTATTGCTTGTCGAATTTTCTAAATACAAATTTATCCAGTGGTATCTTTGTGTAACTGACGATATTAAAAAAATCCACTCCATTTGCATAATGAACGGCATAATATTTTCGTAAGTTAGCACAAAATTGATGATCAACAATGTTAAATCGGCATCATTAATTAAATTGATATTAAGGATAAAACTCCAATTTTGAGTTAGAAAAATAAAACAGTATAATGCTGGTACGAACACAACAAAAAAGGAATAAATTTTAAATATTTTACCATATTTTTGATCTACACCAATCTCTGCTAATTTTTTATCGACTTGAATTAAAGTTTTATAAATTTTCATTTTGAAATTGATCAATAAGAAATCGACGATAAATATCACTATGCATACAGAGACTGCCGCTATGTTGTTGGAAATATAAATGAGGTTAGTTGTCTTATCATTACCGGCCCATAATTTGGACACTGTTGCAAAATTGAAAATAATATAAATCCACAAAGAAATAAATAAGGAGATGTGAGGTGTTAAAATAACGGCGTGGAGGGTGTGGTTTGAGATCAACGTGTAATTATTTCCATTTGATGATAGAAATACCGACGATATTCCCATTATTGACTGAAAAAACAATATAATGTTTGCTTCGTTTAGTAGAGACTGCTTATTTTTTTCCATTTTTATTGAAATGTTTTTAACAGCGACAAACACGCGTAAAATTTGCTCACAATGTGTGTTAGTACATTTTCGATCTAGAAACTACTAATGTATGTCAATGATGAATCAATGTTAGATGTACCTACATGTATATTTGTACATTTTATTAAATTATTCAAACATATCTTAATTAGATTCCAATGATGTTTATCATAAAAGCTTTTCCCATTTTATTAAATTATACGTTGGAAAAGGAATGCTTAAATGGCTAGTTTACGCTAAATGATATTACAATATTATACCTAGTTCCAATTGTCACAATCGATTTCCTTAAAAAAGTTTAAACTTTAAACAAAAAATTCACAAAAACTTAAATTAAAAGACGATGCAGCTAATTACTTGTTTAATGTTTTTCTTTTAGCTACTTTTTTGTTTCATAGCCAAAAACGTCCAAAATACAAAAAACAATTATTACAATTAATACAAAACGACATTTCGCCAATACATTTTGGTTTTTTATTACATTCTATATTATAAAACCATAATACACCAATCTTTCAACTGGTGTTATTTGTTTAATTTTTTTTAAAGATAGTAATTTTTAAACAACATTACTTCGTCCAATTTAAAAACATTAGGCAAAAATTCTTTGACTTCTTTGGTTTTTTTTCATTTCTTGAAATTATCAGGTTCGATTTTTATAGCATGGCAAACTTGGTTGTCGAAGCAGGGAGGTAGGTTAAATTTACGGAAAAGAAAAATATCATTCATAGATAAAGGTAAAAAACATACGGTACATTTTGTGGATGAACAAAACGAGGAAAGTTTGGTAACGACAGGATTCTCGTAATTTTGTTTTACAAAAGATTCAAGCTTTCCTTAAAGATACTACAAAAGTCGGTTTAATAATTGTGATTCGGTTAAAAAAAACAAACGTTAAATACCACGTGTAAATAAAATTAATATTGTTAAGTCTTTTAAAGCAACTATGTAATACTAATAATATACGATTGGAGAAGGGTAATAATTTCGAATTATGTTCCCTTTTTACGTTTAAACTTATCTTTATTCAACTTGGACAGAATTACATAGTAATAATCTTTAGACAATGATGATAATATGCGTCACTAATTAACATAGTCCTAAAACGACATATACCTACAATAGGGCCCTTCAATTTTTATTGGTCCCCCTAAGCATAATTTTTACTTTTATTAAAATAATTAATTATAGTCGTTATTTTTTATAGGGTTGGCCCGAAGCATTCTCTGAACGTATGGTGCCATCGCTTCAAATGGAAACCTGCCCGTAAAGAAATATACTTCAGGCTAACTAAAATGATGGACTACCAAGTAAAACGAAAATTAGTCTTTTAAGAAATAGTATAAGCTTTTAATGTTCGATTTATTTTTAATGCTCACATCAGTTTAATTTTTTACAAAACACTAATTGAAGACCAGTTGGTTATTCTTACAAATCTAACGCCTGAGAAAAAGTTGCAATTGCTTTAATCGACTCTAGAATTAAGAGGTATTTAAAAAAGAGGTGTTCAAAAAATGTGTCTGTTTTATAATATTAAAAAATAAAACTAGCGTTTAACTACAATGTTGTAGTGATATAGTATATATACTGAGTTAGTGTAAACGTTATTCTATTCGTCCTTTACCATGTAACATTCATACATGGCAAAAATTGTCAAAATAGTTATAAAGTGCTATAATTTACAATTATTAAATGATATTAATGTTAAAATTCTCATAATTATGTTCTAAAGCCATTCTCCAGGTAGATGGTTCTTTAAAGAGTATAGTAAAGCTGACTTTAATATTTTCAGATCCATTTGAAGACAAAATTTGAGTTGCGAGCCTTCGTTGATAAACTTGAGAATGAACGTATTGATGTGTTCTTTTTGTTATAATTTTTTAATTGATAATTAGTGGCCCACTATAAATAAGTCAGTATTTACTATAAGTAGCTCTTTAAAGGGCAACTTTTTAGAGAATGATTTTATGCATGTGGAAACTTTCTTATTTCCAACCATGTAAGAAACATCTCACCAAAATTATCAAGTGTTTTAATTAGGTTATCTATTTTACAAAGAGATGTGTACATTTTATGAGTAACTGAATATCTATTATAAACTGTAACCTGCGGTTTCTTGTATAATTGCGGGCAAAGTTGTCGGTTCTCGTAATGATGTCGAAAAGTCATTCCCCAAGAAGCTCTCTAAAGAGGTACTACTACATTATAGTAAAAGTGACTTTAATATGTTCGGATGTACCTTAAGACAAATTTTGACTTGTGAGTTTTTGTTGACAAGTTTTAGAATAACCAATAAATCGATGTGGTTCTTTTAGTTATAATTTTTCAACAGTTGGTCCACTATTAATCTTAAAGTCGGTATTTACTAGAAGTACTTCTTTTTAGAGAATGATTTTGTTTATGGAAACTTTTGTACAACCATGTAAGACACAGCTTGTCAAAGTTAGTACTGAGTATTCAATTATACCCTGTGATCCTGTATAAGTTCTTAAATATTAAATTACTTGGTATAATTTTAAGTTTTGTGAGTTTTTACGATCGAGTATAAAATTGCGCCTAGCATTGAAGCAACACCTCATACACCAGCGCATACGATTTACTCGAATTGTTTACTGAATCACATGTTATTAATGTTTGTATATGATTGGTCGATTGAATTTTATTGGTAGGGAAAGAGATAATATAAGGCCGAGTTTCGTCAATAGTTTAGATTTTTATCTCTACTTCAAATCTAGCTCCGATCCAAAATTTTCAGGTTGCTCGTGTCAAAACTCAAGTTCAACTTTGGCAATTTTTTTTCTTGGAAGTTGTTAAGGGCATAGTCCCGAGTATCTGTAGCGACTTTTGTATCATTTTGTCGAATATTAATTGCAGGAAATCAAATTGTTAAGGAACAATTATTTATTCATACCACAGCAATAGAATCCAGTATCTTAGTTTGGAAGGCACTTACAATGTTATTTTGCTCTTCTGTTGTTAATCTATTATAGTCAAAACCAGGAGAGGTGTCCTATGACTCATTCCAAAAAACTACGTAACTTGAATCACGCTATCCTTATTTATAAGTTTGTTTTTACTTTGTGGGAGTGCGACAGAATATCTTAATACGTCATTTTTAAGTAATTTTAGCGATGAGTCATAGGACACCTCTCCTGGTTTTGACTATACCGTATTATTTATATTCAAATTTGAATGCTTGGTTAACACAATAGTGTATACAATTTATTTATACATAATGAAAAATTATTTTTAAATTTATTTTTGTTTTGTAATTATTGTGTTATTACTATTATATGTTGAAAAAAATAAAGGCTAGAAAACTATTATTAATTTCTTTTATTTAAAAAAATGAAATAAAAGTTGAAAACTATAATAGTCCAAAGACTTTTTAAATTCGAATGTCTTCTAAACTAGAGGACTAAAAGCGCCCAAACTGTACAAGAACATTATGCCGCTAGTAGGGCGCAGAAAGGCGATAAAGGGTTGGTTGGAATAAATTTTAAATTAAGTGAAAAATATTATTTAATATTAAACTATTTATATTTACACGTTTATTATAAGCCTCGATTCATAACATAATACCAGATGCTTTTTGAATAAATAATTCTCTTTAATTTATTTCGATTACCTTATTGCACTTCTACTCTCCTACTACTTTGTCCGAAAAATGTAAAATTTGAAGAAAATTTTTAAAAACTTAGTTTAAAAAAATAGGAATTACGCCAATCTGAGGGTGCGAATCTTTAGTCCTACTATCGGGAAATATACTTGTTACATTTTGGCGCTGCTGGTCCTCTAGTTTAAAAGATATTCGACTTTAAAGTTATTTTGAATAGTTTAATTTTTAAAATTTTATGCTTTATGTCGAATATCTTCTAAACTAGAAGACCAGCAGCCCCCAAATTTAACAAGTGTATTCCCCGATAGTAGGGCTAAAGATTCGCACCCTCAAATTGGCGTAATTCCGATTTTTTTAAACTAAGTTTTTAAAATTTTCCTTCAAATTTTACAGTTTTCGGACAAGGTAGTAGGAGAGTAGAAGTGCCATAAGGTAATCGAAATAAATTAAAGAGAAATATTTATTTAAATAAATTTAAAATCTCATGTTTATCATAGCAACAAGCGATAACGCCTAGTTTCATCACATTATTGGCAGGTACTTTTAAATAAATATTTCTCTTTAATTTATTTCGATTACCTTATGGCACTTCTGCTCTCCTACTACCTTGTCCGAAAATTGTAAAATTTTAAAGGAAATTTTTTAAAAACTAATTAAGAAAAATCGGAATTACGCAATTCTGAGGGTGCGAATCTTTAGTTCTACTATCGGGGAATATACTTGTTAAATTTGGACGCTGCTGGTCCTCTAGTTTAGAAGATATTTGACATAAAGCATAAAATTTTAAGTATTAAAACATTCAAAATAACTTTAAAGTCGAATATCTTCTAAACTAGAAGACCAGCAGCGTTCAAATTTAACAAGTATATTCCCCGATAGTAGAGCTAAAGAATCGCACCCTCAGATTTGCGTAATGCCGATTTTTTAAACTAATTTTTTAAAAATTGCTTTCTAATTTTACAATTTTCGGACAAGGTAGTAGGAGAGCAGAAGGTCGATAAGGTGTTGGAAACAAATTTTAAATGCAGGCAATAATAATTTGATAAATTAACGAATTTATATTCACAGGCTTATCATAAGCGATAACGCCTCGTTTCATATGATAATATCAGATGCTTTTTGAATAAATATTTCTCTTTAATTTATTTCGTTTACCTTATCGCACTTCTGCTCTCCTACTACCTTGTCCAAAAATTGTAAAATGTAAAGGAAATTTTTAAAAAACTAATTTTAAAAACTCGGAATTACCCAATTCTGAGGGTGCGAATCTTTAGCCCTACTAGCGACAAATATTCTTATATAATTTGGGCGCTTGTGGTCATCTAGTTTAGAAGATATTTGACTTTAAAGTTATTTTGAATGTTTTAATTCTTAAAATTTTATGCTTAATGTGGAATATCTTTTAAACTAGATAACCAGCAGCGCCCAAATTTAACAAGTATACTCCCCGATAGTAGAGCTAAAGATTTGCACCGTCAAAATTTCGTAATTCCTATTTTTTTTTAAATTACCCTTTAAAGATTTCGATTTTCGAACAAGGTAGTAGGAGAGCAGAAGTGTGATAAGGTAATCGAAATAAATTAAAGAGAAATTTAGTGGCATTTTATGTAACGTTATTGCATATTATAGGATTTTAAATTTTTTTACAAATTTTTATATTAATTTAAAGCTTGTTTTGACGATCATATATACCTTCTGCTCTCCTAATACTAAAATGGTTTGCACACCAATTTGAGCGTTTTCTGAACAATGGCGAAAAACCTTTTAACAGCCTCGACGTAATATTAAAAAGGTTTTTCGCCAGTGTTCGAAAAAAGCACAAGAAAGATTTTGAGATTTTTCTATTAGGAGAGCATCAATGGCAGGAGGTTAAAGAAGTACCTAAATTGAATTCATTACGATTTTTAATTTTCTTACATATTTTTCTATGAGTTTAAAATTTGTTTGAACGGTGTAACTAGCTGAATCTCTAAAACATGCTCATTAGAGTTCGAGGTTTTAATTAAAAATCAAATACACGAGTCAATTAGCTTTTATTTCTTATTCAATGTCTACAATGCATAATTATTGTTTTAGGTACAAAAAATATAAACGTAGCACAAAATATACATTTCTATAAAATAATAGATAACTTAATTAAGTACAAATTACAATTATTAATCTAAATGAAATTAAAAGCAAAACGTAATTACTAAATTTAATCTGTTGCATTTAAATAACAAGCTATCGGTTTAAAACTTTGTAGAAGTGTTCAGAGTATTATAAGAAACAACTTCCAATTAAAAAAACTTTTCTTACCATTTCCCATTATTAGCAGCAAATAATTAAAGTAAACGTTCTTGGGTAAGTCATAACCGTTCATATCCAAAATCTTCATTCATCATCATCATCAGGGTTGCCTGCACGGGATGCGAGTGTCTAGAAGTCTAGAACATACGTTTCCAAACCTTGAAAAAACTCTCGATGCCGTCCATTCTATGTCTTCTAAGATGACAGGTGAAACTTTGGCTAGTACTTGTTCCTACCGGCAATGCTAGAATACCAAAAATTAAAAGAAATTTCCACATTTCAAAGAAATAGTTTACTTATAACAAAATATAAAACTCAAAAGTACCTTGTGGTTCTGGAATATCCTGGAGTACCTAGTCCAAACTTCTGTCCTAAAGTAGCAACTATACCGTGTACTTTTTCAGGAAACATAAGTTCCGGAGCGAGCGTATCTTTTGGCGTATCCATAATCCACACCGCTAATCTATCTAAAATTAGATTTTTTACTACTAAATACAATAATTTCTTACTCGTAGATGGAATCAAACAAGAGTTGCTTTTCTTACCTCTTTTATAATGACATTGTTATTTACCTATCGAATTCATAAATCTTTTTTTTAAGAAGTCAAGTACAAATTCAAAGTTATCTCCAGTAATCCTACGAATGAAACCAGCAGTTAAAAAAACTTCATATGCATAGTCTTTAGTCATACTTAATGGGCACTCTTCATATAGTTGCGTTTTCTATATTCTTCATTCTAACATAAGAACACTTTCAAAAATAGTTACAAATTTCCCCCTTGAAAAGCAATTTTCATTAGGTACATTTACACGAACGCGCTAAACTATCGGTTTAGTGGGCTAGGAAACTTTGGAGCTCCTGCTAGAATAAAAAACAAAAATAATGTTGTAATATATTTAGTATAAATTTTTCCAAAATACCTTTGGACCACAACATGTTAAATTATCAAATTTTATAGGTTATAAGTTATAACTATTACTTAGCGTGTTTAATAATTGCACGAACAACTGTTTGAATACCCGTACGTCAAAGTTGCTTTTTGAAATGCAGTTCGAACAAATGAGCCCGCGTTTAAAATAACAGATAGAACATGAACTTAATGCACCGAGTCATGAGGTGGTGCGTAAAGGTGCGATTTCGTTGCTACGTCCAGCGGTCGTGGCCGGCCGCGACGTCCAGCAGTCAAGCACACGGTCGAGCACTGCTACAATGCACTTATAAGTGCAACGTAGAAACGAAATCGCACCTTATGGATCATGTTTTAACAAGGCGCAACATAATCTTAAAATTTATTAAGTCATATTTGTTCGAGCAGATTCAAACTTGTTTGAGCAACTCGAACTTCTACTCGAGCAACAAAGAGTGCAATTATAAAACACGCTAATTTATAAAACAAATAACAAACTGACGAAATTACGACAAATCCAACTTGAGAGGTTGGATCGGCTACATATTTTAATGTTGCAAGTCTAGATCCACTCTAGCCCTGTAATCCAGCCCTGCAGGTTGAAAACAGGTTCTAAGAATTTCTAATTGCCGAGCATTCGAACAGTTTTGATGTGACTGCCTAGAACGTACGTTTCCAAACCTTGCAAAAAACTCTCGATGCCGTCCATTCTATGTTCTTCTAAGATGCCAGGTGACACTTTGACTAGTACTTCCTTCTATCGGCACTGCTAGAATGCTGAAATACACAAAATTAGAAGAAAATTCCACATTTCAAAGAAATAGTTTTCTTATAACCTTCTGGTTCTGAAATATCCTGGAGTAGTCCAAACTTCTGTCTTGAAGTAGCAATTATACTGTGTGCTTTTTCATCAAACATAAGTTCCGGAGCGAGCAGATCCTCTGGCATATCCACAATACTAACAACTACACCATTTCTAAGATTAGTAAATAGATTTACAGAGTACCAGAAGCTGATCTCCTGGGTGCTGAATAAACCAACTGTGCAAATTTTTGAAACTGCCGTTTTATTAGTTAAATACACTGTACATAAACAAGAAAAATAATCCCACTCAAACTAACCTCACTTCAACACAATCCAAGACAAACAAACACCTGAACTACTCGGCGCGAGACGTTGTACTTGTTCTACTGACATTAGCTGAGGTAGTAGTTCGTCCTTCGTTAAGTGGGTTGCATGACAAACAGGCGTAAATTGTTAAATAATTATTGTAGCGCAGGAAAACTAATAAAAATAATTAATAAAAAAATGGAATAAAATAAAACAAAGGTTACGTTTATTAGCTTAGATAAAAAGTCCTATCTTTCAAATTTCGAAATTAATAGAAGTTACGTTTGGCACTAAGAGATTCTAAGTATTGTACTATATTTTTTTAGATAATTATCATTTATTATCAAAAAAGTAATTCTTAATCTTTAAAAACCTAGACGGCGTGAAGTAAAACACTAAAAAGTTAGTTATCTCAAAACTGTTATAAAAGAACATAGGACTATCCGTGGACTATCTAACTAAGCAGGGCAGTATTCTCGTCGACAGCTATCATTCTACAGGTGAATCATTTTTTTTACATACGATCAGACTGTAGCGAAATAAGGTGCCGATGATGTGTGTTCAATATTGTATTATTTTTTTAAAAACCTTCTTCCTCCAAATGGTCGTTACATTGATTTGTTATGCGACTCTTGTGCTGGGCAATTCCACGGGTGGATTTTATTCCCTTACGTGTGGAATCTAAAGCAATTTAAAAATGCACAGTTAATATCAACGTATTCTTATCAAACTTGGAACATGGATGCTACTTGATGGTCTAAATAAACTGCCCCAAGCAAATTCTGATATATTAATTAAAAGGGTGACAAGGCAAACGTGCGGAATCTAAAACCGAGTAAATCGTTAGCGCTGGTGTATGAGGTGTTGCTTTAATGATAGGCGCAATTTTATACTCGATCGTAAAAACTCACGAAACTTAAAATTATACCAAGTCTTGGTATAATTTTAAGTTTCGTGAGAACCAAGTAATTTAATATTTAAGTATATTCCAGGCAATGGGTAGATTCTGACTTGCAAATGGTCCAGGAGTGTTGTAATTTGGTACACTTGTACAGTTTGGGGTCCCAATTAATATTCCGAGTTTTTGACCTTGACCGCTATAGTGGAAAAAAGGGCCCGAAAGCAAGTCTTTCAAAAATATCTTCTCTCTAGTGCTACCTAGGGCATAAGTAGGTATTACAACGATTATAGAGCATGTAATTTTCTAAAACTTTTACAAGAAACATTTTTCAATAGATTATTTACCTTGCATCAAATGGAGTAGTTATGATTTTTTGGTGTGTTGTACATGATGGAAGCCCAATGATAAAATCCAAGTTGCCGACCTCGGTGGAACTCCCGATCTTTGTCAAAAATTCAAAACAAAAGCAGAGCTAAATCGTATATCTTTTTGAATATTTGACAAAGATCCAGAGATCCATCGAAGTCGAAAACTTGGATTTATCATTGGACTTTCATCATGAACAACAAACAAAAAAATCATAACTACTCATTTACTCGTTTGTAAGATCCTGTATGAGTTATTCGCCTTCAAACTAGAATTCTAATCACTAGCATAGTTTGAGTAATTCCACGGTTCATAAAAGTGGGCCTTAAACAAAATCTAATGAAGCAATACATTTAAAAATTAAATCGATCAAAGATATAGGACTGCTACATCGTGTCCTAAAATCGGAATACGTTTGTAATATATCTTGTAATCAGTTCTTCGCCTTAAACTCGAATTTTAATCTCTAGCATAGTCCCAGTAATTCCACGGTTCATTATTCATTAAAGAGAGCATTAAAAAAATCTAATGAAACGATTGTTGTTACCTGGTCATACGGTTCAAAGAAGCCGTTCCTGTCTTTGGACCGTAGGACCGTTAACAACCCATTGTAAAATATCATTTTGTTACTTTAAATTATTTTTATTGTTAGTACTTTTAAGGTATTTTAATCTTTTACGACCCCCCCAAGTACAGTTAAAATTACCGTTATAGGGTGGGTTTACGTATTCAAATTTTGGAAAAATATAGTCAGCGTACATCAATGTAAGCTCAGAGAAGGACATACCATTACAATAAAATCAACTTACAAAATCTCAAATGTTGTCGTTTCTATTCAATTTGAACAAATCTTAATTATTATACAGTCCACTAGAAGGAATTTAAAAAAGGAATAACAACGATCAATTTTAAATTTAAATCGATAAAAGATATAAGACCACTACATCGTGTCCTGAAATCTGAATACGTTTTTAAGGTCCTGTTGTCCTGTAATAGGTGATTCGTCTTCAAACTCGAATTCTAATCCCTAGCATAGTCCGAGAAATTCCACGGTTCATAAAAAAGAGCCTTATACAAAATCTAATGAAACAATACATTTAAAAATCAAATGGATCAAAGCTAAAAGGACCACTACATGGTGTCCTGAAATGTGAAGACATTTAATGGATTCTGTTGTAAGTTATTACTATTGTTTCACGTTTCACGAAATTCAATTCAAACCCCCTGTGAGTACAAATGAACAGCTATAATATCGTAGAATAATACGAGCAGATGTTTTATTGATATTAAAATTTATTTTATGTAGGGAACAAAATTAAGGGGATTCGACAGCTGCTTATTATGTCCTGTTTTAATTTGTAAGTTAAAGTATTGTTAAAAAGCATTTTTTTAAGTAAAGTAGTTATGTACCTACATAAAATTAAAGTCTTACGTATTACCAGTGTCGGGTTTAGCTAATTAAGAAACAAAAAGTCCTTTTGGTTTCGTTAGATCAATTTTAAAAGTTTACGTTAAAGAATTGTTGTCAACTAAATTAAAATCTGTATAAATAGTTTTCTTTGAAATTACGAAAGGGATAATTAAGCAGTTTGTGCCGAGTTGCTTACTTATTTTTCGCTAAAAACAAACATTACGATCAAACATAAAAAGACAATAATTATTATTAAAATTTTATTATCCTAATAAGGCAGGTATAGTAGTTGAGTCCCCAATAAATTAATTTTGTTATTGCAACATATTGTAAAATCGTCTGATTCAAACGAGTGATTCAGGGATTCAGGGACTAAAATGCAAAACATTGATGTCGGAAAATTTCCAGACTTCTTGTAACGTCAATAGTTTCCGAGTTAGTATCGGCTACGTGCCTTTTTACGCTTATTGAAAAAGGAACGCCTCTGTTTACGTGTAAAAGGTTATTGACGATGATTCATGCGTTCTTTTCTAGAATGTTCCAGAAGTTGGTGGTGGGGACGAAAATATAAAAGGGGATTTCGCCTTGGACGTGTTCATTTGTGTCGTCGAGTCGTACGTACGATAGTGTTTTAGTGCATCGAAATAGAAGAAAGAAGTGGATCCTGGGTGGTATATTTATTTAATAGGATTTGTATTTTTCGAATCGATTTAAATTAGTTTTCATATATCAATATTCTAAAAAATTTTTAATCTTGGTAGAAAAGCGATGCTTTTTCTTTAAAATTATTGTTATAATTTTATTTTTATCTTGTTGCGAATGTTGAAATAACGAAGTTTTGTGTGAATGCTATAAAATCTGCTCGAAGCACGCCGTCTACTTTTTAACTAATCCTTTAATCCTCTAAAATTTGGTCCCAAATTTTGGTGTGAAATTGTTGATTAATTTACAGAAAATTGCACCATATGCTGTAATGAGATGCGTCGTGTGAGGCTCCAATAAAGTATTCACAAAATGGCCGTTCAGCTAGGGTGCGGTCGACAGCCATCTTGTCACGTAATCAGTTCCTATTATCGTGAATATTCTAAACGGAATTATTGAGGCATCCGATTAATTTATTTAAAAGTTAAAAAGAGGTTTGAAATATAGTTTTTCAATTTTAGGCAAACTCAATATTTAATTATAGAAATTCGGCGTACCTAATCGGGTGCGCCTTAAATTTAATTCATAATTCATTCCAACTTTGTAGAATAATTCGACGTTTGTGAGATGTACGTGGTGGATATAGAAAAAAATTGAGCTGGCAAGTGATTATTGTTAGTTAACAGGACAAGGACATTATCGGGCTCTTGTGAAATATTTAGCTTCCCATGCGGGGCCCCTCGTCTAATTTCACACTAAATGTTGTTGTTTTCATGGACTTCTTCTGATAAATATGGTGCTTATTCTAAATAATTCGTAAAAAATTTATTATATGAATTGTTCGTTAATTTGTATTGTTATCTACTTATTGGTCTTAGAGACTGCTACTTATTAATTTCTATTTCAGTATACATTTTCTAGAAAAAGAGGTACCTCTTAGTTTCATTAAAAAAAACATTTTTTCAAATATGGCGTTTGTAAAAAAGAATTAAAATTGAACTAAATAAATATACTTAGAATTGATCTCTATTTTAAAAATTTTGGGTTATTTGATTTTTTAATTAATTTTCCTGATTCATTTGTCTGAAAAATTAAAATAGAAAATTTTTATAGAAAAAAAGCAATATTAACGACTAAATTGGAAATGATTTACAAAATTAATTGCTCAGTAAATGAAAACAGGAATTTTGTTATACCTTAAATCCACTTTGATTTAGATGAAAAAATTTTAAATAGTGCCGTTATAATTTAGAGCAGCCCGAAGATTAGTTTAAGTTTAATGGAAATTTACAGTAAGTACAATCGTAATTTAAGACTAAGTTAGGTTTTATAATAGGAATATACTAAACAGTAAAGCGCTAATACAAATAAATCCGAAAAAGTACACATAAAAAATAATTAGGTACAGCATACTTATTAATAGAATAAGAAATTTAGGAAATAAAAAGAAACTTGAGTAAAGGTTAAGAACAAAAGGTTTTATGTAATACAAGAAAAGTGAGAAAGGTATTCTAAAATAGGAAATAGACAAAATAAGGTGTAACGTAGTTACGAAAATTTTAATAAAAAAATTTATGCAATGCAAAAAGAGAGAAAGGTATTTCAAAATAGGAAAGTAACAAAAAATAAGGTGTAACGTAGAAGTTTAAGAAAATTGGAGCTCCAAACAAGTAGGTGGTACGAAAATTTAAATATTTCGATTGAACTAATGAAATTGAAGATTAAAATATAAGAATATCGTTTTACAAAAACTGCATAGCAAATTACTTGCAAGTATGTTGCAAAACAAATATGATAAATTATTATGATTTGCGAAATATACATTGCTTACACTGGTGGGTTCGTGAATTTAGTGTGATTGGTTTTTTGTTTTTCGTAAAAATCTCAATGTGCTTCAGTTGCATGATTTCTTTTAACTGTTTTTACATTTTTTACAACCATTATAAACTTTAGCATGGTTCAACTTAATCGTACAGATTTTAATAAACTAGTAGTTTTTATATATTTATATGATATTGATAAGAAAAAAATTGCATTTTCTAGGTAAAAGGTTTGAAAGTTCGGACGATAAATAATTTTAAAATAAAATAAGATAGAAGAAAAAAATTGAAGGTTACGCAGTAACTTTAATGAAAAAGAGAGTGATAAAAGGTGAATTAATCCAGGTTCGTTTAATGAAAAAATAATTATTATTAGAGTACAATGAATTACCAAAATGATTTTAAGGTTATATGATTAACTAAAACATATTTTAGGGGTATCTATAATTTAAAATAATATTATGTGTAATAGTGGTAAACAAATAAATGAACAGAAAATCGCTAAAGTCGTATGTCTAAACAAAGTTGAAATAACTGTAGAATGAAAGCGAATAAAATAGATCAACAGGTAAAATATATCCAAAGTGCGAAAATTGCGATAAAGTGGTAGGAAAAAATATGTGGATTTTTTTCCAATTTCACATTTATAGCCCATAAATGCATTCCACGAGCCTATTGTATGTAGATTAAATAACTGAAACTTTTGAGTTGCTTAGGGGTATAAAAAATATAGAAATAACTTATTTACTAAATTTATTTTAATTTAAAATAACATTATGTGTAAAAGTGGTAAACAAATAAATGAACAGAAAATCGCTAAATAAGACGTATGTCTAAATAAATTTGAAATAACTGTTACAATGAAAGCTAATAAAATAGAACATCAGGTAAAATAAATCCAAAGCACGAATAAAGTGCGAGAAGTTTATAAAATTAACAAAAATTGCGAATAAAGTGGTAGGAAAAAATATGTGGATTTTTTTCCAATTTCACATTTATAGCCCATAAATGCATCCCACGAGCCTATTATATGTAGATTAAATAACTGAAACTTTTGAGTTGCTTAGGGGTATAAATATAGAAATAACTTTTTACTAAATTTATTATAATTTAAAATAATATTATGTGTAATAGTGGTAAACAAATAAATGAACAGAAAATCGCTAAATAAGACGTATGTCTAAATAAATTTGAAATAACTGTTACAATGAAAGCTAATAAAATAGAACATCAGGTAAAATAAATCCAAAGCACGAATAAAGTGCGAGAAGTTTATAAAATTAACAAAAATTGCGAATAAAGTGGTAGGAAAAAATATGTGGATTTTTTTCCAATTTCACATTTATAGCCCATAAATGCATCCCACGAGCCTATTATATGTAGATTAAATAACTGAAACTTTTGAGTTGCTTAGGGGTATAAATATAGAAATAACTTTTTACTAAATTTATTATAATTTAAAATAATATTATGTGTAATAGTGGTAAACAAATAAATGAACAGAAAATCGCTAAAGACGTATGTCTATCAAAGTTGAAATAACTGTAGAATGAAAGCGAATAAAATAGAAAAACAGGTCAAATAAATCCAAAGTACGAAGATTGCGAATAAAGTGGTAGGAAAAAATAGTGGGTTTTTTCCAATTTCACATTCATAGCCCATAAATGCATCCCACGAGCTCATTATATGTAGATTAAATAACTGAAACTTTTGAGTTGCTTTGGGGTATAAATATACAAATAACTTATTTACACTATCGAGTTCTTTAAATTATTTATTAATTAATTTTTGCTAAATTACTAGATTATGATTATTAATTTTTATTAATTGGTAGGCACATAAACGTACGGGGTAACCACTACCTCTACTGAAATTCTAGGTGGAAACATTGTAAAAAAATTACGAACCATTTATGCACCCCCATAACTATCCAAGAGATACAATTTAAACAAAAGTGCTCTTATTGTTTTAGTAGAAAAAATGCAAAAGAAGAACCCCCCGGTATAATTAGTAAAACGGTATTTATATTACGATATTACTATAAAAAGGTTATTAACTAACATAATTAAACGCAAATTACGATATTACACAAAGATAATTTTTTAAGTGGTTATTCCTTGAGCAATAAATTGCACTGGTGGTGATTATCCAAAACAAAAATCAGAAAAGGTAGAAAATTTATAAATTCAGAACAAAATAAGAACTTCTAATAACTGACTCCGGTGACATCGAATAACGTCTACGCTCTAAATTAGATTTTAGTAAAATAATAATTGAATTATTTGTTCTATTAATTGGTTTAAAAATTAAAGGGAGATTTCAAAAATTCTAAAATTGTAATAATTTTATTTTGAATTACATTCTAGGCGATTTCGTAAAAAGTGTTAATAGGTTAAAGAAATTGGAATTATTAGCTTATAGAAAATAAATATGCTGTTATTCACACTCATTTCTCAAAGTCAGATAATATCTAAATTAATCAGAGTAAATAATGTTTTAAGTATTTATTACCGTATTATCGAATTGCATTCGTGATATTCACAAAGAAAATAATTTTGTTAATTAAAAACCGGACGGGGTTAGAGATTACTGCGATAACGAGGTACTATAGGTTATTATAAAACTACTGATATGAATTTCGGGTTACAAGACAATAAGGTGTTAACTATAAATAAAGGTGGAATATTATATTCAAAATGATAAACGATGAATCTACGAATTGAGTTCAAGCGTTTCATTAACTATTGTAAATATATTCAATAATTACTTGAATTATTACAGGTTTCAAAATTATGGTTGTTCAACCCCCCTTATGTGCATTTCGGGTTACAAGACAATAATTAAATTAATTTTGGATACATAATTTTTTCAAATAATTGTTCTTTGAACATTAAATTGCATTCTTGATATTTCCTTACGAAACTCTGATAATAAAAATTTGATAAGGGTAGATTAAAGTGTTAACTAGATAGAATGTAAATTAATAGAAAAATTAAATTGATAAACGAGTCTATGAATTCGGCCCAAGTCTTTCATTAGCTATTGACAAAAAGATACAATAATTAATATTTGAATTATTACTGGTTTCAAATTTAAGGTTACACAACCCTCCTGATGAGAATTTCGGGTTACAAGACAAAAAGTAAATTAATTTTAGATACATAATTTTTTTAAATAACTGTTTGTTGAACATTAAATTGCATTCTTGATATATCTTCACAAAATTGTGAAAATAAAAATTCGATTAAGGGTAGATTAAAGTGTTTAGATACAAGAGTTTCGAAACTTGGTTCTAGCTTTTCAATAGCTATTGGCATAAATATTAAGTAATTTTCTTTTATTACTGGTTTCAAAATTAAGGGTACTCAACCCCTCTGATGTGAATTTCGAGTTACAAAACAATAATTAAATTTATTTCGAATAAATAATTTTAAAAATAATTGTTCTTAGAGCATTAAATTGCATTCTTTGTATTTCCTCTCAAAACTTTGAAAATAAAAATTCGATTAATAGTAGATTGAAGTGTTAACTATAGGTAAAATACTACATTCAAAATGATAAAACGAGTCTACGAATCGGGTCCAAGCTTTACATTAGCTATTGGCAAAAATATTCAATAATTATTTGAATTCTTACTGGTTTCAAAATTAAGGTTACTTAACACCCCTGATGTAAATTTCGAGTTACAAGACAAGACAATAGGACAAGAATTTGTTTCGAATAGTACCTACATAATTTTAAAAAAATAATTGTTCTATGAGCATTAAGTTTCATTCATGAGAGTTTCTCACAAAACCATGAAAATAAAAATTCGATTAAAAGTAGATTAAAGTGTTAACTAGGTAGAGTGTTATAATTAAAATGGCAAACGAATTTAGAAATTAGCTTTTCATTAGCTATTGGCAAAAATATTCATAAATTATATTAATTATTACTAGTCCAAATTAAGGCTACTCCCCTAATGTGATTTCGAATAAATAATTTTAAAAAATAAATGTTCTTAGAACATTAAATTCCATTCTTGGTATTTCCCCACAAAACTTAGAAAATGAAAATTCGATAAGGGTACATTATGGTGTTAACTAGGTAGAATGTTATAATTAAATTGATAAACGAGTACATGAATTTGGCACAAGCTTTTTGCAAAAATATTCAATAATTCTATTAGATATTACTGTTTTCAAAACTAAGGTTACACAACCCTCCTGATGTGAATTTCGGGCTACGACACAATAATTAAATTTATTTTGATAAATAATTGTTCTTATAGTATTAAATTGCGTTCTTGATATTTCCTCACGAAACTTTGAGAATGAAAATTCGATAAGGGTAGATTAAGGTGTTAACGGTAGAATATTATAATCAAAATGATAATCGAGCCTACGATCTGGGTCCAAGCTTTTCATTAGCTATTGGCAAAAATATTCAATAAATTATTTTAATAACTATTATTGGTCAAAATTAAGGTTCCCCCTGTTGTGTATTTCGGGCTACGAGACAATAATTAAATTTATTTCGAATAAATAATTGTTCTTAGAGCATCAAATTGCGTTCTTGATATTTCCTCACGGAACTTTGAAAATGAAAATTCGATAAGGGTAGATTAAGGTGTCAACGGTAGAATATTATAATCAAAATGATAATCGAGTCTACGATCTGGGTCCAAGCTTTTCATTAGTTATTGGCAAAAATATTCAATAAATTATTTTAATTATTATTGGTCAAATATAAGGTTATGTTGTGTTTTTCGGGCTACGAGACAAAAATTTCATTTATTTCGAATAAATGATTGTTCTTAGAGCATTAACTTCCGTTCTTGATATTTCCTCACGAAACTTTGAAAATGAAAATTCGATAAGGGTAGATTAAGGTGTTACGGGAGAATATTGTAATCAAAGTCGAATCAAAATGATAATCGAGCCTACGAATTGGGTCCAAGCTTTTTATTAGCTATTGGAAAAAATATTCAATAAATTATTTTAATTATTATTGGTCAAATATAAGGTTATGCAACCCCCCTGTTGTGTTTTTCTGGCTACGATACAAAAATTAAATTTATTTCAAATAAATAATTGTTCTTAGAGCATTAACTTGCGTTCTTGATATTTCCTCACGAAACTTTGAAAATGAAAATTCGATAAGGGTAGATTAAGGTGTTACGGGAGAATATTGTAATCAAAGTCGAATCAAAATGATAATCGAGCCTACGAATTGGGTCCAAGCTTTTTATTAGCTATTGGAAAAAATATTCAATAAATTATTTTAATTATTATTGGTCAAATATAAGGTTATGCAACCCCCCTGTTGTGTTTTTCTGGCTACGATACAAAAATTAAATTTATTTCAAATAAATAATTGTTCTTAGAGCATTAACTTGCGTTCTTGATATTTCCTCACGACACTTTGAAAATGAAAATTCGATAAGGGTAGATTAAGGTGTTAACGGTAGAATAACGTATTATAATCAAAATGATAATCGAGTACGAATTGGGTCCACGCTTTTCATTAGCTATTGGCAAAAATATTCAATAAATTATTTTAATAATTGTTATTGGTCAAAATTAAGGTTATTCAACCCCCCTGTTGTGTATTTTAGGCTACGAGATAAAAATTAAATTTATTTCAAATAAATAATTGTTCTTAGAGCATTAACTTGCGTTTTTGATATTTCCCCACGAAACTTTGAAAATGAAAATTCGATAAGGGTAGATTAAGGTGTTAACGGTAGAATAACGTATTATAATCAAAATAATAATCGAGTCTACGAATTGGGTCCAAGCTTTTCATTAGCTATTGGCAAAAATATTCAATTAATTACTTTAATAATTGTTATTGGTCAAAATTAAGGTTACTCAACCCCCTGTTGTGTATTTCGGGCTACGAGATAAAAATTAAATTTATTTCAAATAAATAATTGTTCTTAGAGCATCAAATTGCGTTCTTAATATTTCCTCACAAAACTTTGAAAATGAAAATTCGATAAGGCTAGATTAAGGTGTTAACGGTAGAATATTATAATCAAAATGGTAATCGAGCCTACGATCTGGGTCCAAGCTTTTCATTAGTTATTGGCAAAAATATTCATTAAATTATTTTAATTATTATTGGTCAAATATAAGGTTATTCAACCCCCCTGTTGTGTATTTCGGGCTTCGAGACAAAAATTAAATTTATTTCGAATAAATATTTGTTCTTAGAGCATTAACTTGCGTTCTTGATATTTCCTCACGCAACTTTGAAAATGTAAATTCGATAAGGGTAGATTAAGGTGTTAACGGTAGAATATTATAATCAAAATGGTAATCGAGCCTACGATCTGGGTCCAAGCTTTTCATTAGTTATTGGCAAAAATATTCATTAAATTATTTTAATTATTATTGGTCAAATATAAGGTTATTCAACCCCCCTGTTGTGTATTTCGGGCTTCGAGACAAAAATTAAATTTATTTCGAATAAATATTTGTTCTTAGAGCATTAACTTGCGTTCTTGATATTTCCTCACGCAACTTTGAAAATGTAAATTCGATAAGGGTAGATTAAGGTGTTAACGGTACAATATTATAATAAAATGATAATCGAGCCTACGATCTGGGTCCAAGCTTTTCATTAGCTATTGACAAAAATATTCAATAAATGATTTTAATAAATATTATTGGTCAAATATAAGGTTATTCAACCCCCCTGTTGTGTATTTCGTACTACGAGACAATAATTTAATTTATTTTGAATAAATAATTGATCTTAAAGCATCAAATTGCGTTCTTGATATTTCCTCACGAAACTTTGAAAATGAAAATTCGATAAGGGTAGATTAGGGTCTTAACGGTAGAATATTGTAATCGAAATCGAATCAAAATGATAATCGAGCCTACGAATTGGGTCCAAGCTTTTTATTAGCTACTGGAAAAAATATTCAATAAATTATTTTAATTATTATTGGTCAAATATAAGGTTATTCAACCCCCCTGTTGTGTATTTCGGGCTACGAGACATAAATTAAATTTATTTCGATTAAATAATTGTTCTTAGAGCATTAACTTGCGTTCTTGATATTTCCTCACGAAACTTTGAAAATGTAAATTCGATAAGGGTAGATTAAGGTGTTAACGGTACAATATTATAATAAAATGATAATCGAGCCTACGATCTGGGTCCAAGCTTTTCATTAGCTATTGACAAAAATATTCAATAAATGATTTTAATAAATATTATTGGTCAAAATTAAGGTTATTCAACCCCCCTGTTGTGTATTTCGGACTACGAGACAATAATTTAATTTATTTTGAATAAATAATTGTTCTTAGAGCATCAAATTGCGTTTTTGATATTTTCTCACGAAACTTTGAAAATGAAAATTCGATAAGGGTAGATTAAGGTGTTAACGGTAGAATATTATAATCAAAATGGTAATCGAGCCTACGATCTGGGTCCAAGCTTTTCATTAGCTATTGGCAAAAATATTCAATAAATTAATTTATTTATTATTGGTCAAATATAAGGTTATTCAACCCCCCTGTTGTGTATTTCGTACTACGAGACAATAATTTAATTTATTTTGAATAAATAATTGATCTTAAAGCATCAAATTGCGTTCTTGATATTTCCTCACGAAACTTTGAAAATGAAAATTCGATAAGGGTAGATTAGGGTCTTAACGGTAGAATATTGTAATCGAAATCGAATCAAAATGATAATCGAGCCTACGAATTGGGTCCAAGCTTTTTATTAGCTACTGGAAAAAATATTCAATAAATTATTTTAATTATTATTGGTCAAATATAAGGTTATTCAACCCCCCTGTTGTGTATTTCGGGCTACGAGACATAAATTAAATTTATTTCGATTAAATAATTGTTCTTAGAGCATTAACTTGCGTTCTTGATATTTCCTCACGAAACTTTGAAAATGTAAATTCGATAAGGGTAGATTAAGGTGTTAACGGTACAATATTATAATAAAATGATAATCGAGCCTACGATCTGGGTCCAAGCTTTTCATTAGCTATTGACAAAAATATTCAATAAATGATTTTAATAAATATTATTGGTCAAAATTAAGGTTATTCAACCCCCCTGTTGTGTATTTCGGACTACGAGACAATAATTTAATTTATTTTGAATAAATAATTGTTCTTAGAGCATCAAATTGCGTTCTTGATATTTTCTCACGAAACTTTGAAAATGAAAATTCGATAAGGGTAGATTAAGGTGTTAACGGTAGAATATTATAATCAAAATGGTAATCGAGCCTACGATCTGGGTCCAAGCTTTTCATTAGCTATTGGCAAAAATATTCAATAAATTAATTTATTTATTATTGGTCAAAATTAAGGTTATTCAACCCCCCTGTTGTGTATTTCGGACTACGAGACAATAATTTAATTTATTTTGAATAAATAATTGTTCTTAGAGCATCAAATTGCGTTCTTGATATTTTCTCACGAAACTTTGAAAATGAAAATTCGATAAGGGTAGATTAAGGTGTTAACGGTAGAATATTGTAATCAAAATCGAATCAAAATGATAATCGAACCTACGATATGGGTCCAAGCTTTTCATTAGCTATTGGCAAAAATAATCAATAAATTATTTTAATTATTAAAGGTCAAAATTAAGGTTATTCAACCCCTGTTGTGTATTTCCGGCTACGAGACAATAATTTAATTTATTTTGAATAAATATTTGTTCTTAGAGCATCAAATTGCGTTCTTAATATTGCTTCACACAACCATGCAAATAAAAATTCGATTAAGGGTAGATAAAGTGTAGGTAGAATGTTATAACTAAAATGGCAAACGAGTTTAGAAATTTGGTCCTAGCTTTTCATTAGCTATTGGCAAAAATACTCATAAATTATATTAATTATTACTGGCCCAAATTAAGGCTACTCAACTCCCCTGTTGTGATTTCAGGTTACAAGATAATAATTAAATTTGCTTCGCATTAATAATTTTAAAAAATAAATGTTGTTAGAGCATTAAATTGCATTCTTGATATTTCCATACGAAACTTTGAAAATAAAAACTTGATAAGGGTAGATTAAAGTGTTAACTGGGTAGAATGTTATAATTAAAATGGCAAACGAATTTAGAAATTGGGTCCTAGCTTTTCAGTAGCTAATTGCAAACCTATTCAATAATTCTATTAATTATCACTGGTTTCAAAATTGAGGTTACACAACCGTCCTGATGTGAATTTCGGGCTGCAAGACAATAATTAAATTTATATCGAATAAATAATTTGAAAAAATGATTCTTCTTAGATCATTAAATTGCATTCATTCTTGATAGTTCCTCACAAAACTATGTAAATAAATATTCGATTAAAGGTACACACAAAATAATTTTATTAATTAGAAATCTAAATATTTATATATAAAATATTTACAATATTAATCAAAATGATAGCTTCGAATAAACTACTACTCCGTGTTTCAAGTTTTCTATTTTTTGCAATAATAAATTAAAATTTTGACTATAATGATTATATATTTCAGGTTGTTCAAAGTCCCGGTTATAAATTTCTCATTATTAGAAAATAATAAATTAAATTACGCCGAAGAAATAAATTTATTTAGTAAATCGAAAGGGGATTAAGGTATTAACTTGGTTGAATGTTATATTCAAAATCGTTACTTTGAGTAAATTACTCCTCCGAGTCACTGAATTGATTCTCAGCTTTTTATAAGCTTTTGACAAAAATACTTTAACTATTGGTTTCTAAAATAAGGATATTCAACCCTTCTGATGTGAATTTTTCGTCACAAACAATATTAAATTTTTTTACATGCAATTGAATTCTGTTCTAAAGTTTAATAATTAAAACTCGAAAGGGGTGTATATTTTACAAGTCAAAACGACTACTCGAAAATATTACTATTCCCGAATCGTAAAATTTGGTCTAAAATCGTCGTAACCGGTAGTTTTGTACAAATTTAATAGTTAAAAAAAAATTTATTAGAAAGGGGAAACCCTTCCACGATATTTGGTGTGAGTAGCGTTACTTCGATTAAACAATTATTACTTTCAAAAATTATTTATAAATTTATGAAGCTTCAAATTGCGTCGTGATTTATTCAATCAGTATAGTACCTACGTCAAAACGTTATAAAATTAATTAGAAAAGGATGTGATCGTAAACGATTTATAGATATTTGGCCCAATTATAAGTATCAAAAAATGATCTAATGATTGTTCTAACTTAAATAGCGCACGTGATCTTAAACGGAATTTTTATAAAAAGGTATAGAATTTATACAAACAAGTTCTCGAGGGTTAAACAATACCCAATTATTCAACTTCATTAAGTTATTTCTCGAGCCTCGATTGCGCTTATTATTTTAATTGATGTTTACGTCAAAATGTAATTTTGCTAGAAAAAAAAGGTCTTAGAAATTAAAAACGAATTCCAGATATTAATTGACTTCGATCAAACGATTATACCATAAAGTTTGGTATCGCGTTCATAATCTTAACCGGTAATGAGACGAATCTCATTAGAAAGGGGCGACTAATCCCAGATATTCGATATTTTATATTTTGTCAACTATTACTTTCTGAAATTATTCTTGAAAATTCGAATCGTGCTAATAATTATCTCTTATATTTGAAAGGGGAAACAATTCTTTAACATTCAACGTTACTTACATCAAACGATTTATTTTAAAGTTACTCCTCGCCATGCGATATTTATGTAAACGCGTATTGTAATTAGAAAGGCATATTAGGAACTGGAAATCATACCCAGATATTCAACGTTATTAATTTTACTTCGATCAAATGATTAATTCTAAAAAATGATTACCTAAACGTCGAAAATGCTCTCTTGATCTCAATTGATATTGATATAAAACGTAAAACCATTGTTAGGTATTATTCTATACTATTGTTACTTCGATCAAATGTTCTGATTTAAAAATTATTACTCTAGCTTCAAGGAATTAGAGAAAAGATATATATTAGAAAGGGAAATCGAGATTTCTACATCGACAATAAACGATTACACATCGAAAATCTATTACGGAAAAACGAAATATAATTAGAAAAAAGTTACTTATATTAGAATGGGAAAACGATTCCCAGTCATCAGCGTTATTAATATTACTTTCCTCTAATGATTACTTTCAAAATCTATTTCTCGAGCTTCTTATTCTAATCATGATCTTCAATGATTACTTCGATAAAATGATATAATTTAAATAATTCTTTCTCAATCGGTATAATTAGAACTGTATTATGGGAAAGATTTCAGGTATTTGAATTTGCCTCTGTTACTCTAACATTATTTATCGTTATTATCAATGTTACTTCAATGAATAGATTAGGTATTTTAGAAAGTGTTCCCAAACTTCGAATTGCGCTCATCATCTAAATTGATATTTTAGTGAAAACAATAATATGATTAGGTAGTCTAGACACTGAAACGTTTCTTAATTATTATTCGAATATTCTAAGTAATTAGCCCCCTCCTCCCAAGATTCAAACGTACATGTCGAATGAGAAATTAGCTGGTATTTGAATTGTTAAGAAAAATTTTGAAAACTAATTGCCATGATTTGGTTATTAAACCGTCAATAACTGTAAAAGTCGACGAAGGCTTCAGGGTTTCACGATGGGTATGTGGATGGATGAGAAAAGTACTCTTTATAGAAAATGGATAGAAAAATAGAAATTTAAGTGTTTTAGCATTGCGTGTAGTTGTACGATTTTAATGGACAAATCATGACTACAAAATTTGAAATGAGGTAGTTTATATTGTTTAAATTGTTTTTAGAATAGGGTGCATACAAAAAAGTGTATACTGGCATACTTTTAGATATACATGAATACAGTCAACCTTGAGAAAATTTTTATGAAAAGTAAAATATGGTTCTTTGTCAGAAATTTATTAAAGAAAACAAAAGACTAATTAAGACTTATTGTAGGGTGAAAATGCAAGCTCGTATTAATTAATACACGTGTAACTGACAGCTTAGGTACTTACATTGAGTAAAGCAGAAAAGAATTCAATACCAGGATCTTGATATAGATATAATTTATTATGGAGTCCTTATGGACTTTATTATGGTTCCTATAATATTAAATAACTAAAAAGGTTTTGGGAATATAAAATTATAAAAATACAGCTAGGTAATCAATTTTTTTAATTAAATGGGCCAATCCACATTTCTAATAATATTACGATAAGGTAAATTAGGTAAATAACAAATTAAATGTCTTATCCGGTCTGAAATTTCGAAATGTTTTCAGGCGAACATTCTTTAAAATGAAATATTTTGCACTTTGCTTACAATGTGGGTATTGCATGATTGTTTTTATTGGTGTAATTAATAATGCCTTTTTTGTGGTAGTTTTTTAATTAAATGCAGCAACGGCCTTGCTTAGAGAATATAATTGAGTTAGTTCACTAAAATGTTTACTTAAAATTAATTTTTTTTAATTAATATTGGCACTATAAGCCCCTCCAATAAAAACAGTAACAGTGTCTTTTTTTTCGGTAATCAAAGATCGAAAGAGCAAATGGTCGCTTGAAAATAATTGTCGCATATTTACGCTCGGAATAATGTGATGGCTTCTATTATTATGTTTACTGCTTATTCTTAAATACTAAAAATATACTTGCACTGGCAGATTTCTAGATGGACATGGTGTACAGAGTAGCGCTTCTAAATAAAAAATTCACGAAATCGGGACAATCGGTTCCCAAAAGGCACGAAAATCAAAAATCTGACCCTGCAATGAATATATTTCCTTCCCTTTCAGTAAGTCACGAAAAATACTGGAACCAAAGCATTAGCAAAGTAACTTGTAAAAAATAGTAGCACACACAGTGTTTGTTGTTATGCATTTGTGTGCATTAGCTTCAATCTTTTCAAAGTATTACTTAAATTATCTTATTGTTGATCTCATTAATGCATGTCGTGTTGATTTCTCTTGTTAATATTTTGTAGAATTTCAAATTTAATCGCTTAGAATTATAGCGCCTCCTTATATTTTTAAGAGCTTGACCGTAAAACGGTATAACTTTTTACGAACGCAACTTGCTTCTTTTCATATTAGCTTTTGTTTTCAATAAGAAGAAAAAAATCGTAGCTTTTGTACAAAAAAAGGTGATTCAAACAAATAGGATCGGTCGACGTTGTTTTACATATTCAATAACTAGGATCAACTTTTTATATGTGTGTATACCTTCTATCAGAAAAAATAGTACATCAAAGCGAGCTGCGCTTTTAACATTTTGAACCGTTTGAAAAGTATGGCAAGTGGAAAAAAATAAAAAAGGAGGTTAATTAAATTTTTTTTTAAATTAATATTAATTTCATTGAAATTCGCACTTCGCGTGTTTTTGAGCACCGATTAATTTAATTTAATTATTTTAATAATGACTAAATTAAAACATTTTTCTTGCGTGTGTTAGATTGTGGGTTGTAAAATTGTATGTTGCATGATTTCAAAAATTGACACAAATTTGGCTGTGATTATAAATTACTCGAAATATATTGCTATTAAGTACTTAATTAGTCTTAGAAGTTAAAGCAATGCTTTACTAGATTTGATATGTTGCAACCAGTTTCAAATAATATAAAAATATAAATTTTTTGCTTAAATATGCGTCTTAAACACGTCCGTTTTTAAAGACGTGCGCGAAACTAACCAATCGAAATACTTAGTACCTATTACACTTTGCACAGTCGCATGGTAAAATGCAATGCAAAATCGTATTGTTGATGAATCGTAAAATGCTGTTTCTTGAGCAAAAAATATTCTTCCTGATATCCCTCAAATATTGAGAAATAACTGATGGTTTCGCTTCTTTCCAAAAACGGGCTTTCAGAATGGGTTATAATTGATAATAATTATCAAACCAAAAAATAATGAAAGCTAGAATGAGCACACTGCAATAATTATGAATGAAAAGTAGTAGTTTGAAAAAGAATGTTTAATTAATGACGTTTTAGACCATAAAGTTGTAACGTTTCACTCTATGCACTGCTTTTAATTACCCAAACGAGGATTATTAATATTTATGATCGTGTTGTGCTCATTAAGCATGTATTATTGTTATTTGTGTGGTAGTGGTTTGGAAATGCTTTTATAATATTTACTCTGGTAGATGCTATAATTTGCGTTGTTATAAATATGAAAAGGCTTAAAAATTTTAACGAGGCAATGTGAATTTTTACAATCGGGTTAAATTTTATTCGAGTTGTTGTAATGTAATGGTAGTGTCTGGTTCGCTTCTTAGGGTTAAAAATCGGAAGAACTATTCTAACTATAACACAAACTTCATTATAAAAATGGAGCAGCATTCGGCAATAGTTATGAGTTTCAGTGTTGGCAAAATAATATTTGCATTTGTTGCTGTAAAAATTCCTAAGCAATTTTTCTCTAATATTCCTTTTCTTAGAATGATTTTATTCTGCATGTTTAATATTTACAGGGGGGTAGGTGGTCAAAGGCCACCTCAGCTGAGTTGGTGAAATTTTGGGTGTCGCAAAAATCCTTAGTATCGCCCAGTGGCAAAAAGGTTGAGGGGTTTTATTTAACTTTGATTATTCAGAAAATTGTAATCTACGTTTTCGCAAATTTTATCTAACATTGAAAAATGTATATGTACTTACTTGACAGGGTGTGTTAATAATAGGCAACTTCTTGAAATGCATCTTTTTCTGCTTGCAATTAACCTGGCAGCTATTATTTATAGACTTGTGTGTAATAAGGATATAGCTTTTTGCTTGAAAAATTCATCCAAATATCTTCTAATATTATCTAAAATATTCCGCGTTACGTCTTCGATTACGAGAAAGTCGAACTTTAAGTTGCAACACGTACTTTTGTTCTAAGATAAAAGAAATAATTGTAAACTATTTTTAACAAATATAAAGAAAATTAAAAAGTTTTAAAGAAATATTTTCTAAAAAAAATAACAAGAAAAAGATTAGGGTTGTAACCTACTCTAAACTGCACAAATTTCAAAATTAAATTTTAGTAGAGTGCACAATGCACAATAAGCAAATAATAAATTAATATATAAGGTGAATGGGTAGATTTGAATGAGTTTGATTCAATGCTCTGTTGATTACGCCTACGGTGTTTAACGTGGTATATGTACTGACTACTTTATTAAATAAGATATAATTACCAAAGGTTCTGCATCCCCTCAGATAGGCTCAATTTTAGAGCAGCGCGATTCTCGAGGTCTAAAAATACATATAATTATGAAAAATGGGATAAAAGTATAAATTGTTATAAATATGAAAGGATATAAATTTTATAATTTTTACGAAAAGTATCTTATTAAAAATTGTATGCCCAAACAAAAATATAAAAAAGTATCGATTTACTTTCTTAGGAATTTATTAATAATAAGGGGCAGGTAGTTGCAAATTACAACAATTATGTTGAATTAATATAAAAATTTTAATAATTATTATACTATAATAAAAAATATATAATTATATTTTTAAACACCACAAGTGCCTTTGTAAATTTTAAATAAATGTTTAGATTAATTCTCTCTTACTTAGATTTTATTATATCTTTTTTTAAACTTTTGAATTCTTTATGTCTTTTATAACTTATAACATATTTAAGCACGTAGAATTTTTTTACTATAATAATTCGATGTTTAAATTAACATTTTTTAGAGTAGCACCAACTTTTGAAATTACCGTTAGTATACGTAATTTTTTTTAGATACGGTATGAATTTAAGTCGTTTAATAGTAATACTAATTACGCTTTTTTATAATATATGGGACGCCGAGAGCTAGCTGTTCATTTTGTTGCATAAAAACGCTTTTTTTATTATTCCAAAGTAACAGTGTAAGCATGCAGTTAGATCTCGTTTTATATAGGAAACCGTTTCACGAATGTAACGCTTTGAATGTAGGTTGTCAAAATCAAAAAATGTGTAATTTAAAAATGAGTGCATGTTTACGTGTTTATTGTACCAAAAAGGCCATTTAAAGCACTTAACACTTTTTTAGGAAGTAATAATAAATGCCTACAATTAATTTTTGCTTCTTAATTAACAATATAAGTATCTTCTATCACAAAAACACTTTTTTAAGCGAGCATGGGAAACTTTAATATTTGCTTTAAAAAATCTTTTAAAATTTTCTTTATATTCAACTAATTTTCCAATTTATTCCCAGTTTTCAGTTACCTTTGTCGTAAAATTGGTATAATTTTAAAAGAGCAAGTTATTTGAAATTTTGGAAAATTATAAAACTACAAAAGGAAGAAATCGTAGCTTTTTATGGAATTCATTTTGTTAGGACGCGATAGTTTTAAGTCAAAAATAACAAATTCATAAATTAGGAACAACTGAGAAACAAAATATGAAGCAAATGTAGATATTTTTATTGATTTGCTTTTGTAAAATTGAACTTTTTTGAAAAATACGTACAGTTAACTGAAAACTTTTGTTTTAACAATTTTTAAAATTTCAATACCTTTCGTTTGTTTCAAATTGCATGCGAGTAGAAAATTTTATAGAATACACGTTTTTCTTCAATTTATGTATTTTATATCAATTCGTATGTAAATATGAAACTTTTTGTGTTGATGCTAGGATTGCAGCTTAAATCATGTAGTGGAGGTGTGGAGTGTGGAGGTACCTAAAATGGATAATTACGGGGTATCTAATTAATATTTTTTATACAAAAAAAAGTTTAAGGTAGATCGACAAAGATTAATGTGTTGAGTGGGCCTTTTTGAAATAGACTATTAAAAAAATCTGCGATTTTATCTGCAATAAACTAAGGGTAACAAACATCATGTTGAAATTTTAACTAATAAATCAAAAAATAAATGAAATCAAAAATTAAAGCAGTAGCTTGTAGGTGCAAGCAAAAAAAATTTGGGGTTGAGAATAAATTGAAAACAAATGAAATTTAAAATAATACACAGTAATCGATAGGGGTTGTAGTTATAAAAAATGAATTTTGAATGAGAATTTTTGGAGTTATAAATTAAAACAAAAGTTTAAACAGAGCAAAAATAAATTCTGAAAGAGAAGTTTTTGAGGTTGCAAATAAAATTACCCCAGTAAATGAAAATTCTGAAAATATAGGTTTAAAGCAGAAAAAAGTTTGGGACGAAGTTTTTGAAAACTTTTATTTAAAAAAAGCAGATGCTTGGTAAATTACTTTAATAATAATAACTTGAACTTAAAATTAAGAGAGGATTAGAGAAATGAAACTGGGACAAGAAAATTTGAGTGACAATGAAAGCATTCGGAACAGGGATATAAAAAAATTATCCGAAAGCGAAAAAGGAAAGTTTCTTACTAAAAACATACTGGTTTGTTAGAATTTGAAAAAGTATACGAAATTGGTCGTTGATCATAGTTAAATAATACTTAAAAAATTGTCAAAAATTATTAATGAATGGTGTTTCTACCACTAATTATAAGTTTTAGGTTTAAAAAATTATAATTTTCTAAATTAAAAGTAACTCGTAATTAATTTAAAATGTAAATAGCGTGGTCATTAAAATATGAAAGTCTACTAATAATAATCAGGATATCGATAAAAAAATATTAATGAGAGTAATATCTTTAATACGAAGTTCGGTAAAAAAATGTCCATAATAAAATATGAAATTGTTAATAATTAGGATCGTCTAAAGTATTATGATAGTAAAGGCTAATTTAGGCAAATTATGAATATTAAAACACGGTACAGAAAAAAAAAAGTTTATTGCCCATTATTTTAAGAACGGAAATTGGCGTTTTACAATTTTATACACCGAAGAATTAAAAATCTGAAGATTTAAATGTGAAAAGCGATTTAAAAAAGAAAAATGAATGAGAATAATGGTAACAAACAAGAAGGTATACTTGAATTATAATTTCGGATTTCATCCAAAACTATAAATATAAAATGGGTGAAAATTTGGTGAAAAACTGCATTAAGAAAATGATACAGATCTTATTGAGAAAATTTATATTCACAATAAAAACCACTATAATCTTCTTCTAGAAGGGAAAAGATTAAGATAAATGAGACAAATACGAAAATTAGAGCGACTTAATCGACTCAAAATTGAAATAAAATGACTTGCTCTCAACGGATGTTATAAAACAAATACATAATAAGAAAACTTGTACGTAGATTATTTATAATACAAAGCCGAATTTAATTTCCTTCAAAAATTAGTTCATGTTGGTAAAAATATAAAATATGTGGTGGGGTAGAACACATTGTATTGAATTTAGTAATACAATGATACCTATTAATGAGAACAGAATAAATATTCGTCAAAAAATAGCAAGTTAAAAGCAAAATAAATTTAAAGATTCTAGAATACAATTAAATTGAGTGATAATAAAGTAAAAGAATGAAGACATTAATAAAAATAAAAGCAAAAAGCTGGAAAATTATGACATAAAAAATAAAGCGAATTAAATATTCTTTAAGGGATTGTTGAGTTTACGAATGACGAAGGAAAGTACACGGAATGAGTACATTTTGAAAATATTCTCGATAAAGTGTTAAATGCGTCTTCGGCGTACTAAGTTACAAAAATTTTTTTATATGTATCTAATACTATAAATCAGTTTTAAATTAAAATTGGATTTTACATAAAACAATTAATAATCGTAATAATAAGTTTTTTTTTAATTTGCTCAAGATGTTTGACAGATCTAAAGTTTGCATAGGAATGTTTTAGAAAAATTGTCCGATTACTTACACAATTATTAAAATAATTAACGTACTTAGGTACCAAACGTAACAAATTATGACAATTGAATGATTGTGAATAAAATATCGCTTCAAAAACTATTAGCAAAACCATTGTGATAAATTAATTCAATTTAATTAAATTAAATAACTACATAATTGTAATTCGGTTAACGTTTTATTTTAATTTTTTAAATTATAAAATTTAAAAACCAGCACATCGCTTCAGCAATTTGTTTTACATGAATTAATGTAGGTTAATAAATAATTAGATGCTATTTATAAATTCTTCAATTATCAACGAATTTTTTTTATAGAAGGTCGTTTGAGAAACTTTTTAATTGCAGAATTATTGACTATCTCTGGGGTTGGGGTTGATGTTAAGCTATTAATTGGTCCAGAGACATTTACGGTAAACAGAAGAAATATAATAAAATTATTAAGAATCTAAAATGTAAAACCTCACCAAACTAATTGGAAATTTGAAAACTACTAAGAACAAAGAAATTCCGCAAAATACGAAATTTGGCAAGAAGCTCTAGGTAGATACGAGAAGACATCATAGTCGACACGAAAAAACAACAATTTTATAAAATTATTTTTAGCAAAATATTTCAATGAATTCAAAATTTACGCACATTAATTTGATTTAACATTTAATTGAGATTTTGTCTTTTAATTTGAAGAGTAAATAAATTCAAGTATCTATGAAGTAGAAGGCATCTTGTAATTTTATCTACACAATTTAAGACACCTTTCATCAGTTTCAAAATTATCGTTAAGAACGAAAATCAAAATTCTAACGTCAGTAATTTATTTAATAAATTTTCAATTTTATAAACTAGTTTTAGCACCGCGCGCATTAGTTCGATATGAAATTAAAAGAAAATAAATTATTAATTGAAATTATGATTATAAAATATTTGGACTTCTTTGAGTTTAGGAATGAATTGATCTGTCTATAAATATATTCTGAATCTTTTTGATTTTTTAGTACAACAATATTTAACGGAGAAAACGCGAATGAAATCTATTAAAATATTTGTTTATTCTGGAATAAAATTTTAAAGAATTTATTAAAAATAACCAACTAAAATACCAAAAAAAAATTGATGAATCAATAAATCTACAAATAGATAAGAAATAAGAAGGGATGGAGATACAAAATTGTACGTACAATTGTTAGCAAACGGTGAAAACGTGAAAGCTGAGATGGATAGGATAATCCGATCAGTATTAAAGTATCTAGTCGTATACTAAAGCAAATAAAATCTGAAAAAACAAATTTGAAAATGTTACCAAGACAAGAATCTGAACATTGCGAGACTGAAAGCAAAGTATGTTGTTGACAAAGTGGCCCCACTCCATACAAAAAATTAATTATATTATTATAGTAAAGATTGTCATCATGTCATCAACATATTATACGTATTCTTCAGGAGTGGGGTCCGGGGTTAAAGTTGCAATTAATAAACAACTAGGGACAAGTGTAGCGTAATACATATACGCCAAAAGGCGTTTTAGCTTCTCCTTGTCCAAGACCGTCCGTGCGTGGTGAACAACCACGACCTTCACGAGGTAACCCTGATTTTGCAAAACACGGCGGATCTAGAGGAGAAAACCTCGAAAAAAATCAAAAATGGCTGATTAAATTCTAATATACCACAGTAGTGTAGTTTTTATAAAGATTTAATAAATATATTTTTTTATACTTTTATTTTTTTATTTCGATAATTATAAAGTATGTTTACGCTTCGCGAGCTATGAAGACAAAATAGGATGAGTCTGAAACATTAAAAAAAATTTAGAATGAGGCAGTGATGTGAGAAATAAAAAAAAACAATAATTAAACAAAGTTAAATGAAGTTACGATACATCCTATTTAGTTGTTAGCTCGGTATTTCAAAATAAGGCGTTTTCAACTCCGAATCATAATAATCCTGGTTATCGTACTGTTCAAGTCGCAAAAGTTAAGGTTTTACAGAAAACACCTTTAAAACTAAAAATTACTTATTACCAATTCATTAGAAATTTGTAAGCCCCAAAAAGTTTTTCTAAATTTTGAATTATTGATGCATACTTTGAAATTGAACTTCCATATTTTACCACCTTGTGTTCATACAATGTTACGTACAGGATCAGTGTTCTTTTTTAATTTTCTGTTTGCATTATTTTAAATGAGAAGACGACTAAAGTTAAAGCTTTGAATTTTTGAAATATTAAAAAAATAACTTTTTGCATTACTTTAAGTTGTGAAGTTCAAGTCTAATGCCATTTTAAACAATAATTTTGACCTACACCTAGACCTCACATTGCTTTGTCCACATTTTCATGCTCTAGAGCCAGAGGAAATGAAAGAAAATCATCTTTTTAATTTATTTTATTCGTTTAATATTTTAACGTAATCCTGGTTGCCTACGAGTTAGGCGTAACATCGTTTGTAATGTATTGTTACTAAAATAAATATTGAATGGTTATGCCAATTTACTTTTTTTATACCTTCTCCTAAAATACTAATTTGGATCTTCAAGACCCGCTATTAAAAAATTATTTATTCGTGATTTAATTCCCTCAAATTTCAGATTACAATCTCAAAAGTTGTAGTTGATCCTGATTTCGGGTACACGATATAATACTTATTATTTGTCAATGTCTTGAATTTCTTGAGATTTGTTTAATATTGTCAATCTGCCTTATAGTAGCATTTTTGGTAAAAAATCTTGCAGCTTTGAGGTAAGTTGACCTTCATAAATTTACCACTTTCCTCTTAGGAAATTAAGAGAACTGGAGCTGAAGATCTTTTCGTGGGTTATTTCAAGTGCAGTTAAGACCGGCGGTAAATTGGAGTAGTTAGCATATTCTGCTGAGGTGGCGCTACGAAAGGTGCGCCTAGTTAAAAAAATAAGCTATGCAACCATAATTGCATTTAAACCAACTTGTACCTGAATTACTTTAGAGAGAGACGTATTTACCGTTTACATTCTTGCGACTGTATTGTATGCTATATCCTTTTTGTACCATTGTATTATTTAATAGGTACCCTCATAAACTCTAAAAGCAGATTTTACGGATTTGTATATTTCCTATTTTGTGTGATGGGTAAGGCGTAGTAAAATTTAAAATCTACGGAACTAAATAATAATTTCAAAATGTAAAAAATGAAAGCTAATGAAAATCTACTTCCCTCCAAAAATTTGACAAATTTTGTAGGGTCAAACTCGACGATCTAGATACTAGTAAAATTCGCGGTTCTCAAAACGGGACTTCATTGAGCAAACTGCGGATACTGGTCTAAAATAAAGGGCCAATTTTGGTGGCATTCTGGAACTTTTATAAATTAATATAAAAATACCTTTTTCAATTTTTAAATTCAATACGTCGGTTAGTATAACCAAAGAATATCTATAATAATATAGTTTTTACTTGTTTTAAAACTAAGATTAATAGTTTCATTTCTGCAAATTCTTAAACACGGTGGTTTTTATTAGCGTTTCTCTAAAATATACATCAGTAAACTACTCTAACTAAGAGAAAAAAATTATTCCTACTCCTATTTCTTATTCAGATATAAAATTTGAAACCGATACGGCACTTTTAATATTTTCAAAAATTTCGATCTAGTTAACGATGTTTCAAGCTACGTTTTTTGAATTTGGCCGAGGATTTGTAAGATGTATGAGTGTAAGTAGCAGTTATATTCAGTAGTAATTATTATTCTTTGTTTGTTTGTTCTAATCACTAATAAAAAAAATTTATAAAATTGTTAATAAAAAACTGTTAAAATCGTTAAAAAATATTAAAAGTAGCAATGAAAGTAACCAAAAATTATTGCGGAATTTCAAATCTAAAAATGTAACCGCTCTTTTACGTTGAGGAAAAGCAATTGTACTGAATGGTTTTTAATTTGATATCAACAGCAGACTGTTTAATAAATTTAAAGGAATGACATCACCTAGCCCGAATTTCATTTTTTATTGATTGGCATTTTTTGAAATAATTTTAACGGACGTTTCGACTGGAGGTATTTATTTATATTTCAAGTAAGTAGTGAAAGTAGAAGAAGGGCGCCTTCTGAGGTAAACGAGAAGCAAGCACAATAGTTGCGCATGATAAATTTTTGATCAATTTACAAAAATCAAAATAATATTTTGAAATAAACCGATATTTCAAGAAACGTAATTGACAGTTTTTATTATTGACCTGAGGTCAATAATAATTTTTTTCCACCCCGTAGTCTAAAAGTGGTACGATGGATAAGACATCCAAAAATATGCGAACTTTGTGTTTAAAAAAAAGCATTAATTATATGTGTTTTTGAGTTCAAAAGTATCTGAAGCTGTAGAGCAGACCTTTTTCTTTATATATGCTGAATTACAGGCTATCATATTCAGTAGTTTTTCTGATTTGTAGGACAAAAGATTGCACGTTTTCAAGCCTCAAACTATGCAATATTCCGTCGCTCTTAACTTTAGATCCGATTTTTAAAGACCAAAGTGTAATTTTTTATACCCCAGAGATTAATAATGAATTTGAAGGATTAAAAAGAATAAATAAGTAGTGTTAGCATAACAACAACGACTTTAATAAAGTCAAATTATTACAAAATGATGTCTGTCAGACGTTTTGTTTTACAGCGTTACTATGGTTAGTTTTGCACGGATTTCATTTAAAAGCTTAACCTGTGGATGAGATTTTATTCAAGTGGGCGAAATCAAATTTCATCAAAATGTAATTTTTTTCGATCATATAAAACTTTTTCTAAATAGTATGTATTTAAAAATAGTCAACGAAAAAGGAGAACCATTGATGGAAACTAAAATTCGCTTCGAGTCGAACGAATTTCTTCAGGGTAATAAATTACTTAAAATTTTGACAGGTTGTTGACGTTCATATTATGCAAGTACCTGCAGTGCTATTCTGTTTCTTTGGCTTCAAGCTGACACCCGGAATTTGTTCACACCGGTGTGAAGAGAAAAAGTGCGAAGAGATCACGCTTTTACACCGAATTGGTATTCTGTTTCTATTCGGCGTGATCTCAAGACGCTTGTTCGTTCGATGTAAAAAAAGAGTCATTAAATCTAGGGGAAACGGTATTTTTTGTGGTAGTGACCATGTAGTAACCAATGTCACGTGGTGTATATTTTTTGACCTCGGGCCACTTTGACAATTGTTTGTTTATATTCGGCTGTTTAGAGCGTGTTATTACTATGGAGACGATCGAAATTGTGGGGTTAGTAAAATAGTAATGTTTTTTTCATAAATGGAAATAAAATTAGAGTAAAGAATAATTTTGCTATTTTACTCTTTGTATTTTAGTGGGAAAAAATACTAGAGTTAATTGTCGGAAAGTACATGGAAGAGCACAGAAACTTCGCCTCTAGTAGGGAGAATGGCAATGGGCCCCCCGTTTCCGATTTGTGTAACATAAAGAATAAAGCCTCTGCCTCAGTGATAATGTAAAAATTTACAAACCTTATAAAATTATGATTCTAATAAAATTAATAGCTAAAAATAACCGAGTAAATTAAATTTAATAACCTCTAATATTACACAAGCCAAGATTTTCCCCAACCCTACATAAAAAATATTCTAAAAAATAAACCTTGCCCGAAAAGGGTTTACTAAACTCATTTTGTGCGTAATAGTGTCCCAAAAATTAAATTTAACTTAAAAAAAAGTCGTAGAATTGACCACTTCGCGCCAATTTTTTCCTTCACATCGCCTGCCGAGGCGATGTTAACATGACACCAATTCTTGACGATTTTGTTATGACGCTTATTTCGTTCACGCCCCTTATTTAAGAAACAGAATACCGATTTCGGTTTTTGGTGTCAGTATCACTCCATTCAACGATCACACCGGTGTCAAAAAGAAACAGAATAGCACCGCAGGCCATCCCAAAATTCGACTTTCGCTTTTGGCTACTAACACCAAAATATTAAGTGCCCCTCTTGTGGCAACTTGCTGAACTAAAACAGGCGTTCGTCTAAGAGACGTGTATATAGAGTTGCCTAACTATCAGGACATTTAGCGCTTTTCCAAATAAATCTTTTGGCGAACAAAGTAGAAAATTGAGAAAGATTTAAAGTTTTTCAAAGTTTGTTTACAGTTCATTAGACTATAATGAACAGCTTGAGATACTTTTTATTTTAAATTTGTGTCAAACATTCGATTGGTAAGGCATTCAAAAATAGGCCAACTTTGTGGTTAAAAAAAGGCACTAATTGTATATTTTTTTGAGTTCAAAAGTATCTCAAGCTGTAGAGCAGACTTTTTTCTTTATGTATGCTGAATTACAGGCTTTCATATTCAGTAGTTTTTCTGATTTGTTCGCCAAAAGATAGCACGTTTTCAAGCCTTAAACTATGCAATATTCCGCCGCTCTTAAGTAAAAAATGAGTATATTATCAGAATTCTGCAACGACCATTATTTAGTGATAGCTATTAAGACAGGAGTATAATAATTATGACATGAGCCATAGGCGAACTTTTTAAAAGTTAACAACACAACACTGTTCACACATAGAAAAAATTTGTCTTATAATTCTGCCCAATTTTACTAATTTAAGCAAGTCTCTAGTAGTTCAATTTTCATATTTATATAGTAATGCTCTTGTTAGTTATCATCAGTTGACTTACATAAGTTTAAAGAAAGAAAATAAACAATTAATCAAACTTACCTTTAATCACACGAAAATATTCTTAATAATTGGAAAAAAGGATCTGGACATTTTGCACGATTAAAATATTTTTGTTACACTAAATTACTTTTAAATTAAATATAAAATTTTGTTTTAAAGTTACCAAGACATGTGCAATGTGCATTGCCATTACTAAAACTAAATTATATTTGTCACATCTGCGAATTCTTTATCAATTATTAAAATGAAAGTAAAATTTCCAAATTTTAACGCCATCTAACAGAACAATAAATTAATCAAAACAAAATCAAAAGTACGATTTTTTAAAAATTGCCCATAGTGGCATAGTAGAAAGAAGATTATGTCACCCCGTGTCTTCCCAAAGTGACTCAAAAATATGAGACGGTAGGTATTTGATTACGATTACGATTACTAATTTACCTTTCTTAGCCATCTCGATCTAACCTAATAGTGGCTAATGGTTCTCTCTAAGACATTTCTAAAGAAGAAGATTTAAAGTTCTCGCTCAGAGCTACATTCATTTGTAACAAAATAATTAAATAAGTAGTTGCCGAAGAAATCATCTAAAAATTAAATTAATTAACAAAAAACCCCACCGATTAAAAATGTAATTTTTGTACCACAAAAAACATTTTTAAATCCAACTCAAAGCAATCCAAAGCGGTAAATTTTAAATCGCATTGAATAATTTGTTTCGAAAATGCAATAATCTGTTCCCGAGTTTCATTTTGGAAGCGATCCCTTATTCTGTGAATAACTAAACTAGTTAAATTTGCCTAAAATGTCAATTAAGCATCAGTTTAAGAGTTTGGAAGTTTACATAAAATTACCTCATCTTTAGTTTGGTTACAAATTAATGTTAAATGAAACAATGTTCCCAATTTTACTAAAGCCCATAATGTGGTTGTTACTAAATCGAAAGTAATCTCAACATCGTCAGTATAAACGTCTATGAAAGATTCAATGCAAAAATAAGAATGAGCAGTAAAACTTATAAAATGGAAACCAATAATCATTAAATTTTGGATACCAAACGCGTTGTTGAAATAATTTCCAGCCGTGCAAAGTTGACGGTGCATTCTTCTCATCTTTGCTACAACCGAAGACAACCTCTTGTCGTTATACGCTATTAATGCACTTGGATATACTTTGATAAATATGCCATTCGAGTTCTCGGTTGATTTAACGCACTTCATTAATTCTACGTTGATTGCTTCAAATCGGTATTTTAATAACAATAAAATAGCTTCAAATTGCGTTTTCACCAAACAGGTAATTGTTAATGGTATGCAACAGATGATATAGCAAACTGTTGATGCCGTGCTCATTGTGGTTAAGAAAAGAGTGCAATTGAGAAGTTCCAAGACGAAGAAAAATATAAGTTGACACATGAAGTTAACTGCAATTAAATTGAAGTAATTATTTTCTCTATAAAAATCAATCAATGTACAGACAAAAAATCTTTAGAAATTATTTCCCACGTTAAAGCTGTTTAAATGTGATATCTGAAAGATTCACTGAGCAAAATTGTATCTAATGTATAGATAAGTAGAGACCGGATTTTTTAAATTTTTTCCTCTATAGTAGCTCAGGATTTAACTCCGGTTTATCTGTACCTACTGAGTGCGGGCCCATAAAAAATTTTAACTTACACATCTATACAAGGAGTTTCCAAATCATTATGAATTATCAGAGGTGGATTAAGCGACTGGCGACCGCCATGGGCCTAGCCTAGAGCTTGATAGATACCTAGTTATAATTTCACAGGGAAAGTGAAAGAAGCTTCTTGAAACGCTGGCTTTTATTATTAGCTAGCTGGTTTAAGTAACTCATTAAGTCAAATAGTGAAATCTTTTCGAAAACGTCATCCCGTCCTTAGGAGACCTAGGAGCCTCCAGTCGGCTTAATTCACCTTCATGAATTGCGAACATTGGTACGTACTAGTCAATGATTGTCTTGCTTTGGTATGATTCAGGCGAAGCCCATACAATTCCATATTTTTATCAGCTGAAGCCACTTCATTAATGCCCTTCAAGAATATTTTTAAACTCCACGAATTTGCGAAAACGAGCCCTATTGTTACACAAACTGTAGCATACCATTGAAATGTATCGATAAAAAAAATAATTTTAGTATCGCCATTAGAATCCGAATCTTGCATTAACTGAAAGTGCGGGTTTACAAATTTGAAGCAAACTGAAAAAATAAAGGTAACAAATAGTTAATGTGTAACAGAAGTATGTAACCGCCAATGAACGACCAAGCGGAAATAAGAATAAGCTTAATAATTTTAAATATTATCTTGATAGCTGGGGGCATTTAATGGGCCCCAACATTTCCGCCCACAAATTAGGGCGGAAGCGGAAAATACTACTGTCTGCCAGCCAGTTCGTGGAAAAAATTACTATAAATATTTCGCGACAATTTGTCTACGTACCAGTGTATGCTACTACAAACAAAATGCCCTTCAAGAGCCCGAATTTCGATGGTATATACTGCCCTCCTTCATAATTATATGGTACCAACCCAATAATTTTATTAGCTACGTAAAACGGCTTTAAAGTGTCGTAAATATGTTTCGAGTACCAAACATTATACCAAATTTTTTGAATGTATTTTATCAACTTGAATAAAAACGTGAAGAGCCACATGATTCAATAATGGGTTAAAAAGTAAAATCCGTAATATATATTTTATACAGAAATGAATAAATTATGAAAGAAAAAAATAACATTGACGTATTTCAATTTACTGAAACGATTGATCTATTTAAGTGCTGCAAACATGATGAATGCAATTCACTTTATTCCGCTTTATGCCTCCGTTTTATTACTTAGTTAGAAATTATTCAGCCCTTTTGGCCCCCCTCTCAGGATAAAAGTATAAATCTCATGTCGCCGGAAAAGGAAAAATACAATTTTTGAATCCATGGCCAACGGCAAACTTGGTGTCTTGTATCCAAAGTTGACTCTTTATATCTCGAAAACGAGCAATAAAGCTTATAAAATTATTCCGTTCCTGCAAAAAACTTTCTAATGCTAACTAAGGCTAATCGAAATTAAATATAATTCAATTTTGTAGGTACAGTAGAACCTCGATTATCCGTGCGCGGATTATCCGTGCGGCGGATTATCCGTGCACTTGTTATTACTAATTTTTTTTTAATTTACGTATTCATAATATCATAATAATAATTATTTAACAATATGTATTAATGCTTCACAATCGTTTAGAATTTTTCTTCGAATTTTTGCTTACTTTAGAGATTTGTACTTTTATTAAATACAAAGATATCCTATTTGGTGTTTATGTAGATATAAAATTTCTCAGAATTGCTGTATAGAAATGGCTATTAGATTGATAACCGTGCCAATTGGTGTAGCATTTCTGCTTGCCCTTTTACCTACACACATTCATGTTTAAGGACTTGTTACATCTCGATTGTCTGATTTTTTCTAATAAGATCTTTGTAGTATGTACATGTACATTATTGTGGTAACTAAAAGTCATTTACTATTATCCGTGTTTTTCAATTATCCGTGCAGAGCATGGTCCCAGTCGCCCCGGATAATCGAGGTTCTACTGTAGTAATTTAAAATAGAGAATGCCAAAATACAAACAATTTAATTAATTAATTTATACAAACAGATTGGATTACTGTTCCAGTAATTTCCCATTTTCCATAATAGGAAGAGAATTCCAAAAATCAATATCGGTTAAATGTGCCAAAGTTTTCATTTCAATGTTTTCAGGACCACTGATATGCATGTAATTAATTTCATCGGCTGTCCCGGTTAATGGTGTCCAATCAATATTTTTCAAACTTGGTTTGCTAAAGTCACCAACGGAGATAGTTAATAAAAATACACATAAGTTTAATACTAACCCTGTATTTGCGTACAAATATAAAAATTCGGTCAAAATACTGCTCAACTTTAAATCTCCAGGTGGAAAAATATCTGCATTAGCGACAATCCGAAACATTAATCTTCCATCATCCGAATGCGCGGCTCCTAATATAAAACAAGAATTTGTTACTAAAATAAAACACAGAAAACTAAAACTATTTTGCTAACCTTTTATTAAACCAGTAAAAAAAGTTTTCATCTCCAGTAAATAATCAAAGAAATAGTAGTAAACTGGAGATTTTGACACTTTAGCATGAAGCCTAATAGCAGTTTCACTATCATATAAGAAGAGACGATCGGTGCATAACTACAGAAAGAAATTAAATTTCGAATTATAAATGTTTTAAACTTACATCAACTAATTTATCCCGATATTCCAACGTCAATTTTTCACCATTTAAATAATGTTCTTTTAGTTTTATTGCAACATCTTTTTGTTTATCCTCATCTACGGTTTGATCAAAATCCAATATTATGGGTATCAACTCGTCCCATCTTTCCTCGACCTCTCGCAATTTATTGTACCAAAGAAAAACTAATTTAATTAAGAATTTAAAAAAAGCGATTGCGAATTAATACTTACAGCCAACAGGATAAATTCCTTCATTTTTAGTATTTGACGAAACCCAAGGATAATCGTTAATTTTACCTTCCGAGAGTAGTTTATAAGGATGTTCCGACAAAAACGGATTTTCGCCATGTTCGATAACGGGCGCAAATGGTGCAAAAGGCATTGCTTTTATAAAAACCATTAAAGACGATACGGCGAGTATCACTTTATTTACCGGTTGTTGCTTTAAACAATCGAGGATAGCTTCTGACGTTTCGGTACTGCAGTTAAGAAAAGAAGCTATACTAATAGCTCTCTTGCGCGGATTATCTGCTAAAGCCCACGAATTTAAAGCTGTGCCACTTTGAGAATATCCACGGTGGAATAAACCTAATAAATCATTTCGATTACTTTTGTAAAACCGATGATTTAACTAACCTTTAGACATGGGAGATAAATAATGATAGTGCACACTGGCAGCTCCAGCAGACAATCCTGTAATTGTTACCGAATTAGGATTACCGCCAAAATATTTTATGTTCTCTTGAATCCATTTTAGCGCCATAACTTGATCTTTCATGCCATTATTACCAGGAACTACGTTGTCTTCGGTACTTAGGAAGCCTTAAAAAGTTTCAACTAGACCTTTAAAATATTCTGATCAAGAAGTAAGTAGGTACTCACCGAATATTCCTACACGATAATTAAAGCTAACGTAGACAACATTTTGGTCCATTATATAATCAGGACCTGCCAAGAATTTAGGGGCGCCTAACATAAAAGCGCCACCATGAATATGTACAATAACATCTAAATTTTCTTCTCCAGTGATCTTTTCAATGGGGACGTATACGTACACATATAGGCAATCTTCTGTTCCTAATTGTTATATGATACGCAATTACTCGTGTAAAAAATTAATTATTGCTATTTTACTTACCACTTACACCTTGCGTCATCATCATTGGTATGTACTGTACGCAAACGTACGTTTGATTTGCTAATAAAATATCTTCCCATGGTTCTGCAGGTTGTGGCTCCTTTAGAGTAAATAGTTACACTTCTAATACGTGTAAAACTAACGTGTTAATACTAACTTGGAATTTTAGGTCGTCTACTGGTGGTTTGGCAAACGGAATTCCTTCAAAAGCAGTAACTATCCTACCTCCGTACGATTTTGTATATCTACCCATTACAACTCCTGATGGTGTTTTTATTGTAGGTCCATCTCCTTCTTTTATGTAAAGTCCTTCTGAATATACTAAAAAGAATAAAAAAGGAGAATTCAATAATAGATTTCCAACATGAATTTTCACGAAATGCATTTTCGTGCATTGTTAATAAGATTCGTTTTTTAAACCAACATATTCGGACGTGTCGCAAATTTTAGTCAAAACTGGTTAACAAATTACTTTAATATCAATCATAAACTAATGATTAACCATCAAGGTTGCTACTAACGTTTTTTTAACGATTTAGTGTACAACTCAACAAATCACTCTTTATTCGCCTCATTAATTCTTAACAACAACTATCAATTTACGGAAGCCAAAACTCTACCGAAAGACAGGAAACGCTTTTACATAATTATTATACCACACTTTTGGATCGCGTACAGCTGAGCAGTTGCAGAGCAGTTATTTATGAGAAGGATAAATGGCTGAATTTTTATTATAAAACTAATTCAAACGAGTGTTGCCTGTTTAATTAGCTCGTTTCTATACCCTGCTAGGGTTGTGCAGATGTAGAGCATCGAGTTAGACTGGTAAAATCATAGCTCTTAATTTGCACCGTCGATCTACAAATGAGCCCAACATGGTTTTTGTTCGGTGCTCTGGTCACTTTCAGGGTCTTTTAGTACCGCGGGTTCTTTAGACGACCTTTGCACTTAAGCCAGGTTTATACGTCCCTGTCTTGTTAATAGCAAAACGTTTTCGCGGCCCGTCTGTAGTACCTTCTCTAAAAAGCCTGCTAGATTTTTCATCTCTTTACTAGGGCTGAGCAAAGTATTGATACTTATTCGAAGTATCGATACCTTAGGCGATATCGTCTGACGATACCAAGAGTCAAAAGTATCGGAAGCATCGAAATATCGAAAGTATTGAAAGTATCGAGGTGTCGAAAATATCAGAAGTATCAAAATATCAAAAGTATCAAGGTATCAAAAGTATCGGTAGTATAGAGATATCAAAAGTATCGAGGTATTGAAAGTATCGGAAGTATCGAAAGTTTTTGAGTAAAACGTATATTTAAAATGTTCAGTGCACCTCCCTATCCACACTTTAAAAGAACATGCTCTATTCTCTATTTCTATTACTAAAAATAAGACAAAAAGTGCCAATGAACATGTACCGAAAACTCATTCCTAAGAGTAACGTTAATAATTTATTACTAATATAAGTAATAAGTTTCTAAATAAAACGATACTTTGGATACCACAATATTTATCATACCTTCAATACCATGATACTTTAGATACGTCGATACTTTTTTTATCTCGATACTTTCAATACCCAGATACTTTCGATATTTCCAATACTTTTGAATAGTATCAATACCGTCACAGTAGATATATATCGATACTTGATACGTGATTTACAGTATCGCCCAGCCGTACTATTTACAGCACAAACATAGTACAAAATACTTTTGTGTGTGAAGACTGAAGACAAACAATCAATTATACCTATATAGCTCGAGAACAACTTTATCTAAAATAACAACTAAGGAAGTAGTATAGTATGTTTTGAATGCTCCGTAACTTGATAGCAATTCTGAGAATTCTACTACGCTTAGCATGTACAAAAAATGTGCGTAAGTACGTACATAATACATACAACGTGCATGTGCACGTATGTACAGCCACAGAAAAAATTGCACTAGTAAGTGTTAACTTTCTTCTTTTCATGTACGTTTTAGCAGAAAATGGCATAGAAATCAAGAGTGCCGTAGCTAGAAAACATTACATTTGTATACAATTCGTAAAAAATTTCATTACAAAAATTGCGTACTTGCGAACATAAGTATTCGTCAAACAACCTACAGTGGTCAATAATTATTTCTTCGACTGTACTAATACCTATCCTTTTTAATGAATAGTGATGAGCTGATGAGTTTTATGAAAGTGCTGGTTTAATTAATCGTACAGTGTAATTAATTCGCACTGCAGGGTCCAAAGTCAGCTTTCTGAATTTTACGGCACTTTGAGAAAACTACCGGTAATCGGGGGCTATTTCGACACCTTTTTACCACTTATTTTTAATGATTTCCAAACGAATAAATATTTTGGTTTCAAAAAATTTGGATAAACCGACATGACCAAATTGCAACGTGTAACGTATAGAAAAACAATAAATTATTATTATTATTATTATTATTATTATTATTATTATTATTATTATTATTATTATTATTATTATTATTATTATTATTATTATTATTATTATTATTATTATTATTATTATTATTATTATTATTATTATTATTATTAATTGTGAATGATTTTTGAAAAAAAACATTTATTGAGTGACCAAGTTACCCGGTAATTAAAAGAGTATGAAAATGACCATTATTAAACGCGCTTTATAACCATATTACACCAGATTTGAATATAAATAAAGAGCTCGGTGCTAGGCTAGTTTAAAGTCATTTTCTTGTATTTTAAACTCTTGAGATATCTCTTTGATTCCATAACAAAAATCATTCTAAAACGAATTTAAAACTAAAAAACATTTAAACAAACGATAAACAAAATAAAATATTTTCATGAGGTGACCAAGTTACCCTGGGGTGTCCAAGTAGCCGCCTATTACGGTACCTCAAAATTTCAGTGGGGTCAATTTTAAAAATCTCTCTATAATCTTGCATAAATTAGTGTCAAAATTAAATTTCATTATACATAAAAAACAAATAAATATCACTTTTCTTATAGACCATTAAATACTCACCCAGTAGAATTAAAACTAGAAAAATTGGAAACATGGTTTTCTTTAGCACAGCACCACTGAAATGACAATGTAAACAAGTTTTTCTGTATTTGAATACAACAATAATAGATGATAATCAACATAAAAATATATGATCCGTGTCGATACAAATACAGGACTAGGACAGTCATTATAATATTCGTCCTTGTGTTCTAGATTTATCAAAAATTTTGCTTCTACTATTATAAATTATAACTATACCTATCTATCATTTTAAAAACTTAAATACAGGTGCGGAATGAAGACTCAAAACTTTAACTTTAATTAATTAGATATTAATTACATTCATTACCATTACTATGTAATTGTAGCTAATAATTGTGATTTATCTATCCACTATCCAATTATAATAGGCAGTTGTTACTAAAAAAGTTTATTTTTTAATAAGCTTTACAAAATAAGCTTTAGCACTTAGCAGAACTGCCCCAGTCGCATTTCATTTTGATAAGGTTCAGCTCAATTAGATAAAACCTAAAGCCTTGATTTAAAAAATAATAGACACACACTCCCACATACAATTCTTTAAGCATATTAACACGTTAATTGCCGTTTTAATCCAAATTGCAAAGTTGACTGAACGCCGTCATTGTATTAAAGTCAAGTTATACAGATTTAATCCATACGTAGTCCAAAAGTACTCAATCTATATCTACAAGATGGGTAAGAGAATGGAGAGTCTCTTAAGTCTAAATAGAAATGCTTAAAAATAAAACATTCGGATAAAAGTTACTATTCACAAAACAATCTATAACGCAAAAATATTTTTCATTTCAATATAGTATAGGGTGTTTAGTTTTGGAAGTACTTAGCTTAACTTTTTATGTGATCTTATTGCAAAATAAATATATTAAGCTAGAGGTAATTAATTTATTCTTCTCTTAAAAGTTTTAAAGTCTCAGCTTAAAATGAGCTGCTATTAATAAAATCGTTATTTGTTTAGATTTTTGAAATGCAGACCAGTAACTTCTTTTGTGAACTAGTTTGTCGAGCCCACTCAAAAAATAATTTGTCCTTTTACTGGCTTTTCGACTATTTGATTAGGTACTCAATATACCCAAGTTACTCAATGAGCAGATGAAAACACGATTTCGTTCACCCCAAAAATGAATACCAGAAGAATGATTATTTCTTTTTCAAAAATTATAGTGCACTCCTAAATAACACGACAGTCCTTCAATTTTACACCAAAGCCAGTTAACACCCTATTTAACGAATAACACAAAAATGTTGAAAATCTCAATTCGACGACCTCGCAAGGTAGCTCAGTAGGGAAAAGGGGAAGGAAAATTGTCTTAGTAGAATCTTAGTTCGTACTGAGTTCGTAAAAGGTAAAAAGAGCATCGTTTTCAACTAAGCTACCCAGTTCAACTAAGCATCTTAGTTCAATCTCACTTTAAAGTGATAAAAAGAATACAACTAATGTAATTACAATGATTCCAGTATTACATTTAATATCTAATAACTAATATCTAATTGTATTTATAAATTTTAGAAAGAATCTCATTAATCATTCGACTAATCATTAATCAGAACCGAAAACCAAAGATCAACAAAGTAAACAAACATTGTAGGAATAAACAATGAAAATCAATTGGTGTGACCGAAAATCACCAAAACACGAATTCTATTTCATTTTTTTTCTACTCCCAATTTAAAAAATGTCGCAAACTAAAACCGTGAAAACCTCTATAATTTTGTTTTTACTGTTGAGGGAAGAATTACAGCTCGGGCTCATTACAGCACCCACATATGGTGTCGCAATTCTTCCCCATTAGAAATAGTAATCATTACACACTCGTGGATAATAATTTACCATTACAAATTTGATTTGATTTCCTGTTTGAACTTGGAACTTGATGCAAAAATTAAAACGAATTAAACACTTGGTTTTTGTTCCAAGATTCTTTCCTGCGAAGACTGGAATTACTGGTTGCAATAATATAATAATAACATCACGGAACAAAAACAAAGTGTATAATTCGTTTTAAGAATTTTTATCTAAACAGTGCCTCTCTAATTTTGGCCCAGCTCGATTTAGACAGACCTAATAGGCTCTCCATTCAGGGCCAGTACTAATAATTACAAAAAAATTAAAATATGACAGAATTAATAAAAACGGAAGTTAACTATAAAAGCAATTGTAGATCCTAAGACAATTGATTGATACAACTCCAGTTATAAAAGGTATGGTATTATTTAGCGATCTTGGCGCGTACATGCATCATACGTTTATTGCTTTTACTCTCATCACAACGTTATTTAGCATTCGAATTACGTTGTTGTAATAAATGACATACGTTTTTGATTTTATGTAACGTATGTTTAATTTCTTTATTTTTTTGTATTTTACGAGTTATGTATGATAATGTATAATAATGCCAAGAACGTCGAATAACACTATAGTCGACGTGTTAAAAGAAAATAATATAAATTCACAAAACCAGACACTCCAATTACTCATTCATACTTTCCCTTCGAAAAAATTAAGCAGCTCGAACTAATCCAATTTGATTGTTTGCAATATCATATATGCTGTAAAAGTGCGACAGAAAACCACCGCCTAAAACCCATAGATTTTGTTCACTAGGTGCGTCGTTTCCAATAAAAGCAGAAACGCAAAATGTTAGTGATCCAACAGACATCTAAAAAGAACAAGTAAGTTGCAATTTGATTTTTCATAGGAACTCACCCTTTGAATATAATGGTTACCGTCAATAGTAAAATTTTTTCCAGCCAATATGAAATCTATGGGAGGTAGCTTGTTAACAGTATCGCAATTTACCTAAAATTTATTATGGTAAGACTTTTAAGGTGGCTTATTATAAGTTAATTACCCTATAACGCCCAAATGGTAGATATTTCGCTTTCATTTGTGTGTGAATACGTTTAATGTCAGCTTGTGGTCCCACTATTGTATTACTCGACGTATCAGCGATGGCATTACAACCGCTCACACAAAATGCAAGGGTTTTTTTCTGGGCCGGCAAGTTCAATAAAACTCTTGATAAAAATATTAAAATGTACCTTATTTTATAAAAAGTAAATTTAATAAACTACCTATCCATTCTAAACTGCCAATGTCCACCAGAGCCATCAACTGGTAAGTAAGTTATTTTTTCTGGAATCGTTTTATTGTCTGGTCCTGGCATTTGATGAATATGTTTAGTATCGATGAATCCTAGTAAGACATTGCCTCCTCTATGTGATTGCCTATCTCTAATAAATAAATTTTTTAAATTTAATTTTTAATTCAGTCGGACTACAACATTTGCTTACCTATTCAAATAAATTGAAAATAAAGGTTTCTTTACAGTTCCATTTCTTAACAAATTATAAAAGAAGGGTTCATATTTGTCAGTTTTAAAACCCAAGCCCATAACTCCGTCCGTTTTACTAAACAAGTAAGTGTAAGGCACACTTACCATTTCCACAAATGATTGATTATAAACACGGGAATGACCCAACTAAAATATAGTTCTGATGTACAAGTATTGAAGCTATCAAAACTCTAGTAAAATATTGAAGGGGCGTTGAGTTACATTAAAACACCCCTATCATTACTTCAAACTCATTAAAATTTTGATCCGTTAGAAAGTTACTTACCACCATCGTATCATTTGAATAATATCCAGTTAAGTTATACGTTCCTTCTTCTACAATATATTTTCGATTATCGGCTATGTAGGTAGACGAGACTGTGTGATCATATTTATTGTGAAACCCTTCAACAAGTCTAGTAAATAATTTAGAGTGTTTAAAATTAACAAGTTACTTACAACATCCTATTGTTTCCCAACTACAATCGTTAGATAATACCCAAGATGTTTGCCATGCAGTATCAAACACCAAGTTGAGTGTCTGACCTTTTGTTCCAACTTGTACTTTTCCATAAAACTCTGTCTGAAAGTTAGAAAATTTGGTTTGAATTAATTTTATTTGGAAAGTGAAATTGGTGAAAAGATCATAAAATTTTTAATTCGATTCAAAATTTGTAGGTATACTGTGTGTTGAATGGCTTATATTATAGCAGGTTTAAGGGATAACAACTAGTAAAGGACGTTTATTTTTGATTAACCATCTTTCAACACGATCGTAGCCTACATACTTACATCTAGAAATCGAAACAAAGCAATAGAATCCGTTCCATTAGTAGAATTATGTTTGTGGTGTTTATGTAAGGATTTTATGTCAATTCCAAAGCGTTCTAAATTTTTGCTGTTCAGGGCAGCCTCTCTTGGTGTTTTTTGACGAAATAAAGGTATTCTGAAAACAAGAGAACAATAATTAAATGTTACTTTCAACTTATACAGAAATTACTAAAATAAAAAAAATAGTATCGAGCATTAGACCGGCCGAAATTGACCAGCATCCAACACGAATATATTCGCACACACTTAATCCGGTTGGAATTGGCCAGTAAAATTGGTTTACATATAAAATTAACCGAAAATAAAAAGCGACGCATTATAGCTCAAATCCACGTTGCGGAAATGTTGTTTGTGCCACCCTGTATTATATGCTAAAAAAATTATAAATTCCATTAATTAAAAAATTGGGCTTACCTAATACCTTCAGTTTTTTCAGTACAGAGTACATATACGAGCTCAAAAGCAAGTCCAAGTAAAATAAACCGCCACATATTGACCATATTGTACTACGGATTAGCAGCAATTACACGACGAAATCAATTTAAACTGGTTATAAATCTTAGCAGGGCACCTATTTATACAATAATTCAGGGGAATCCCCTTTCGTTGTTTATTTTTATTTGGTCGTTACGTGGTAATTTAAAAATTTAAGATAATTTGTATTCTATTTCGGACAAGCATTAAAAACTGGTTATGGTTACTCTTTCTCTTCACGTCCTCCCCGCACAACAGGCTAACGCAAAGCGATATAAATTACTCATGTTCTATAATGTAAATTTCGCATAAACTACACCAAAATCTTGAACTTTTAGATTAGATAATATTGGCGGATGTAAATAAATTTTTATCAATATTTATTTATATCCACTTCTTTTAACCTTATAATTAGATAATGTTGATGGTTTAGTGAATAATTAAAAGTGGTTTTTATACCAGAACAAGATATAAAATTCTAAAATTTGAAACTAATAGTCGGGAACGAGCTATGCTTGTAGCAAGATCTCAGCTTTAGCGAGTAATTTTTCATGGCACGAAAAATTCACCATTTAACTTAATACATTTTAAACTAATACAACGAGCTGAGATATAACAAGCAGGTCTGTTATAACGAGCATATTTTGCTTGCAAAACACGGTCAAACTGCGGAATACCTTCACTTATAACGAGCAATTTCTAATACTTGAAAAACGCACATTTTGTTGGCACTCGCGTGCTCGTTATAGCCGGACCCGACTGTATAGCAGTTTTCATTTGCTTCCTATTTGAACTTCAAGAGAAAAACGATTATCAATGTCTGCAAATAAACGTTGTGCAAGTAATATTTAAACAAATAAACGTTATACCACTTTTTATAATTATATTTTACTAATTATCTACATCAAATTAATCCTGTAATAGTGACAAACACATTCCATTTAATACCAATACGTCTTTCCAGGTCTTCGATTTTCTTTAATTCCCATCTCGTCCATTATTTCCATTTCAAATGTTTTTAAAAGTGGTTTAAACGTTATTGCGGCAACTTCATTTGCACCTGTATCTTTTGGCTGCTCCTTATAAGTGCCTTTTGATTTATAATCAATAGTTTCTTCTGCACTTGCAGGTATAGGAATTATTCGTCCCGTACGAATGGCGACCCGAACTTCTTCGCCCGACGCAGTGTACCTCCATTCAAAAGGAGTCGCTTTTAAATCGGACGGATCAACTAGGGCAATTTGATCTGTTACTAATAAAGGTGCTTCTGTTTGTACATATACACTAGTTTTATTTTTGCCCGTTCCGTGACTAATATTACGCAAATAAGTATTAAGGCCTTCGACAATCACCCAATTACGTTCTTGTACAATGTACGTTACAATACCTTGCTTTCCTTTATCTTTTCCTACTAAAACTTCAACTCTATCACCTCTAAAAATGCTCCATTTCTTTATTGGTTCGACAAACACTTTCTGTCTCATAACTCCAGGCACATTTTGTTGATAAAACTCAGGAGACCAAGGTCTGTGTATACCAAAATGAAATTTTTTTCGTTCCACAGATACATTTCGTCTATACTGTATTCCTTTAGGATTTCTCCAGTACACTTGTTCCATCGCTCTTTTAATGTAACGATCTGGAAGATTTGCATATTTTTTTGACCACTCTCCTACTCGAGCAAACAAGACTTGAGTCAACCTCATCCTTACTAGAAAATACAATGTTTTATTATAAAAGCACGATTTTAGTGCAAGAAATACCTTTAAATTTAACTGATTTCGAGTCTTTTAATTGTTTCGCCTTTTACAAAATACAAGTACCATATCAGACACCGCCTGAAATTATTAATACACAAAATTTACGTATTAATATTTTTTAGTTACATTATTCCGATAATTACAAATCACTGCCGATAAGTATGTATGACTGAGAAACACGACATGAAGCAAATATTAATAAGACAACTTACGTAGTAATTGTGTTTTATTCTTTACTTTAATCAAAGTTAATGGGTTGTTTTAGTTTTAATTTAATAAAAATAACAAATATATTCCAAATTCTATTCAGTAATTGGAGGTTATAATAATTTTAACATACCAATATCGTGGTTACTAACCATACCAATAAGCTAACCATGTAACCAACTAACGTTCAGCTGTTTAGCATTACTTCAGAGATGTCGACAGCTGTACTATTAAAAATTAAAATAATAAAAATGTTTATCTAAAATTTTATTATTTATTTATTTTCGATTATGCAACAAAATACGAACTTTTCGGGTAAAAACTACCAATTTAGCGAATTTTATTTTTTAGATTTATTATTTTGTTAAAGAAAACTATTTCTTTGAAATCACTCAACTAATCATTCGTAGATATAGATTCATAATTATTACTACTTTATGGGCTACCGCACACGATAGACAGTTGGTGACCGTCTGTTTTGTAGCGAAGTGTCTGCACACAACAGACAGTCGGTCAGACATCGGCGCCTACATCTACACCACCGCACACGTACCGGCAATCGTTAGGAAGTCGGTGGTTGTTGCATTGCTTGTCTGTGATTTTAGCTATGGGAGATGCACAACGACGAGGACAATTTTGTAGTTCGTGTACGCGCCCCTACTTAATTACATTATTCCCATCTACCGCCGTCTAGTCACAGACAATCGGGTCGGTTGTTAGTCGGTGGAAAAATAGAACACATACCATCTTTTATGTAGGTCCGTCATTTCTGTCGGTTGTGTGCGGTGCTAGATAAGAATCTCTACATTCTAACCGACTATTTTGTCGGTCACCGACTGTCTGTTGTGTGCGGTAGCTCTAAATCCTTCAGCAGCTTCCGCTACGTATGTCATATTAGTAAGTTCTAGTGCCGTAGGTCTGTAAAAGATGTTAAAATGCGGATCGTACCATAATGACAGCTACTTATACTGAACGCCACGACAAAGTTGTTGAAGTTTTGTCGATGACTAAATATAAATTTTAGAGGGTAATATGTAGCTTCAAACAACTACCAGGCTAAACACGACCTGCTAGAACACAATGTGTGGTCTAACATTTGCTGTTGTAATCCCCAAAAAATTATTATTAGTAATATGTAATAAATATGGTATGGATTGTTAAATTAACCCGTACAAGGAGATTCTGGATTCGGCCTTTGAACCATCATGGTGAAACCTTAAAATGTTTTACTACATTTTATACAATCAGTTTATAATAACGTTTTAATTTTTCTTCTAATAATTTGTAAGTAATTATCTATATTTGGCAAAAAAGCAGTCAACCACAGTCACAAAACTGTTGTAGGTATGTGGCCATCTCCACATAATGTTTACATTCTTCCCGTTCCACCTAATCATGTTGCTGTCGTCTCGGAGTGAAAATTAGCGTCGTCTGATTAAATGTTCTAGTGGGAACGCTTTTATTAGAGAACGATCTGTAATTGCGGTCGTCGACATCAATACCAACTAGCACTTGCGTTCTCTAATTTATACTCCCAAACTGCAAGTATAATTTTTGGGTCTACAGTAGAGTACACAAAAATTATGATCTTATATAGAGGAACCATTTTATATAAGGTGTCCAGGATAAGGTTCCGTTCCTTGAAGTGGGCGATTGCTGAGCTCAAAATAGAACGATTAATTTAAAATAAATCGAAAAACAACAGCAACTTTTGATCAAAAAGTGATAGAACAACTAAATTTATATATTATGCTTATTTCGATGTGTGGAAAAACTTGGCAGTCTGTAGGAAACGATATGATTATTCTGAGGGAGTTAGTTACCACTCCTTCAATGTTGATACACCCCATAACTCTCCCCCACCCATCACTTTAAGGAACGGAACCTTATCCTGGACAACTGGACATCCTGTATATGGAACCAAAACAATCAATCAACAAATTGCATATTATCCACATTTTAGTGAAACTTCTCTATTGAAATAAAAGCAAAATTCTTTTAACAGTAGCTACCTACGTAAACAATTAAATTTAAACAATAATAATAGTACACAATAAACGAAAAAAAATGTATGCTTCTACACAACTATTCTAACATGTAACATACAGTTCAATAAAATAACACAAAGTACTTTTCTAAAATACAGTATATAGAACTAAAACTGATAATTACGTTCAAATTATTCATTTTTTTCAATGGATATTCTGCAATAGTATTGCTGCTCAAGTAAACCTTGTGCATTCTTATTGTGAATTAAACCAACACCAAATAAAAATTCTAATTGACTTCGAGAAAACAATTCAAATAACCACTCCTCAGCCTCGGTGTTGCTCGCCACTTTAAACACTTTATCAAAAGCTACCATGCAAAATACTGGGTTTGAATCGATAAATTCTTGAGATATAATTTCAAAATTGCTCACGAATATTTTTTGTTCGTGATCATCTTGTAAATGATGAATTAATGAAGATTCCAAACCTTCCCATCCACAATCAGCGTCAAAAAATGGACACCTTTGTAATTTATAAAAACATTGTTCAAAATGTAGTTTATAATTAGAAGGCGCATTATAAGATTGGCATCCTTGTTCCTGATAGAGGCAAGGGAAAAGTAAATTTTCAGACAACGTTTCTAGTGAATAGTTTCGAGTGTCTTGCAAAGTGTCACGACAAGTAGGGCATTCACCGTGCATCTTTGGTTTACAATCAGAGCACACAGAATGACCTATAGAGCATTGATAAATTTGTGCTACCATATAGTTTTTGCACACCACGCATTCCAATGCCTTTAAAGCTGTCTCTGAAATTACATTTTCAGTCGAATTTCCTGTTGTTTCAATAGAAATTTCGATTTCTTCCTTTGAAAATATTTGCAGATCTACATAAAATGTGTTATCATAATCAAATTCGTCAAAAAACTGTTCACCGTAAACATTTTCAATTTTGTTGCTTTTGTGAAAAAACTCAGAATTTTTAGTAGCGCAATGTGCTTGTTTCGGTTTCACTACGTACAGAAAACTATTCAAATCTGTATGTCGCAAGTAATAAATTTTATAATGCAACTTTGTTCGATCTTCATTGCACTTTGCGTGAAATATAAAATTATTTTTTTTCATAACAATAAACTTCAAAACTTCTACTTCTAAATCTGGATCAATGCTGATTTTAAATGAATTGTCATCTATGGTTTCGATAACAGATTCGTGAATAGTAACATGCTCACATAAACTCTCTAGCGGTCCTTTCCATGAACACTTCTGAAAATCTCTTAATGGACAACAGTGATCACGGAAATAGCACTCGGCCTGATGTTGAAAGATTTTTGAGTAATGTAATTTCACTCCGCAACCGTTGTTATTAAAATAACATGATAGCGTAAAACTTTCCAGAAGTTGTTCGAGTTCAGTGTTACGTACCACGAAACTTTCTGTCGGAATTAAACAAGATTCACATACATTTCCAATGTTAGGTACGAATATGATGGGCGCTTTTAAAAAATGTTTGCATCTCTTACATTTAAAAATTGGTAGTTCTAATAATGCGTTATTGAACTGTGCTGCATGATCGAATTTGTCATCTGAAAAGAAAATATAACAATTATATTTATTGTAAACATACAAGCATACAATACGTTTTAGAGGGAAAAATAAATTGAAAAATTACAACTTTCTTGAAATGCGAACGTTTTCAACGCCTACTTGCCTACACCAACAGCAAACTCTAAAATACTTAAAATAACTCTAAAATACTGAAAGTTTTAAATAATATTATTGTGTATCCTTTAACCAAGCTTATAAATAAGTGCATAAGATTTAACATTTTTCCTAAATGCCTAAAATTATCAAAAGTAGTTCTACTTTACAAAAAAGACGCAAAGGAACTGTATTTCAAACTATAGACCCATCTCACTAATTCCAGTTCTGGCAATGGATTTCGATCAAACAGATCTACGACACAGGCAACACTCAGCCTAACCCAGAAAATACTAATGGCTTTAGAAAGCAACGAATTTGCGGGTGGGCTTTTTTGTGACCTAAGTAAAGCTTTTGACTCGCACATAATATTGTTGCGTAATTTGCGTAACTATTATATCTTTATGATACAGTCATATCTTAGCGACCGTTTTCAATATATCACTATCAAGTCTCAGAAATCTCAATTATTGGAGATGAAAATAGGAGTATCCCAGGGTTCGATATTGGGACCGCTGCTCTTCTTGACTTATGTTAACGATGTTTCTAGTGCGTTATCGGGTGGTAGTCCTGTCTTATTTGCAGATGATACGTCAGTGCTGCTTAGAGGCCCGGATTTAAGCTAGACGAGGCAAACAATGAGCTGAGTGAATGGTTCAAAGCAAGTAGGCTCTCACTAAATACGGGTAAAACAAAAAAAGCAATTTTTACGCTGAAAATTTTTTCCGACGCCTGATACAGCAACTGACTCGGAAGTAGCATTTCTGGGAATGATTCTGGATAGCAAGTTGAACTGGGAAAAACATATTAATTACGTGTCACAAAAAGTATGTAACAAAATTTTTCTGCTTCGACAACTTGCTACATGCACTAAAAACTAAAGCAAGTTTCAAAGAACACTGTGCAAAAGTAAAAATTACCGATTACAATAATTAATAGTACCCATATTAAAGAGTAAGTATTTCAAGTTGGAAGAGTGCTACAATGACTTATGAGTTCTTTTTACAATTTTTTCTATTTTGCGTTTTGCCCCTTCTGAGCCCATTTTCAACGAAAAAATCGAAATATAAAAATTTAGGGGTTTTCGTGATGATTGGCAGCGGTTGACAGTACTAATTGCAAAGTGACATTTCGAAATTTAGAATCCAAATAAATTATTCTTCAATTAATTAATTTTAATTATTATCTTAAAAAAAAAGAACATGTTAACTCCAAAAATGTCGTTTTATCTTTCCTTGATTTGCCAAAATATGTTAAATTAAATATTACTACCAACTTCGAAACAGAAAATTTTACCAAAGCTATTATAGCACTCAAAATCCTATTATAACACACAGATGGGTGTTATAACAGCTTTCTTACAGACGCAAACTCGCAAACACGCAAAATATAAAACACGTATTTTATACCTAATGTTATCTATTATTATTATTAGGTTAACTATAACGTATATTTTGATATTGTTGACTTCTATTTTATGAGTAAGCGTGTCAAATCACACCAAACCATTAAATACTGTAAATTATTGTATCCAGCCCTATGTCTGGGATTTTAAGTGTTCCGATGGTGACCCTTGTATTTTGGGTACAATGATGTAAGAATGTTAGGAGGGAGTTCAGTCTTACTTATACTCTTAAGTTGACGAAACGTTTTTAATATTGTCCTTAAACGATAACTTAATTATTATTCTATTTGTTATAACTTATAACAGTGTTGATAACGCTCTAACGATGTGAATCTTATTAATTTCATACTTTTCTGTAATAAATATGTTACGTTATTGTTTTTATTGAAATAATCAAACATCTTCAACCCTTTGAATTACGTGTCTTACACTAATCCTTTATTATTATGCTTATCAGTTATCCGAAACGATATAGAATTGCAGATTGCGTTCTATAAATATTTACCATAAAACTGAATTGGCGAATTTCTTAGTATAGCGCGTCTCAATCAAAAGTGTTACTGTTGTAGGCATAGGGAACAGCGATGCCCGATTTACTATACGAATAAATTATTATTTTTTTAAATCGTTTATAAAAATTAAATAATTACAATTGGTAAATAAATATTGTACCTCTATTCATTAAATTTATTAAAAATATTTTATAACGAAAAAAAAAGGTGCATTGTAAGGCTTTATAAAATTTCACGATAAGCTGCGGCAACGAAGCGCTGATAGTAAAGGATCGCGCTAAGTAGAATGAACGTGTGTGCAAGAAAGCTAGCAAGTCCCTATCCTTACAACAGTAACACTTTTGATTGAGACGCGCTATAGTTGAACGTGGGTGAGCTCACTGCGCGGATAATGGAGATAAACTTTTTGCAATGGTTACAAGTTAGACATAGGTAGGTACATAAAAATGTTTAAAAATTTACTCAAACAGTAGCATCCATTTCTACCCTTATGGCTTATGGGGGTGTTATAGTAGTTCTTTTTTCTTTAATACACATCATATTAGGTATGTGGATTTGTGGATACCGAATCTTAACCTACTCTTATGTCTCTTATCAGTTAAAACACTCAAGTTTTCATTCAATCGCCCTGACCTTCGTAGGACTAGAACATAAACAAAAATCTAAAAATACCATTACCATACAAATTTAAATATTTCTTATTTCTATAGTGCGTCTCACTCAAAAGTATACTTTTACACAGATATAAGGAACGGCGTCGCTTGATATATGTACGAATTATTTTTTTTAAATCATTACTTAAACTTATATAATTAGAATTGATAAAAAATTATTGTACCTACTTACTCATTAATGATTTTATAACGAAAGAAAAGTGTGCATTGTTTAAATGCGTGATCAAATCGCACAAATTGCTGACAACGAAGCGCTAAAATGCTAATGACTCTAATTAGAATAAACGTGTGTGCAAGAAGCTAGTAAATCCGTATTCTTGCAACAGGAACAAGGAACACCTTTGATTGAAACGCGCTATACGTATACAGAAAAAATATTAATATTACTATTTTGAGAGATTCTGACCATAAGTGTTTGGTACTAGCAAGATGATAGATGGAAGTAGTACTAGTACTACTATGTAGGTATTTTCGAATCTTTTTTCATATTTTGAGAGCTTTTGGAATTAGCTTCAATACATACGAAACTGCACTCCGACGTATACTACACAAAAGTCAAAGACAGCGGAATTAAATTTTTAGAGTAATGTACAAAAAAGTTACATTGTTACATCATACCATAAGAACCATCAAATATAAAAGCAATTTTACGAGGAGTACTCCAATCGATTAATATAACTAGGGGAACCCCCTTTTCAAAAGATTACATGCACTTTAAAATATTACTTTTATGGTTTATCATTTATATTTCGTGTAATGAAAATAAACGTATCTACGTACCTGTACTTTTAATGAGTAAATCTAATTTCGATGAATAATCCATGTTTCTAATCTAAATTCAGCGTACAACAATAATTCGCTTACGAAGTGAATAGAAACTCCACTAGTCCACTAGTATCTACACCCACAAGCTTCACCTTCTTCTTATCTATGTATCGAATGAATCGAAAATCCGAAAATTGATATTTGAGTGGTGGTTGGTGCACTGTGCAGCGTTCTTAGAGACGTTGTACTGGTAATTGGAAATATATTATATTATACTAATCTGTTATTTTTGCACTGGGCGTGGACGTACTGGTACTATCATACTGGTCTACTGGTAACTGTTATGATATTTGTTTTTGTAATTGGTGGCATTGGTGCACTGATGGCTGATGGGTCTGATCGAGTGGTGGTACTGTTAACAGGGACGTATCTAGGCACAATTTCGCTAGAATAGTTTTTTAGGCGTTTAAAAATGCACGTATCTAGCTAGTGTAAAATAATTGGGAAGATAAAAGATTGGAGAGTGCGTTTTAAAAAATCTTTTTCAAAATCAGTCCATAAAGACAAACGATTTTTATTTAGTCAATTTAGAAATAGTCAGACATTTCTCGCACCCTTGCATGAAAAAAAGAGGTCTAAGGACATTAGGAAAGTCGGGAAGTGTAAAAAGTTTCTTTGATAATATAAATACTATAAAATAGTTGTTGAAATATACGTGGGTCTGCAACCCACTAAACAGAACTGTATTCAAGGTTGACGGGGTTATACACTAAAAGACACGTTTTAAAAGTTGAGATTTTCATCTGTGATCATTGATCAATGTTATTTAATTGTAATTGCTACAAACACCCATTCTGAACTCAGATAATCAAGAGAGACTTTGTAGTAGTATTTCATTAATTACGAATCGTAATCGAAAATCGAAAGTATCTTGTGACAGATCAAATCTCTCCCATTATACAGGGTAGAACAGTACGAACAGTGATGTCAACACATTTTTAAGGAATAATTACTATCGCTAAAGTAATCGAAAATACAAGAACAACAATGTCCTTCCTTAAATGCAACAGATTTGTTTTTGTTATACTACGATACTACTCAATGCACAATGTTTATAGTTTCTTCACATTACTGCAGTAAAAATTGAAAACCCACACCAGTTAGTGCCCTTATTAAGTGTTATATGGAGAAATATTCCTGCAGAGTATGTATTTTTAAATTAAATGGTACTTACTCCATTATTTGAAAACTCCGTTTGACCTTTAACTTTTGAGGATCTGTAACGCTTTCGCCTTTAAAAAAATGTTTTTCTGCTCATTTTGAAGAGAGTAACTACTCTTTTAAGTTTGTCATAATATCGCTGTTATGACTGTTATTCTAAGTCTGATTTATTCTGTTGTACTAGGCTACAGTAAAAATCTGGAAATTGTTCAAATTCTTTTTAATTGAAACTATAAATGGACAATAACTACATTTAACAAAACTAACTAAATTATGGCATTAATCAATTGTTACATTTAACAACAAAATAAATGCAAATAAAGGGTGTCCCTGAAAATCACCGACAACGCTCTACAGTGAGTTCCCAAGCTCAAATTAGGATATTTGTCTTTCTTGAAATTATAACCCAAAATGCACCCCTAGAAAGTTATAGGCTCTCACAGTTGAAGTCAAAATGTAAAACAAAAACTTTACCTATCTTCGAAACAGGTGAAAAATTTTTATACAGCCAACTTGTTCTATTATAAAAGTCAAGGTGTGGTAGAAATTTCAAGAAACACGCTAATTTCTACCACATTGACTTGTGTAATATGATCAGTCGGCTATACAAAAATTAATACAAAAATTTCACTCGTTTTGGAGATAAAGTGATTTTTTTACATGTTAACTTCAACTTTGAGAGCCTTTAACTTTTTAGGGGTGAATGTTAGGATATAATTTCAAGAGAGGAAAATGTCTTAATTTAGTCCTGAGAACTCACTGTAGAGAGTTGTCGGTGATTTTCCGGGACACCCTGGATAATACTGTGATAGTAAAATGAAACCAAATTAATGCAATTTTCCAAATTGAACAGGTAAATAATAATTGCATTCAAGTTGTTAATTTTTGGCAATAAACTCTGCAATAATATTGAGGCTTCGAGGACGACAGTTTAACGCCTGAAGCGTCTACATTCTTATCGTAAATTTTACCAACGGAAAATGCAAATTTTACTTCGCTTTGAGACACCAAGTTAAATATCCAATTCTGAGTATCTGGCTTGCTAGTCACTTTAAACACATTATCAAAAGCTATCATGCAAAATACTAGGTTCGAATTGAGAAATTCTTGAGATATAATTTCAAAACTGCTCACAAATATTTGTTGTGAATGTTCATCTTGTAAATGTTTAATTAGAGATGATCCCAAACCTTCCCACGCACATGCATTAACAATTTCAGAAAATGGACATATTTTTAACTTATAAAAACATTGTTTAGAATGTAGCTCGTGATTAGAAGGAAGATTATAAGCTCGACAACCTTGTTCCTGATGAAGGCAAGGGAAATGTAAATTTTCAGACAACATTTCTAGTGAATAGTTTCGAGTGTCTTCGAAAGTGCACCGACAAGTAGGGCAGACATCCTTCATACCTGGTTTACAATTACTGCATATAGAATGTCCAAGTTCGCATTGAAAAATTTGTGCAACCATGTAATTTTTGCACACTCCACATTCTAATGCCTTTAGAGCAGCCTCTGGCATTAAATTTTCAATGGAGTTTTCTGCGGTTACAACAATAGAAACTTCGATTTCTTCCTTCGAAAATATTTGCAGATCGACGTAAAATGTCTTGTTATAATCAAATTCGTCAAAAAACTGTTCGTCGTAAACATTTTCAATTTTTCGGCTGTTGCGAACAAACTCGGAGTTTCCAGTAACACACTGTGCTTGTTTTTGTTTTACTACATACAGAAAACTATTGGAATCCATAGGCAAATAGTACATTTTGTAATGCAATTTTGTACGATCTTCATTACACTTTGCGTGAAATATAAAATTATTTTTTTTCATAACTATAAAGTTTAAAATTTCTATTTCTAAATCTGGATAGATGCTGATTTTAAATGTATTGTCTTCTACGGTTTGGACAAAAGATGAGTGAATAGCGACATGCTCGCGTAAATTCTCTACAGGTCCTTTCCATGCACAGTTCTGGAAATTTCGTAATGGACAACACTGATCACGATAATAGCACTCGGTTTGGTGCAGAATGATATTCGAGTAATTCAATTTTATTCCGCAGCCGTTCTTATTAAAACGACAAGGTAGCACAAAATTTCCCATAAGTTGTTCGAGTTCAGTGTTACGTACCACGAAACTTTCTGTCGGAATTAAACAAGATTCACATACATTTCCAATGTTAGGTACGAATATGATGGGCGCTTTTAAAAAATGTTTGCATCTCTTACATTTAAAAATTGGTAGTTCTAATAATGCGTCATTGAACTTTACGCCGTGTTCCATTTCGTCATCTGTAATAAAATGCACGTATTAGATCAAGTATTTAAATAAAACATGTTTAATAATATAATGAGCGATCAATATACAGGCTGTATATCAAAAAACGCCCAAAGCTACTCCGTTATTTATTGTTCGATTTCAATAACTAAAAAAATGCTAATAAAAATTCTACATACGGGCTTTAATTTTGATATTTTTTAATATCAACTTTAATGTCAAAAATAATCAACTTTTTGTTTTTAAACGGCTACCTATATATTTTTTTATTTTGTCTGATAGAGAATTTTTTTCTGAAGCGAAGTAAGTAAGTGCAGACAATATAATATACAGGGTGAACCAGAACTTTTTTCAAGAACTGTTAGTCGTAGAGAGTTGGGTCAAAAATTTTTATAGCAAAAGCCGTAATAAAGAATGGAATGGTGATATTTTTATTCCGAGGAGAGGTCGGCATGCCGAAGAGTTCGTTGCCGAATGTCGAGAACTCCATAATTTTAAATGGCGCCATAGGGCAAAAGTGGTATCGTTGAAAAGATCTCAAAAAAATAAGTAAGTTATGTAGAAAAAAAAATTACTAAACTTTTCGGCATGCCAACCTCTCCCCGGAATAAAAATATCACCATTGCATTCTTTATTAAGGCTTTTGGTAAAATTGTTTGACCTAACTCTCTACTACAAACAGTTTTTGAAAAAAAAAGCCTGATACAGGTGGTCTGGTTCAAAGTTGGGGTCTGGTTCACCCTGTATAATGGTCACTTTGGTTGTAGGCTGTGTGGCGAACTGGCGAATAGTACTTATGTCGGCAATTGTATAAGTACAAGACTGATACGGAGCTCATGATTACCTATAAATACTTACGAAGTTGATAAATCTCTAGAATTTAGAGTTCAATTAGGTGATCTGGATGCGTATTCTCAAAATTCTCGCTGCACGTTTTTGACTTTTATGTTTACTGTTTACTGTTTATGAAATAAATAACAAAATAACTGCAACGACAAAGGCGGTTTTCGCTTAGTGGGAGAAGAGGGAGGAAATTGACGTGACGCTACTTCTACTAATTTCGTAGACCAGCTCACCAACTGTCCCAATATTCACACTTTTATCACAAAACCCAAAATGTAAAGCTAAAGCTAACTAGAATTTAGTTTTTACCGCCCGCCCGGACTATTCTTTCTTACACATTTCGCGATAGAGAACTATTAAAATGTTATTGTTCCTTGTCTGTTACCCCACAATAGGCTTAGCTCCAGCAATATCAAATAATGCTCTTTTATTTGATTATGTTTATATTTAAACCAAATAACCTTGAGATAATTTACATGATATTGCGAACTTTTCGTTAAACGGTAAAACTTAAAAGAATTATTTCGTCTGGTTAACTAGTACTACCTTTGTACGCCTTTGTACCTTATAATTTGTAATCATAATCATTAAGTGCATTGCCCTTCACCCTTCATCATGCAATGTTAATTTGCTAAAATGAAAATAAATAATAAACGTACGAACGTACCTGTAGCACATGGAAACACAGACAGTGAACCTAATTTTAATAAAACCGAAGAAGACATATTTTTGTAATTCAACACAAACTTCTTGACGAGTAGATAAAAAATAAAACAATAAAAGCTATCGAGTAATATTAAAACTTAAAACCTCCAAGGCTATTGCAACTACAAACTACAAGCTACAAGTCGTCCACGTCCACTCGTCCACACGTCACCGGAAATAAGAACTTTCGCTTTCGCATTATGCGAAGCTTGCAACTTGCTTATTTTGGGAATAATAAAAATACCTACCTACTGGAAGCTGGAATCTGGAATCTGAAATTCGCGATCTCGCGAATGTTTGTGTCAGTAACGTACCCAGGATTTTTTTCGGAGGGGTTCACGTTTTAAAGTTTTTGCACAGCAATTTTTGAAATTTTCAAAATCAACCGAGCTTCTGTAGTTTTATTATTATTTGACTTAACTAGTCTGACAATGCCATAGTATTTTCACCCTCATCTGCCTCAACTTTATCAGTAACTTGAAATTCTATTTTTTTTCATTATTTTCACCACCTAATTCAATATCACTCGTTTAAAAGTCTTTCCTGAACCTCCACCCCTTGGGTGCGCCACTGGTTCGTGTTCAACCCTTTTGAGTTTTGAATTTGAATCTTGTAATATGCACTTTATACTTCCTCGTGTAGATACAGTCAAGGGTCAAGGAAATAATTATTGGTCACTATAGGTTATTTGGCAAATACTTATGTCCACAATTTACGAATTACAAAGAGAATGTAATGCGTAGGTTCGTAGGTACCATTCACGTTCAAACTTGCCTTGAGAGAAGACTTTGCGTCTGAAGTGGTCTGAAGTCCACGAGCAAATGTGAATGATATTTAACCACTCACATATTCAGACAAACTGACAATATTTCGTCAGTTTTACTCGAATTCTCAAATGGAATTGAATGAAGAAAATCTATGTTTAGTCGCTACCGCGGTATTTCTTGATCTTTCAAGAACATTAACAGATCGAAGTAGTACCATAAGTTTGGTACATATACATCCTCTGCTGAAGTTCCAGATTTCTTGGAAGCTACCACTTTTTTGTATTCCTTTTGAAAACAACTTCGAAGCGAATTAATTTTTTTAACATCGTCCACCGTAGCCAATAGGTTTTGCTCTAGAATCAATGCTTTCAAATGATTATAATATAAGTTTGTTCTTAAGTGCCTATCGCAATATTGCTTACTATTAATACGCCACAAGCATTCACACTCTTTATACAGTGTGTCCCAAATTGGTTCGTATTGCATGGGTATCTTTGTTATTAATGAAGATATAGATTCGGTTAAATAGGCAATGTTGTACAGTTTCTGATGCCGATTTAGATTCTGCTTAGAAATTAAAAAAATTCCGAGTACTTTCCAAGAAAATCGAAAACTCCACTTTTTTGTAAAATCTTATTTCCTTTAATATACAAGTTACAAAAAATGTCTTTAAACAAAAGTTGCTTGTTAGTTCAAGACGAACTCAAATATGTTTTCAAAAAATTATCGCAACTACCCTTTTAGATATATTGATACCAACTTTACCCATGCAATACTAACTAATTTGGGACACACTGTATAAAGTTATAAAAGTTTTTAAAAATTCTTGCAATTTTGAATTTCCCATATTTAAAGAGATGGTAACTAGGCGAACACTCATATGCTTCGATTGTCAGTTATTTTGCACGTTGAGCAAATTTTTGTTCCCGACAGATGATTTCAAGCCGCCCCATTGGCATGAGAAGCTCGAACGTGAATGTTACGATGGTACGTAAGTTTTTTTTCACATCAGTGTACAACAAAAATCATACCAAATAAATGTGGCATGGCTCTTTTTGAAGCTGTTCCTTATAAATAATAGTCCAGTAATTTAAAACGCTCTAGGTTGCATCAAATTTCTGATTTTAGTTAGTATGTTGTCTATGAAACTATGACAGAGGATTCTGACGATTGATAAATCCAAGTTACTGACTCGGCAAATCTCCGGATCTTTGTGTAAACTCCAAGAAACAGTGAAATTTTTAACCTTTTTTAAGTTTCTGTCAATTTTGACCCAGAAGGATAAATTTTTTGAACCCTGATCAAAGTGTAGAAAAATTTGCAAATGTATTATATTTTGTCATTTTTAGATATATACAGTTTTTTGGCAAAGATCCGGATTATTTACCTTGCATCAAATGGGGTAGTTATGATTTTTTGGTATGTCGTATGTCGTATACCTATGATGAAGGTCTGATGATAAATCCAAGTTTTTGACCTCCGTGGACCTCTGGATCTTTGACCTTCATCTTATTATACAACATATCAAAATATCATAACTACCCCATTTGATGCAAGGTAACCCGTATTTCAGGTGACAAAATTACTAATTACTAGACTATAAATTAGTTTCCCCTCTATAATAAAGGGGAAACGAGAAACCAATTTTTATCGTACATGAGTAATTCATGTACGATAAAAATTGGTCGAGATAAGCGTTTTCTATGTTGCAGTTACTTTTTAACACGTCCAATTTCAAGAGCATTTTCATAATTTACTCAAAAATGATTCCGCGTAAAAAATTATCCCCTTTAGGTTTCAAGTTTATTTCATCCTCGATATTCTTTTAGTCTTTAATTTATTTTGCATGGTGATCTGATCATTGTAAGGCAGAATTTCCCTGGTCTCTCATAAGCTCAATACTGAATATTGTTTTCATTTTTCATTTTTACAAAAACTTTTATAAAAGTATATAGGTACGCTAGGCAGGTAACCTACCTACTATACCATATTAAATTTCTAAAAATTTCTCTTCGTGTTAGTTAAGAGTCGAAAAATAAAAACAGAAAAACATTAAACATTTAACGAGAGATGAAGTAATCTAATATTACTTTTTCAGAAATTAATTGAAGCTAACGAAGCAGAATTATTGCAATATTAAAGAGAAAGAGAAACATACGTTTGGATGTTTCAAATTGAACCTTTATTTTGCCGTAAGGGTAGTTCGAACTCGATAAAACGTCCAGGCTTTCTGCCGATACTAAACTAATTATATTACCTACAGCCGAATCCGCTCTTCAAATTACGTTAAATGTTTCTTGTTTAACACCCTAATGGACTGCTGTGAAACTGAATTGAAAGTAACTTAGTAGGAAAAAAGCGTTAGCGAAGAGGTTAACAGATAAACCTATAATTAATATAATATATTATATGTGAATAATGTATTTGGTTGGTAATGGAGATTTTTATAACAACGAGTTTCAAAAACTACTAGGTACTAAAAGTAGGTAATGAATAAGCAATCACAAATACAAAACTACTATTTACTAATCTTATCAATTACAAGCAGTTCAAGCAGCAAAGACATGCTAGGCCATCGTACAGAAACAGAAACCGTGGTATGTTTTATGAGACGAGACATAAGACAGATTTGACTTCTGAAAATCTGCAAGCAACCAAGCAGATCCAGCAGATGGCTTTAATCATTTTCTTGTCGACATCGTGAATGATATACATATTTATATTTTACTTTTAGAGAAATCGTGCACCGAGCGATATTGGTCCTAACTTGAAGAGAGTGAGCCGAGAGTTATCTTTCCCTTTTAATTAGACCTTTGCAGAGGCGCAGTACTCCTCTTCCCCCCCCCCCCTATCACCCACGTAATATTTACACAATAGTTTTCATTGCACACGAGTGTACGCCTCAAGATGCTCAATAGCAATTTTCCCATTGAAATTTCTAAGCTGCGTCGCGCAAATCTTCTATAAAGTATATAGTACAGAGGCGATTCTGTGATTTAAATTTTCCAACTTATCGCTATGCTTGTTTGAAACCACTCAGCAGAATCATCTAGAAAAAGAATCACTTTCACCACACAAATAACAATTTTTTAACTTTTATTTGGATTGTCGAGTAACTAGTCTCCCATTTGTCTTGAGTTTATTACACAATTTACAACAACCTGTATAGGTATTAAAATGTATCCCTCTAACCTCCAAACTTGTACTACTAAATATTTCACCTCGAAATAATTATTATAAGAAAGTTTGTAACCCTGCAAAGGATAGTTTATTATTTAACGGATCTCTCTTGATAATAAAGTTTGTCAGTATTAACAAACAAGCTCTTATTTATTATTCTCATTGTAAACGTATAACCGTGCTGCGTACAGCTGAAAACGTCCCTTCAAAATCATTTTTTGTACAGTGCTGTGGATACACAAATTAATATTTTGTGGTACATTTTTTACACAATTTTCAAAGTTAAAAGTAAGCACCGATTAATAAAACTTAACCAACCAGGGCTATACAAAGTCTAAACTAAAATATTATTCCTATAAATATGCAAAGTTTCTTTCAGTGGGACTTGGACACAGAGCTTAAACGGTCTTTGGTAGAGGCGGAATGCGTCGAGGAATTTTTTTTAACGTCAGAATAAAATGACCCATTGTTTAGGGGTTTTCATACTTTTTTTGATTATTTTTGCACGCCTTTGAGGAACACGCAACCACAAGTTTAATTGTTTACACATCGATGAAACTTCGAGAACGAAGTGACATAAATCAAGAACAAGTCAGATTGATATCCAAAAGATATCTAGATCTCGGCTTCTAGTTGTTTTTGCACTTGTTGAAGCTAACATTCGGTCTCCATCTCCATTTGTGGACAATTTTTACAGTTGAAATTATTAAGAGTTTCTATTGAGGCGACTACGTAAACAGTCAGAAAATAAAAATTCAGCTTCATAGGTTATCAGCGTCGCGTGAGACGTGATATTTTGTTGTTAAAGCTTAGACTACTAATATCTATACAATCGTTTAAAATTTCTGCTCTCTAGCCCTGACTGTAAGAGCTATGAAAATTGTCTACAGGCGGACAGACGCACACAGCTAAATAAATTGGTGTTTAGCGGACAAAGCTGCTTGCTGAGAGTCAGCACAACAGCACTCTGGTAAGTATTCATTAGCTGATTTGTTTAGCCGACTGAAAGCAGCTGAATGTCAGCATTATTTTTTGAATATAGCCCAAATTGGATATATTTGTTTTAAATTTAATAAATAAAAACGGTTTTTTCTAATCTCTACTTTATAAGAGAATGCAATTTATTGCAAGCGTCTTAAGTTTGTTGTAGTTCTAATCAGACAATAATTCTGTCGGAACCGTTAGGTAAAATTAACTTTCAACAACACGAACTAAAGTTTGTTTGACGATTGTTTAATTATATTATGCAAACTACAAATTTAGTAATAATTTGTGTAGCCAAAAATTTTGCTTGATATAATATTTTATGAAAGTCAGTGACTGGAGCCGCTGTGTCGGCGTCCGATTGTCTTGAAACATCCGAATCGATCCAAATTCAAAAACTCGACTATACTAGTACTGCATTTTTGTTTATTTATTCTGACATTTACATCAAAGTTAATAATATATATTACTTCAAATGTAGCTTAACTTGTTAATGCGACAGAATTTGACTATACATTTTAAAATAGATGCAGTTGTAGTTGCATAAAAAGCATTAAATTAATTCAAATGTTCTTTTTATGCTTATCAATTTCCACTTTTGCTCTGTAATGCTGTAATGCTTTATAAATTTTTTTTTGTAAAAATCATTTTATTTGTGTTGTGTAAATTACCGTCTTGTCGTTCAAATTTTCGTAAACCGGACTTCGCACGCCCAGTAGTAAAACTGAAAGTTTACTGACGGGCATTCCCTGTATCGAATAAAACAAAACAATTTTCAAAATCGTATTGAAAAAAGTATTAATTGCTCATTTATTGACTACCTGTATGTAGAATATAGTCATTATTTAGTGCATAGTTTGTAGTTTACTTTAGTCAACTTTAGATGCCCTTCCCGCTTCTTAGTCCGTTCTCAAATGTACATCCGTGGGATCCTAGAAGAAGCAAGTGTGGCATTCATCTCAATCTCTTTATTTGAACTTGGAAAAACATAATTTCGATGTAGGCACTCTCGAAAATTATGCGTTTGACTGCTACGCGTGAAGAACAAAATGGCTAACATAGCAAACACGTTTTCCAATTTATCTGAGTAACCATTGGTGTTACAAAAAAAGTTTAATATACAAAATATTGCTACAACAATAAATTATACACAAAAAAGCTTATTACCAATTTTTATGTAGAACTCACCGTTTTCTCAGAAAGCTTACAGCTCCCTTGTAATTGTACAAAACCAGGCTCCCGTCGGAACCTTGATGAAGCAAGTATGTTATTGATCTCAATTTATTTGTTTGCCGTTGGAGAAACATAATTTTGATGTTGGCACTCTCGAAAATGATGCGTTTGAGAGCAGCACTCGAGAAAAAAATGGCCGATATCGCAAACACTATTTAATATATCTAAATAGTTCTGATTTTTTGGTACCTTGTCTATTACGTAGGCCTAATGATATATTGAAATTTTGGACCTCGGCAGACCTCAGGATCTTTGTCAAAAATCTAAGAAACAGCGAAATTTTAAAAACTTTTTTAGTTTCTGTCAATTTTGACCTCGAAGGATTAATTTTTCGGCAAAGATAGTTTAATATTTTTATAAAGTACACTAATTTTTTTACAATTTGAGACTAGATTGGTCTCTATAAACTTAGTGGCGTCCGAGATACAAGTGCACAAAAGTTGACAAATTTTTCCTATTTTGTTATTTTTAGCGATACAGCGATTCTGATTATTTACCTTGCACAAAATGCAGCAGTTATGATTTTTTGATATGTCTTATATGATGAAGATGTAATGATAAATCCACGTTTTGGTCTTCGGTGGATCTCCGGATCTCGGTCAAATATTCAAAAATATATACGATTTAGTTTTGCTTTACTTTTGAATATTTGACAAAGATCCGGAGATCCGCCAAAGACCAAAACTTGAATTTATCATTAGGCCTCCGTCACATAGAACATACCAAAAAATTATAACTTCGCCGTTTGCTGATAGGTAAATAATACGAACCCGTCCCAAAAATCTAAAACTAAAACGTACATATCTAGATCCGGATTATTTACCTTCCATTAAATGGGGTAATTTTTTGGTATTTTGTACATGATGAAGGTCTAATGATAAATCCAAGGTTTTGTTCTCGATGGAACTCCGGATGTCTCTCAAAAATTCAAAACAACAGCAGATCTAAATCGTATATATTTTTAAAGATTTGACAAAGATCCGGAGATCCACCGAGGTCAAAAACTTATATTTGTCATTAGACCTTCATCATGTACAACATACCAGAAAATCTTAACTACCCTATTTGATACAAGGTGCATAATCCGGATCTTTGTCAAAAGCTGTATCGCCAAAATGTGACAAAATTGCAAACTTTTGTACACTTGTATCTGAGATACTATTAGGTTTGCAGAGACTATTCTAATCTCAAATGGTAGAAAATTTTGTCTATTTAAAAAAGTATTAACTATCTTTGCCACCAAATTAATCTTTTGCGGTCAAAATTGACAGCCACTGAAAAAAGGTGTAAAATTTATCAGTTTCTTGGATTTTTGACAAAGATCCGGAGGTCTGTTCGGGTGGAAAACTTAGATTTATCATTAGGTCCCCGTAATAGACAAGATACCAAAAATTGGAACTGCTAAGATAAATTGGAAAGTATTTGAGGTCTTAGCCATTTTGTTTCTCGCGTGCAACACTCAAACGCATCACTTTCGAGAGTGCCAACATCGAAATTATGTGTCTCCAAGGTCAAACAAAGAAATTGAGACTAGTGTCACACTTGCTTCATCAATAGCCCACGAGTGCCTGTTTTTGCACAATTGCAAAAGAACAGTCCTCTTTTTGAGGAAACGGTTAATCCTACATAAAAATTTTAAATAACGGACTATCTCGCAGTTTTCATGGAGGGATGAACACCTTATTTGCGTTTACAGACTGTTATTATTATACTTCGCAATAAACGTCTTCGCATATTCTATTTATCAGGATTTCTGTTTTCTATTATTCATAAATCTGTATGTATTTGTTGGTATTATAGTACGCGAATTAAATCTAGAGGGCTTTAAAACCCAGTTCAGGTGTTACTATAGACCCTATAACATCGACGACTTTTACACGTTTCATTTAACTCTTATATGTCAATGACCCTCTTAAGTTTTCTCATTTTTGATTTATAATAAAAATAAATTGAAAAGTTTGTCTTGCAACTTCACATGCAATTTCAAACAATTGTAAGAACTCTTAATGGTTCTTATGCCATCTAAATAAAGGCAGACGAAATAGTTAGGCAGATATTATTTAATGTGAGCTTCGGAGACTCGATGGTGCTTTTTAGCTTTTGTTGTCTAAAATAACAACGAATAGCTTAAAAAGCCGCATTCATTAAAGATTAGTTTTGTTATTGATATGCATATAATATAAAATACTCAAACTTGGCTTCATTTGAATAATTTATAATTTTCTGTTTAAAATTGAAATTGAAAATTCTAAAAATTTAATTTTTTTTAAAAAGTTTGGTATTAAAAATATTTTTGCTTTCATCAAGTTTCTTTCGAGCGTTAACTTGTTTATTTATAATAAAAATATAATTTATAATAGTGAGGTAGAAGAAAAGTGGCAAAAGTCAATATTTGCTAGACTTTTCTAATTTCTGCAGTTGACAGCTTTCATATAATATTTGGGCGATGTGACAAACATACAATGCTCTAACTTGGTTTCAATATAGATAGATAGATGCGGAGGCACTGCAATATGTATTTAGGATTACACTTTGACCCGATTGCGCTACAATCAATACACAATTTAAAACAATACAGTATAGCTTCAAGCATACCTAATACTTTAGAAATTGTAAGTAAACACGGCGCATGAAGTCGTCCACTAGGAATTATTTGGGCAGAAAATCCTATATTGTTTACCGAATTACAATACAAACACAACAAATTATCCTCAAGAGCTAATGATTTGATTGGGTGATGAATAAAGTTGAAAAGTTTTAGTTATCTATATCTACACTATAATAAGCCGCACAATTACTCACCGCTATGGTTTTTAAAATCGAACGAGTTGACTAATTGCATCAATATCATTCGATAGAGCATATCATTTATCGCGTGTTTTAGCACATTTATTTAGTTTATCTTTTCTATAGAAAAATAGAAGAATGTTTTAAGCCGCATAGTAGCTATATTTATATATAGTTTCAACTATTTCGAGATTGTCAAATTGTTTACTCCACATTCGCTACAATGGAACGTCTTAGCCAAACTTTAACTGGCGATGAGTGTGTTCAAGCACAACTTTGTCTGCTGAAAGATTTACAAACCGAGAACTCTGTAGAAGATTTGGTGTGGCTCATACCACAATTGCTAGCCTGTTACAGCGTTTTATGGAGACAAATGAGCACAAAAGAAGTGCAGAGCAGGATAGACCAAGGGCCACTAACGCCATTGAAGACCGTTTCGTAAAGCTTTGTGCTGTTAGGGAACGATTTACTACAGCAAGAAGTATTCAAGTACAGCAGATGCCCATAGAACCGTAGTATAAAAGTACCAATACCATTAGACGACGACTTGCAGAACACAATTATTCTCTTCGAGTGGCAGCAACCTGCCCGAAATTATTTGTAGAGCATCGTAGAGCCAGATTAGCGTTTGTAAGTTGTACGTGTGTTAACTGTCAGATTGATGATTGGGCGAAAGTTTTACTTACAGACGAATACAGATTTTGTTTATACAGTTCAGATCGTCGTCCTAGGGTGTCCCAAAGACCAAATAAAAAGATACGCTGCATAATGCGGTCGACGCTCTGTAGGTCATTGAGAACACTTACAGAGCTATTGTTTCAGATGCTGTACGCTATCTTACTGATGTAGTCCCTCTTGCACCTTACATCGAAGATGGGTTCCTTCTAATGCACTATAATGCTAGACCACATGGAGAACGAATAGTAAACGAGTATTTAAATGAAGTTGATATTCGAAAAGTGGATTGGCCAACATGTAGTCGACGACCACAATTCCATCGAACATTTATGGGACATGATGGGAAGAAGAGTTAGAGATTTGCTTCCACCACCAATCGATCTAAACCACCATCAGCAAACCCTTCTACGTAGATGGGAAGAGATTTTCGCGACCAGACTTGCGTCCGATTTATTAGTTGGGGTAGTCTGAAGGAGGGTAAATTGTTTTTGGCGTTGTGGTATTGCACCTATATACTATATATCTTTTTGATATCACTTTAAACTTTTCTCTTCTTGCATAATCATCGAGATCGCATGCTGGCACGGGATCAGGTTGTTTCTTTAAAACACGAAGGTACCACTTTCCCAGTTTTTAAATAATTTGGAAATTCCCCTGTGACAAACGACAGGTTGAAAATGAATGTTAACTGAGAAGCAATTACTTTAAAAACCTATTTCATAACAAAGCCAGGCATTTTATCAGGTTCAGGTGACTACTCGCTTTTTTTATCTAAAATTAATGAAATTGAAAAATTCGTGCTCTGTATTAAATGAGCATAACATCATAAATTATGATATTTTAACCAAAACCAGAATTATCCGTTTGTAATATCATTTAACAATAGTAGGTAAATGTAGAAGGGTTATTAATTTATAAAATTACCGTTAAATCGTTAGAAATTGCTTTAGAAATTCTTTATCATTTTCCTTAGTTTTTTTTCTTAAAGTTTGAAACTACAAAAATCTTAATTAAAATTTAAATTAAAATCGAAATAGTAATTCGTTTATACCATTCGCGTTAATTTAATTTATAAAACGCGCAAGTAAATTGTTTAGGGCTCGCAATAAAACATTTTAGTAAGGGTTTGAAGTTTACACGTTTTTAGTTAACTAAAGGTTAACTTCGTGCAAGTGACTTCGGTAGAGACGACAAAATTATTATGAAAACCACAATGAGTATTTGCATTAAATTACGTAATGACCTGAAATTTTGCTTTTGTTCTCTAAATAAGTTTCACGAAACAAAACTGAATGAACTAAGCGCACTCAATTCAGATATTTGAAAATGTTTGAATTTACTATCATAGTTCCCCGTTAAGTTTCAAACAAGATTTCTTGAAAATTCAAACTTTTATATAATAACAACTTTTATATAATAACAACTTTTATTAGGGTTTGGCGCACGTCATAAATTAGAGAATTTCAAAAAAGTTTTAATTTTTGATACGTAATAATTTTAATAATTAATTTACGATGTTACTGTTTGAAACTTGCTAGTAACGTTTGCTTTAAGTTATTGATTGAACCATAATTAATTGATGCTCGAAAGTTTCAACAGCCGGTACCCTTTGACGTTATATAATATGAGCAAAATCCGATTACTTTGAGTGCTGCCTATGAAATAGGAACCACTTAAAGTTTGAATCTTGTATTCATCTTAAACCATTTATCAATTGTATATCTTGTGTATCTGTTAAAAATTCAATTAAAAACCATCAGCCCTTATTAATTATCGTCTTTAATCATTTTTCTTGCACCAATCTCCGGTTAGGGTGACGTTCTTTCTAATAACCCCCATCTTTCTCCTTTAATTTGTTATGATTTATAACGTACGTACTAATTTTGATTATTATTATACGAACTGTGCGCTTTAATATTTTAGTTATGATCTTCAAATGACTGAAAATTACTGTAATAAACTTGTCGAAATTTTTTGAAATGATTGTATGTTGTAAGTTAGTGCAAATTACGTAATGACTTAATTTTCACGTTCAGCAGGGTAGACATTGTAGGTAGCTAATCATAAAGTTACAGAGCAAAATCATTACTTTAGGCGTGCCTGCCGTTTAATTATCTGCTGTACAAGTGTCTTTAATAAGAGAAAAAAATGGTTATGTGAAACACCCCTTTTCTGCGGTCTAAAGTACCTTCTAAGTTTGAGATGGTGGCCATTATGGTTTACTGTTCTTTTTTTACTGTAATGCGAAATAGAGTTGAAGTATTTTCATTTGTATACTCTTCAAATGTTTCTGCTTACTTTGTTAGTTCTTTACTGATATACGTGCATCCTTTTTCCCAAATTTTCCCATGCCAGTGTATTCTACAACAGTCTCATACCCCACGTAACTAGTTTTTTTTAAATTAACGATGTCGTCTAATCGTGATTTTGTTTGTCAATTACGTTAAACTTCAGTCTCTCCAGTCTCTCTAAATTCTTCTGTAATTTGGTTTTGGATGGGGGTATTGAATGCCAAGAAAAATGTTAATTTTTACAATTAGTTTCTTCTGAAATTACCCCCGTAAAACGTTTTTCTAAAAGGAACAAATCGGGTAAGCGATGAAATTATAAAAAAATTCTCAAAATCTGCAAGTTCTGTTAGTCTGTTTTTGTATTGTGTTATATGTATACTAAATTTTATCCTATTTGTTGTTTTTTTCGAAAAATAAGTTCCCATAAATCTTTGTTACACATAAGAACAAACTGACGAATTTAAAAAAGAAAATATTGTTTGAATGGATTCGTAAAACGTTGAAAGTTTCTATTGAAACTAATATTCAATAGTTGATAACTATTCGATCAAGTTCTTAAGAAAACTTTTTGTCTGAATTCATTCAAAATCACATAACATACCATCCATGATTTATTTTCTTTTCTTTAGCGAAATGAATGATTTTGTTAGTTTCAACTACATTTATTATGATTTGTAACTGAATGAAATTTTGTCGCATTCTCCTTACATTGCTTTGACTTTAATTGGCCCCATAACATGGTATAAATTTTAAAAATCAGTTTTAATTAAAATTAAACTAAAGAAAGTGCAATGCATTTTTTAAAATTTATTCCAAAGAAGTTTTTAGCAATCGTACATTAGTCTCGATTATACAGTGCTTTCGAATCTCGAACAGAGCTTTGCTAAATACAAAACTAGTACGGTTTTTCTCCAAAAGTTTCGTTCAATATCTAAAGTTTGATCAAGTTAAGTTTAATTTAATTAGTAACTTGAGAATTCCTATCAATTCTAACGTAAATGAATCAATTATTGTTGCATAACAAATATTCTAGACAGAAGACAGACATTAATTTGTTCTTAAAACTATTAGGTAGGTACATTATACATCATCAACTCAAGTACATTGTATAGTCAAAACCAGGAGAGGTGTCCTATGACTCATCGCTAAAATGACTTAAAAATTACGTATTAAAATATTCTGTCGCACTCCCACAAAGTAAAAACAAACTTATAAACATGGATAGCGTGATTCAAGTTCCGTAGTTTTATGGAATGAGTCATAGGACACCTCTCCTGATTTGGACTATATAAGGCCAAGCCGCTATAATTACTAGAATGAATTTGATTCCATGACGATACATGTACTGCTGTCTAATAATCTTCATCGAGCTCCGTTTTCAAATTGTACAGAATGACTCAGGTTTTTAAGGCCATGTGCTCTGTATCCACTAGGTATTATTCTGAAAAGCCTTTTTGACGCTATAATTCTCGTTGCTTCGGAATGCAAACTTTAGAAGGGTCGGACAAAAATGATTTGGTACTTAGAAAAAACTTAGAGAGGCAAGGGCTCGTAGGTTTTGTCACAAGGATTTCATGCAGTTAAGCAGATCCCCCGGAGCCGGCTCATCACTCTATAGCGTCCTGAGGTGTTGTACGTCGTGATGATTAAGTGTGGTCTTTTTGCAAACGTTCAGAATTCAGAAAGTTAATGACTGAGTATACAGGGTGAGTCTAAAATGGCGGATAAGCTCTTCAGTACGTTATAGGAGACGGTTATTTGATCTAAAGAAAAGTCATTAAAAAAATCTATCTGCTATATTTTTGTAGTTATTAAAGAAGAAGAAAATTGAGATTTGGCAACATGGTACGGATGTTAATAATCAATAACAGATAAAAACATAAGTGACATAAGTCCTCATAAGGGTAGTTTCAAAACATCGTTGCCACATATTTTTTTAACAACTTGATACAGAAATTTCGATATTAAAAATTAATTTTAGAGGACAATAAGATGTTATAGGAGCGTTTGTTTTTGCCTAATAATTAAAAAACACGTGAATTACTAGAGGACATGATGAAAAGTTTCAAAATTTGTCAGAATTCGGAGTTGAGTTCTCAACTTAACTTCTTCATTTCTCAACAAATTAGCGGATAGGAATTTTTTTAGAATTTTTTCTTTACTTCAATTATTATCCCCTACAACGTACCGGAGAGCTTATCCGCCATTTTAGACTCACCCTGTATAGTATATACCTTCGTTTGTTTTGAAAATTGCACGGAGTAGTATCAAAAAAGAGCCGGCCAAGAAATCAATACCTATTTTCCAAAATTGGACTGACACCTCCGTATACCTCTGTACATCTCCGTGTTCTGGCTCCTAGAGCTTGTACAAGCTAGAAATGGGACTGTGACGTATTTTAGTTCGAATGGTTATCGATGCAAGCCGCATTCTATTTTACGACCTGCTCGACTATGAAAGTACAGAATAATTTTGTGCCGCTCCGATTTTGAGTGGTTTACAATTTCTAGAGGTAGGCCTGCCGCTGGACCAGTTGAGTAATGTTTATAAAAATGATACAATTCTTTGACAAAAATTGCTTGGTCCACTATTATTGTGACAGCTAGTAACCATAAAGTTGCTTTTGTGAACTGTCAATCAGTACTGATTGGACGCTTGCAAAGTATATAAGTAGTTGGCGGGAGCATTTGTCTCAATCCCATTTCTAGCTTGTACAATGTAAAAGCTCTAGTCGTCTAATTGATTATTAGTCCATGATTAATGGTTTATCTAATTTCGATAGCTTATGAAATAAGATTGTAGTCGATTTTTAGTGATGCAGTAGTAGAGGTGTGTTTCTACCAAATTTCGTGGGCTCAAAACTGTGACGAATTTCGGTTGAAAAATATTGGAAATTGAAAAAATAGTACTTACCAGAAACACATCAAAAATTATTTGGTTCGTTCAATTTTGTAAATGATATTTAACTATTATTGTTGAGTTAATAAATGAGTAGGTACCAAAGTAAGTATCGTAAATTTAAATGATGCATTAGATACTTTGTACCAATGATCCGTCGGCTTTAGTCGCGCTAAATTTTGATTAATTTCCACTTGATTTTACGTGACGTACAAAATAATAAATTAACAGAATAGCTTACGTAGAGCATGGAAAATCTGACCAAGAAAGTTCCATTTAATTTTCTTGTCGGACCAAATAAATGAATGGTATCCACATGAATAATGTCTACAAAGTGCTATTGCAACTAGTGATCGAATGTTTGAAATAAAACGACCACTTTGATACTAAGGAAGCTAGTTTTCTTCTATTTGTTGCTATACTCATTGTATAAGTTGTAAGTTTACTTTAATGCTTTCAATAATAATTACTCTTACCCCTTCTTGCTATTTTCTATTAAATGAAATTCCTCTAGTGGTTTGTATAACGTTTGATTTTACTTTGAGGTCTCTGATCAAACTTTATTTCTCAAATTTGTTTCGGAATTATTTAGTTTTCTTAATTAAAAGAAAAATGTAAGTTTGCAGAGAGTAATTAATTAATTAAAATTTTGTTTTTTTGGTAAATATTGAATTAAACTCGTTTTCAAGTTTATAAAAGCTTTTTATTACTTTGTTTGTATTATTAAATAAAGATGATGTTATTTGAGCAACTTCTTCAAATTAATATACTTACCTTACGTTAAGGCAATGCTTTTAATTTGTATTTGAACAACATAAGACATTGCAATCTAATAAATAAATATTCATTTATTTTACTTTTTACTAATGAAATTATGTTCAAATTTGTACTCACTTAAATTAAATCAACTAAGGTTGGTTATTTTAAGTGGCAGTAATAATTAATAATTGTCCCTTTTTATAGCGTCTCATAACACTATAGTCTGTAGTAAATATGACTGTCTTAATTACCTAGAGCTGCCTAGAAAAAAAAAATCTATGCATTCAAAAGAATTATTCGACCTACTAAAACCGTTAAAAAATACTGTTACAGGCTCTGGATCCTAGATATATTTAGCCTATAAATATTATTTCAAACATATGGCATAACTCTCTATTATGACCATATGACTGGCTCTAGAGGTCCAGTTTTTGACCATTTTTCAATTATTAGTCGTCTGATTTTGCCAATAACATGCACAATGTCCTCTTCACTCCAAATGAGCATTGAGCAAAAAATGAGCCCCATCAGTGAACAAACTGTTGCGAAGAAACATTGAGCCAACTTGATTTTCAGCCCATTTGCCAAATAGGCGACGAAAACGATGGCCACCCGGCTTCAATTCTTATACGAGCTGGATAGAACCTTAAACCAAGATTTTTACTTACTAATTTTCCATAAAGTGGTTGGTCAGATGTCCAATTATTGCGCATGGTGCCGAATCGAGGTGTTTGGGTCTTCTTCGATGCTTTTCTCAAAAGCTGCGATATTTTCTTCGGTCGCACTCTTTTTTTTTCGCACAGCGTACGTTTATAAGTACTTAGTGGAAAGTACAGTTTTTCACGTCTTATTAGTTTAACAGTTATAATTATTACACATTAGGCGTTAGGCGTTATAAATAGAAAATTATATTTTTATAACAAGCTCTGGGTTAAAGTTGCCTTCGTAACTTGCCTCGTCCATCAATTTTTCACCGTCCGGAAATGGAATACTTTCTGTAATCATTACACAATATGCTATTATTGCTTAATCTCGATTAATTATAATTAAAAATTTCATTCACGCGGTAGCAGATCGAAGTTGTCAGATTTTATCAATCGATCACTATTAACAAACGCTTAATCTTCTATACAAGTAAATTCGGTGTCGTAATTAACGACATTAATTAATTTCAATCACCAATTAAATACTTATCGATGAGATAAGCGGACTACCATCACGATGCTATTTTGTAGGACAGGATTATAGGGTATAATTTTTTTTAAAAAGGATAAGTGATGAATGTCGTCGTTTGCTTTAACCGAGATAATGAGCGCCCGGGAATGAGTTAACAAGATTGTCGCGATATAAAAACATTAACTATTGTGTGGCTAGTAGGCGTCAAAGAATGTTTTTTATAAACGTTTAGACTGGTGTTGATTTGTTACCGTGAATAATGAACGAATGATTAATATGGTTTTCAAAGTTTAAGTCGAATAAGTTGCTCATTCTTAAAGCTCCATCTAATGACTACGCGCCCCCGGAGTAATTGTGATTTATTATTCGGCAACTCTACAAGTCATACATAAAATTCTAATTATAAAGATGTAACATATGCATCGAATGAACAATTTAAACTTAGGGTTTTATAAGAACATGCATTATAACTTATATTAACTAACATAAAAAGCTTCATTTGTCGGATTCTTCGTATTACGGAAAACTTTTACAAAATCCCGTTAAGACATATCTATAGGGGCCACCACACATCATGGATTTTATCTATTAGAATATTTTTCAATTTTGACTCGAAACTAGCTCCTTTCTGATTTTTAAAATACCAGACGAAATATACGTACAATAACCTTCTTTCGCTCTCCATTTAACGTTTTAATTATTTTATTATCAAATATTGTAGTAGTAGTGTGTATCAATATAATATAAAAAAAGTACAACATGACAACATGACTTAAATGAGAGCTTCAGTAGAAAAGAATAAGATAATACCTAGGGCTAATTGTATCAAGAACGTATAAGATCATGGTTCATCGTAAGATCAAAAGATCATCATTCAAGTTATGAGTAGTAAACTACAGATCACTATGATCTGACGTTGAACGTTGTTGGTACAATTCGCATCTATATAGTCTTCTTCTGGACTGTCTTGTCTTGTTCATGACTAAATTGATGGTTAGCTGAAAATTAATTGTGATACTGACTCAAAAGAGTTCTTAGAACTTGGAACAAGGTATAGGGTTTTCCAAGTAAGAGTAGGCTATATTCTCGTACTTTAGTTATTATCTGTACATCAAACATCAGTACACAGTCTGGGAAATTCTGCTACTCTATCTTATTTCTTACTGCACAATAAATAGCTTGGACAGTCATGATTGCCAACCCCTGCGACTATTGGTTTTGGAGTTGTCTAAAGTCTAAAGAATAAAGTATTAGTTATTGTTATTAGCATTTTGCGATCTCCAAAATCTGTTCGGCGAAGAAACGCTAGACGACAAGTCAAGAAGAGGTCGGTCTTAGAATTTTGATGACTAGACCGTTAACATCAATGAATCAAAAATTGTGAGGAAGAAGGAATGTGAGGAAATTGAACAGATGGGCGCCGCACGAGCTCTCAGACAACAACAAGACCGCCCGAATCCGAATTTTTACCAATTTGCTTAAGAGAAATAGCCAAAATCCGTTCCCTAATAAACTCGTCACTCCGAAGCTCGATGCCAAAAGTTTGTGTGTCGTTCGGCCAAACTCATAAGTGTATTCCAAAGGTGGCGAGTGACGTGTCGTGTGTCAAGTGGGACCGGAGCAGAATCATTTACTTGGAGATCATCTCCAACAGCCGCTAGGACAATGAATCAGAAGAGGAATGGCCAATGACAGTACAACATAAACAGCGACGTATACCTGGCCCAGATTGATGGCCTGTATCCTGCAATTTAGCTGAAAAGAACGCGCAAAATGATCAGCCCTACTTTCCAACCGAGAGTCCCACGGACTACCTCATCAACCGCTTACTGAAAATTGGCAGGTTGGCACAGCTTATGACGATTTGGACGTTGGTTGAGGATGTCAAATCGTGGATTGCCTCAAAACCCCAGCATCTTCGTCAACGAAATCGACCGTCTTCCAAGCAAATGCCTAGAAGTAATTGACGTAATTCCCGAATAATAATTGTGTTATTTTCAGTTCGTTATTGGTTATATAATATGTTACAATACGTATAACTTTTAAAAAACGACGCATAATCGTGCATTAACCTAATATGCGTGCGTTTAGCGTAATCAGTAAACTTGCTGACAGTCGGCTGCTTACAATCCTATAAACCCTATGCTGAGAGTCAGCATAGAGCATACGATGAATCGATGAATTATAGTTGCCAGAGTGCTATTATAGTGCTGTTGTGCTGACTCTCAGCTCTCAGCATACGGTTTATCGGGTTGTCAGCAGCTGAATGTCAGAATGTCAGCATACTCAACATTAAAGTTTACTGATTAGGTACTTTAGGCAGCTTTATCCGCTACATGTTTTCTCAAGATATCAGTCAGAATTTTAAGAAGTATCGTATTGCAAAATATTTGAAAAACTAAATTGTTTTATATCAAAATCAAATTCAATTTTGAGTCTTAAGGCAGCCGTTTTTGGATGTAGAAGAAATCGAATCAAAGCATTAATTTAACTAATTGGTGATAATTACAATATTATGGATAGATGTTTTTCTCGTTTCTAAAGTTGAAAATTGTTTTCAATGGAAAAGATTTCAGAGCGTATTGTAACCACCGAATCGAACGCAGCTCATTCGGACGCTATTCTCAACTGTTTTCAAAAACTTTCCAACGTCGTAATATAAGGGTTTAGTGTAACTGGAGATTGATTTGATTAAATACAAAAATTTTTTTGTGTTACTTCCGTTGTTTCTTTTTATTGTGCCAATCTGGGAATTAAATTGCCAAGCTTTGTAATGAATTGCATCAGAGTGTGCATTGAAGAAGCTTAAATTAAAGTCCATAATAGATTCTGTTCTAATAACTCAATTATCTCTTTTGTTTTACAGCATAATTTTCTCTAAAGACATAAGTAATATAAGTAATTGTTCACTAATTTAACTAAATTTATCAAGTTTAGGTGTCCACTAAAAAAACAGTAATTTGGTTATAGCTCCCTTACCGTATGAGTAATATGAGTATGAGGGTATGGGTGGTAAATGCATCGTGCACTTAAACTCCCGATACGAAGTACGAGCATACGAGCACAATATGACAATTGAAATTATAATCTTCATATAATGCTGTTGTAGTAAAACACGAAATGCAAGGAAGCATCATAACTTGATGCAGCCACAACACTTAAATAGCGTTTAAATGCTGTTGTTGAATAACATAGAGAAAACCTTTAGGGGACTGTGTTGTAGATAAAATATAAACTCGGTCTAATTTTAATATAAATAAGTTTATATAAATTTGAACATCTTTGTCGCAATTTCCTTTTTCCGTTTCTAGTCAAATGCGGCAGTTGTGAACTACATAATACAAAATTACATCTGTAGTCGATGTTTACCACAAACTATAAAATGAATAAATATTAGCTTAGAAATTATATACCAACACACAACACAGTCACAACCACCTCTAGTTTATAAAATATAAATTATGTGGAAGGTATTTTTGTTTAGTTGAGTTGGGTAAATATGTTTAATAGTGAGGGTGATATTTTTTTAATTATGTCAATTAGAGGCCGACAACCTACATTAAATTTGTAAAAAAAAAGTATTGCGTTAAGGGTTTGCGTAGAATATTCAACCCTATCAAGTTACTTGCACCTTGAGGAAAATCGAGGACCTTAATGACAGTAATAATCAAAGTAGTAGTTGCTTTACAAACACTTAAATTCCAACTCGCTGGCTATATAAAAGTAGTGAAGCACTTGTATAACGAACATTTATGATCGCATCCCTTGAGAATGGCTCTCGCTCGTTCTTCGAGTTAGGAGTTAGCTTTTGTTTTTCTCTTTTTTAACAATATTTTGTTATGGTTTTAGTAATAACAGCTTTTTTATTATTATTGTGTTCTTATTTACTCGATATTTAAAAAAAGAAATTAATGGAAATTTGTTAAAAATGTAAGGCTTTCTTATGTACCTATGTAATATTATTTTCTTTCGCGGTAGGTATATTTTACTGTTATAAAGAACATTTTGTGCCACATTTAGTTTCTTTTACCTATAATAAACGTAATCGTTTGTTACTACACCGTAATAGACCTTATTCATTAGCAATATTTTTGTAATATCAGTAATTGATTATTAATTACCCTTAACTTTCTTTCTATCGTTCCCTCGTCAAATCTAATTTGTTTCAAAAGATAAGCTTTGTTATAAATACTAACTGATGTAAAACTTAAGACAGTTATTGTTGTACGTCGAATCACTATCGGCTATAATAGTAGTAGGTATTGTTATTAAAAAAGTGTTAAAATAAAAAATTAATTCGTGAAAACTTCATTGGCGCGACATAAAAGAAAATCTGTCAAGTGCAGAAAACAATAAATTATAACTATTATTAAGAACATTAGAGTCTTCAAAGAGCCAATAACTGCTTTCGTTTCGTTCATTAAAAGCATTAAATTGCAAAGGAGTCAGTTTGACTCCACGTCAGTGTTAGTGGAAAAAAGTTCACGTCTGTGGTTACGGGTTAAACGTAGGTAAATGTGATGCCGAAATATTTTTACTCTGGTGAAACTTGACTAATTTGTAGCAAGTTGACGTTTATAATAGTTAGTTAGTATGTTGGGTACACCAAAAAACGATGCACTTTTTGATTGGAATGTGCCACTTTCTGTGGTCAAGTCATGCCAAAAGGTAATTTTCCATACCCTGTGTCCGTTCTCAAACCCGAACATACGAATTTAACATTGCATGAACGTTTTTGCCGATTCCTGCTCGCCAATTCAACCGACAGAAAAGCTAATGGTACCAATCAAAAGGTAAAGTGATTGCACATCCAAAGGTACTAATTACAAGAGTAAAAGATAAAATATTTAGTTTAAAATACTAAATTAAAATTGGCGTTTTTTAAAATTTAAATTTAATATGATATGCCTTGATTTCCAATTTGTTTCAAATAACTCAAATAGGTAATTTTAAAAAGTATTTAGCCTTCTTGAATATTCCCGTTCATAATAACTTAAAAATGAATAACTACTGCAATGAAGAACGAATTTTCATGGTAAAAACTTTTTACAGTGGTGTTAGCTTACGGAGGGTTAGAGATTTGTTTGCCGTTAATTTTGATAACAGACCTATACCGTCTTTAAGTACCATTCACCATTATGTGCAGAAATTTGAAAGATCTCGAAATATTTCTGTCGAATCAGAATCTAGGGGTGGTAAGTAAGATTTTTTTAACGTTAAAACACTAAAATCAAAAATAATTATATCGCAGGAAATCGACAAATAGAATTAGTTAATCACACTGAAGAACGTGTTTTGGCGACGGTGAACTTGGACCCGACAATTAGTTTAAGACAAATTGCTGTTGAAGTAGGTGTATCTAAAACATGGATATGGGACATACTTAGAAAGCACAAATATCACCCCTATAAGGCACAATGTCATCAAGAGATTTTCGATTTTGACGAGGAGAGCAGGAGTGTATTCTGTGAATAAATGCTAGAGCGCGCTAATGCTGATCGTCGCTTTTTGTCTACAGTTTGCTTTACAGACGAGTGTACTTTTACACTCAATAACGAACCAAACGTTCAAAACACTCGCTATTGGGCCCAAGAAAATCCTCGAGTGAATATTAGTACGCGAACTCAGTATCCTCAAAAAATTAATATCTGGGCTGGGATTTTTAACAAGAACATTATTGGCCCGTTTCAAATCGAAGGAAATTTAAATTCGGAAACTTATTTAGAATTATTAGTAACCAAAGTTGGGTCTGCATTAGAAGAAGTTGCAAGAGAAAATCAGGAGATCTGGTTCCAGCAAGACGGCTGTCCTGCTCATTTTGGCTTAGTTGTTAGAAATTTTTTAAATGATTCGTTTCCAAATCGTTGGATAGGTTGAGGTGGTGCTATAAATTGGCCAGCAAGATCACCTGATTTAGCACCTTGTGACTTCTTCTTGTGGGGTCACCTTAAAAGTAAAATTTATAAAAGACGTCACCCAGATATTAATTCTTTGAGGGAGGCAATAGAAACCGAGTGCCGGTTAATTACCGAAAGACAAGGCTAACGTTAGAAACGGTTTTTATAATAGATTGGGGTATTGTTTGTTTCAAAACGGGAGTTTGTTTGAATATTTATTGTAATTTTATTTTTCCTTGTCTTTAGATTTTACAATAAAGTTTTAAAACCCTATTTTTATAATTTAGTATTTTGAACTAAATGTTTTATACCATTTTACTCTTTAGTACCTTTGGATGTGCAATCACTTTACCTTTTGATTGGTACCATTAGATTTTTTGTCGGTTGAATTGGCGAGCAGGAATCGGCAAAAACGTTCATTCCAATATCGAATCCGTATGTTCGGGTTTGAGACCGGACACCCATATGAAGTCGCTTGAAACTTGAAACTCCATGTAGAACACCAAAATAACGGCCATTAAAGATGGCTCTCACGCCGCATGAATTTTTTGTATATCAGGTCCTAATGGTCCGATTTCCACTTTTTTTGCTTGAAAGCTTTCATGAATAGTAAACTTTTGGTCTCTATACATTTATTTCTGCACCTAGGCTTAGCCCAAGTTTTAAAATCTGAAAATCTAACTTTTCTCCCGTAGGTAATTCATTGATAAGTCACTTTGTAACTAATTGTGCTCAATATTGTTTTTTCAGACCACAAACAAGGGTTTACGTCTATCGTGTCCCGTATATTATGATAAGAAAGGATTGTCTTTTGTTTTCATAAACAACTGAAATGGACCAGGCTTATTTACTTACGTTTTTATATTTTTCCGCCCCTGTGTTTATACAACTCGATGTACACCTATGAATGCTAGAAACTCCCAACGCTTGATACTGAGAGTGAGAGCCATGTTAAGCTTCTGGACTTCCCCGGGGAAAATATATTTGCGGGGAAATGCAAAAAAGATTGCCGGGGTCCGGGGACGGGGGACTTCCCTTGTATTCGACGTAGGACGTAGGTATTTGAACTTCGAACTTCGAGCCGATTAAACGTTATCACGTTTTCATTTACACTCAACTTGTATTTTTTGTAAGTACCTACATTTTATTAATTTAATAATTTGTTCCCAATCCTAATTTAGAGATGTAGATGTAGCTTATTTATTTAAACATCCGAAGAATAACTAATAAATAATTACGTATTTTACTTTCAATGCCAAATAAGTAATTATTTTTTGTTTAAGTAGTTGTGTGTTTTTCCTATAAGTAAGACAAACTACACACTCGTATTTGAGTATAAAAAAAATTTGGGTTTTCCTTTTTCACAACGTTCACTTATCATTTATCAATAAAGCCGTTACCTCGTATCATTATCCTTATCTTGCATCTTGCATCCAATACCTAACTAGGGTAGTTCTGCTTTTTTGGTATGTTGTCTACTGGGTGTCGCATAAACAATGAGACAATAGATAGAAAACTTTTCATAAATTAGACTTCACTGTAAGAGGCACTTAACCTAACTTTTCAGTTTTAGATTAGCTGATTAGCTATAAATTTGCTACCTGTAACAATACTATAAATAGATAAATTTAAGGTTATCATCTAAAATCTAAAAGATGATTAAAAAGCACAAAAATTAGGTACCTACTTAGTCCATGTGCGTAAGTTCAATCTTTTACCGTAAATGGCCTAGGTTTAACCCTTAAGTACTATCATGGGGTGTTTCGACATCCCAGGCATCAATTTTTGCTTAAAAACTTCTAAATTATTATATATGCGTTCTTCAGCTTCTAGGTATTCTCCTACAAGTACTACAATGCCTTAAGCATACCACAAATCGCAATTCGCTATTTTTCCAGTTTTTGAGAAACAATAGGTTGGGGCCTCCAAACACCCCACGATAGTAGTTACATAATTTGTGACTATTTTTTTAAAAGTCCGCTTTTTTTCTAATCGAAAATTTGTCAAATTTTTGGTTGAATTATTATCAAGAGACTTGAAATTATTCATTGCATATCATGTTTTGGAAGGTAAATGAACAAAACTTAGTTAGATTTTGAGTCCAATGTGCTATAAACGTATCTTTGCGAATTTAAAAAAAAGGTCAACAAATTAATATGCTTGTCAGAATTTTTTTATGTGATGATAATGCCGTTTTTCTTTTTCAAAAAATGAAGTCACACCTTCAGGCACTTCCCCAAAAAAATCAATATCCTAAGAACTGTCATTATATATTATAATTATATTTTTATGAAACAATGTTTTTAATTTAAAAAAAAGTGCTTTTACGTAAATCTTGAATTTTTTCAAGTATGCCAGTAGTAAACTCAAGACTTGCTTTATTACCTTAAAACATAAAATTACCAAAAAATATGCATTATCACCGAAAAAACTGACTATAAAAACCGGGGTGTCGAAACACCCCACAATAGTAGTTACGTGATTTGAAAACACGATAGTACTTGAGGGTTAATAGTCTTTACATGGTAAAGAGCGCTAAATGCCCCCTTAAGGAGAAGCTGGTACTTAAGGAGCGTTTTAGCACACGGGCCTTAGTTTAACCTACGGAATCTATGACTATACGATGTCTCATTGCTAATGAGACATGAGACACCTTGTATAACGAACACTTACACTACTACTACTACTACTACTACTTTTGTGCACTGTATCTCGGACACCATTAGGTCTACAGCGACAATTCTTATCTCAAATTGTAGAAAATTTAGTCTGGTTTTAAAAAAAAATTGCTGAAAAATTAATCCTTCAGGGTCCAAACTGAGAGAAACAGAAAGAAGTTAAAAGTTTCGCGATTTCTTGAATTTTTGACAAAGATCCGAGGTCTACCAAGGTCAAATGTTGGTTTGCCTTTGATATAGTGTTATACACAACACACAACATACCAAAAAATCAGAACTACCCCATTTGATGCAAGGTAGGATGTGGAAATTTACTGGACTATAAAAATCACGAGGATTTTTTGACATATATACGGAACCCCATAGACGTAAACCCCTTTTTGTGGTGTAAAAAGGGATATTGAGCACAATTAAAAAATGATTTAACAATGAATTACTCGAGAGAAGTGAAATTTTAAGGTTTTTGAAAATTGTGCAGAACCCTTAAAGTGAAAACATAAATGCATAAAAACAAAAAGTCTCTTCTTCACGAGAGCTTTGACACAAAAAATTAAATCAAAATCGAGCCAGTGGGAGCGGAGATACAAAAATTTAGTACTGGCAATGGGGCCATCTTCAATGGTCGTTATTTTGGTGTTCATAAGTGGCTCTCTAATATGCAAAGTTACCTTGTGGTATCAACTATGACCACAGAAAGTGGCACATTTCAATCAAAAAACATTTTGACTTCTTTAGCTGTGTAACCAACGTACCTACCTTAATTAAAACAGTTTGTCTGCTTCCGTATTTGATCTACCATTTTTGTCTACCGAAAAACCACTTTATATTTTAAGTAAATGAAAAGTCTTACTAGTTTCGCTGAAACTGGCGCAATCAGGGAATCTTTTCAAATGTACGTTGGTTTTTTAATAAGAATAGTAAACAAATACTGTAAATGCTCACCGTGACCCAATTTTTCAATTTATTACCTACTTTTAATTGTAACATTATAATTTTAGGGGTCGTTAGTCATGCAGTGGCATTCAGATATAAGCCACAGTTTAATTCAAGCAGTTCGCGATAGAAAGTCAGGAAGAGTAGAACAGTTACTTAGTTCTTATGGTCTATCTTTCTCAAGAAATTCTTCAGAAGGAAGTGTTCTTCGCGATGCCCTTGGAATTGTTGAACTACTCTTGGACCACAAAGCTAATGTTGACGCCCGAAAGAAAAATGGTGAGACCAAGCTATCTTTTGATGTTAAAAAAACATATTTAATGTACATAAAGATCAGGTTAGAGCATCGTCCTGATGTTAATAATAAGAGTAACAGAATCTGTCTTAAAGCTGCAGACGCTGACAAAAAATATAGAATTATTGTTGAAAATCTCCTTAAGAATGATTTTGTTGTTGAGTTAGATGATGTTAATACTTGTGAACTACTACAAGTCGCCGTTGAGAAAGGATATTTGAAAAATGTTGAAGCTTTTTTGAAGGACGGAGCCGATGTTAATATGTTATGCGACTTGAAATATAAAAAAGGTTTTACCCTTTTACATAGTGCGGCCGCAAATAGCCACGAAGCAGTAGTTAAACTATTGATAAGCTATGGAGCTGACGTAAATGCTGAAGATGAAACTGGAGAAAGTCCAATATCTTATGCTATGCAAAATGTTGACTGTAGAGTAAGAGACGAGCATATTTACAAACTAGTCGGGCAAATGACAAGCATTGCACTTGGTGTCGATGAAGACGTTAAATATCAAAATGGAGAAAGTCCAATTATTGACCCTATTGTGAACATCAATTTAAATATTATTAAAATACTTTTAACTAATGGAGCTAATGTAAAAGGTCACAAACTTTTGAACACTGCTGTTAAGTATAAATTTAAGGAAATTGTTGAAATTCTATTGCAACATGGAGCCGATGTTAACGCTACTGATGACAATAAAAGAACAGCATTGCATTTTACCTCTTATTTACACCCATTGGAGCTTTCTGGTGCAAAATATTGTAACGACAATATTAACGCAGAAATCGCCAAAGTGCTTTTAGGCAGGGGAGCTGATGTGAATGCTCAAACTAACTATAATATTGTAACGACCCTTCATCATGCTTGTTTAAGTGGATATCCGCAAGTCGTTGAAGCTCTTTTGGAATATAACGCCGATATTAATATTTCAGCTAATAACGGTGCAATGGCGCTACACTTTTCTGTTCTAGGAGGCAATGAAATAATCATCAAAATGCTTTTGAACAAAGGAGCCGATGTAAATGCTAAGCTAATAAATGGAGTGACTGCCCTTTTTATTGCAACTCGACAAGGCCATAAAGAACTTGTAGAAACATTGCTAAGGTGCGGTGCCAAAGTTAATTCTAACGTTGTACCGAGCTTAACATCACCCATCCACATTGCTGCTTATAAAGGTCATTTAGAAATTGTCAAGATTCTCTTAAAATTCGGTGCCGATATTGACTCGAGAGCAAAATATAGTAAAACGCCACTTCACATTGCTTCTGCTAAAGGGAATAAAGAAATTGTTGCAACTCTTCTACAACATGGTGCTGATATTAATATTACTAGTGCAGACAATCGTACACCACCTTGTTGCTCTACTTTACTCGACATTATTTCAATTTATAAACAGCACATTATTAAGATGAAAACTGCAAATTTATACGTAAGTAGTAGAAATTTGCAACGCATTCGTACTTCCGATTGGCCAGAATATTTGCAAAATAAATGTGAAGAAGAAATGCAAAGGATGAAAAGTTGGAAGATTAGTAATAGTAACGTCTCTTTACACGATATCTTGACAAAAAGCATAAATCAGTTAGCGGCGTATGCAAGAAATGAAAATATACTGCGTGTCTTGAGATCACACGATTATAAAACTGAATTTCCAATATATGCCGACATTATATATGGTCGTTTTAGGAAGGGGGTAGAAAGAGGAGAGTTGTTGGAACGAGGCAGTCAATTTTTCCATTCCATCTTTAACGGCTTACCCTCGTTACCACAAAATTGTATCGAAGAAATTGTTAGTTACCTTGATAACGAATATTTGAGAATTTCGTTGGAATCTTTCATGCCTACTAGTGTCATTAGTTTTTGTACCTAGTGCTGAAATTTATACATTGGGTTTATACCCAGTATATACTTACTGTACAATAAACAACATGTTAAAGCTTTTGTTTTATTGAGTAATAAGAAGTAAATAACCACGATATGTAATAATAAATTAACAAAACAGGGTGGTAGTTTTTCTTTTCTTTTGCTAATTGAATTTCTATTAATTGTGCACCTTATATCTCGTTTAACAACCTTTTCGTCTGAAAGCGGTAAAATTTCTTCTGTAGAATTTGAATTCTTTTCCTGCTTGTCTTGCACTTTCTCATTTTCACCTTTCACTATTACGAGACGTGGGGCATATCTAATATTCGCTCTTCCTCCTTATCCACATCGGTAAGGCCCTCCGATATTTCTAGCTTACTCCCATTATCTGAAACATCGACTCCCCCACTTTTTTCTATCGATACATAACTAGCTTTGTAAATAAATCTTTTTCTTTCTTTTTAAAATCGTGTAAGTTACTTTTCGGTACAAGCTTGTAAATTTTCTCACAGTTCTAAGACTGAAAATACTATTGGAAAGCTCAAGTGCATACGATGACTCTACTTCTTCGACTGCGGAAAGATTTTTATGGAAGACCGAAATCTATTTGGACATGCGCAAGATATTCCTGATCATAGGCGTTTTTGCTATAAATTTATCACATTCCTTATTGGAGAAATTGATTTCTCTCCTCGTTTTTCAATTTTCGTTTCTTGTAGAATATTGATTGTCGTCTAGTGTAATTCCACCTTCTCGAGACTTGCAACTCGTTAGCTGCTTTAGCGAAAATTTCTACCTATACATCTTCGATGAGCTAGTTTCTTGTAATATTTATATTATACACTTTAACCGGATCAATTTTTCCCGACGAATCCTCGAATGTAAATTGTTTGTAAAATTCCATTAGTTAGTCCATAGGTTCGATTGGATTTTATTATTGATGTTTAATAAAATATTCCCTTATTTTAACTGCGTTTTATAGTCAACTGTTGTTTCTAAGCTCATTACTAGAGGACTATTTTTGTAATTGATTTGGTTACTCTAGTGACTAGAGACTAGTCTATAGACTCTTTCATTTCAAGATTCGTCGCTTCTATATTACCTTATATCATTTTCTTCATTTAATAGAGAATCTAAATGACTGCAGAGTAAGATTATCCGCTTAAAATTCTACGTTATTAGTTATTATTTATCACGTTCTTCAAATTGCTTATTTCGTTTTAAGCGTTACTAGTAGGGGAGTTCAGACAGTACCATTAGACTTGAAGTCTTACAGAAGTCCCGTGCATCAATACTGTAAATGTGCATTGATTGAAAGCGACTCCTGGAGTTTTCACGTACACTTACAATCCAGTTTACATTAAGCTGTCTCTATCTGCGAATATTACCATCACATTCAAGTAATATTTATACTGGCAATCCCGAAACAAACACCAACGCAACTCCTTTAGTAGAAAAATTGATAGCATTTTTTCTTGATTTAATAACACCTCACACAATCAGCAAATTGAAACATTTCTAATCAACGATTTAGTATGAATTAATATGATTACGTCTAATACCAAAAAGCTATCAGGTAAACATTAAAACGGCGTTTTTGTTCAATTGTAGTTTACAATATTGGTAGCTTCACAAGTTGTAAATTCGAAAAATTGTTGAAACGTCTACCCCAAACACTTCTTTGGATGTAAAACGAATTTACACACTTCAATGATTTCCAACGCGTCTTTTATAAATCTCCTCAAAGTTTGAACGAATCATCTATATATCTATATGACAATTCTGTACTTTTTGCCCTAAATAAAAAGTAAAAGTTGGAAGAAAATCATTAAACTTTAAAATTTATCAATCAAAAACTTAATATGTACTAAGAAAAACGACAAAAAAATTAAAAAATATTTATGCAATACGAAAAATTTACTTAAAAGTTTTACGAACTTGCTTGTTAACGTAAAATTTAAATTTAAATTAAATTTTTTACACGTGCCCAACACGTGGAAAATTATTAATTAATTTAAATGTTGATAAAAAATACAACCTTTATGTCTAATAGTACGTGAATAGATAGAAATCAATATCTTTTTATTGAGTAGTAAAGTAACATAAAAGTCGTTTTTGGTTTAGCAATTTATTATCATGAATAGATGAAATTCAATCAATGTCTCGCAATTCAAAAAATTCAATCAATAGGAAAGACATCAATAATTGCACATTACTTATCTCTATCTACGAACGTAAGTGACCAAAGTTACTTTTTTCTATTCATTTTATATTTGGGGTAAAACTGATCAAAAATGATTTCTAATACATTTTACTACACAAACTGAATTACTAATGCCAATATTTTCTTTGTGAGCGATGTAATGTGAATAAAATAAGTTAATTTGGTTCCAAGGAGGCTTAACATATCGTTCGTAGTAAGTGATGGGTACGAAAATGGATTAAATTGACATTTTGAATTCTTTACATTTTTATTTAATGTTAGAACTTTGTAAAATATTCTAGACTGGTTATATTATACGCGAAGTTATACAAAAGAAGTTTAAAACTTAATCTAAGAAAGTTTGGGAGGGATTATTAATTAATTTACTAATTAGTACTATTAAATTCAGTTACAACTTCACTGCTTGTAATTTAGTTGTGCCAAAATACAGGTTAGAATCCTCAATAATAAGGATATTATGATATATATGGAGATTGGAAAACCTTGTTAAATCCAATTACTCGACGGCTCGTTGTTAGCCTTATTAATTTATTTCTACAGAACACTGTAATTTTGAGATCTCGACTTACTTACCGGACTCTTCTGTCCCATCCAGTTTTATTGTGCGATTTTTTTTGTCAGCAAGAGAGCAGATTCTTCTCTCTTCACTTGGTTCAGAGAGATGATCCTGTCTATGCGGGTGTACTCAATTCATTTTACTCCACTCAGGAGATTATTTTTATTGAAAATCATCAGTCATCAGTTTTCTTCACAGACATTTATGACTTTAATAAAAGTACCTACTAACTATTACCTACTATAATAATACGTCTCAAAGTAGACGAACGCAGATAAGCAGACGAACAGTAGAAAGTAGAACACCTAAGAACAACAGTGCCGACGTGCCGACAATTATTACACTCAAAAGATTGAAGCTTCAACTACAAGAGCGTGAGACGAAAAGAACGTCGAAAAAGAATGAACTTTTTCCTTCTTGGGTTGTTATATATTCCACTATGCTCCGAAATATTCTTTGTTTTTGTGTTGATGTACTTTTACTTAATAAAAACTTGTGTTCTAGTTGCTATCATGTTCTAAAATTGTGTAATTTTATCCGATTTGTGAGCACCGCCCTTGCAAACTTAGGTAGGTATAGAAGTTTCGTGCTTTCTCGAAGTAACTTTTTAATCTTTCTTGTAAAAGCTTGCGAGTGGTGCACTTGAAGAGGTCGTAAATTCTAAAAGATGAAATGAAAATATTTGCAGGTATGTATTGCGAAATCTGTAACGCGAAATGGATGTTCGCGACATTTTTAACTACAATGCTACTGTGCTAACAGTTAAATTTAATTGAAGTTTGGGTTTTAAATTGTGGTAATCACTAATTAATTTGGTAAATATTGTTGTTGACTGTTATCATCTTACAGAAAATATTAAGATTATTTATACATAACAAATTTTTGTTCTTTTTATTGCCCACTATTTATTGAGCTATGCGTAAAACTTGTTACATATCTGCAGTAAAAACGATTTAAATCGTTCCTGCAACCACTATTCACATACACTCGATCTAGTATTAAAAATTGATTAAATATTAAGTAGCTAGAAGATGTGTAAAACTAGTAGTACGTGACTTTGTAATAATTAATAAAGATTAAGTTGTATTTTAACGCCTTTTCAGAAGACGCACTTATACCAATATAATTGTAGCTTTAGGCATCGTATCATAACAGACTTGACTTAAGTACATGAATTTATAAATACGTAAATACATAGTAAGATTATAAATTTTATTGACCTTTAAGAACATTTGTTTCACTTAGTCAATTATGCTAAATTATTGTCTGCTAGCTTCTAAGAAAATAAAATTCTTGGTAAGGAAAAAGAATGAAATTCAAGATTTTATTTCTGAAGACTGATGCTCGTTATAACGCTTAATTGAGGTAATTCGCTATCTTTTAAAACTTTAGAATTATTTGTTATAGCCGCGTACTTACTACATTTCAATAATTCGATTTGGTCGCGTTTGTATAGATATAGAAATGTCCCCAAAAACTATTTTGGGAATTTCAACACTTCAAAATCAAAAGAGTCCCGTTTGAATTCTCAAACTTCAATGGCGGTATAGTCTCGATCAGTTGTTAGACTCTTTATATTCAAATGGTTGATGGTTGGTAACTTATAACAGTTGTTAAGATCTTAAGGCGTCGTTTTCACAAGCGAGAAATGTCAGAGACTGCCAGAGAGAGCTACCTTGACTGCAAGTGCGAGAAAACTCAAAGAAGTCTTGCAGAAGTCGCTTGCAACACTGTTTACTCTTGCTTGCAATTAAACAAGGCCTAATGGCCTCTTCTTCACATGCGAGAAATTACAGGAAGAGAGAGAAAGGCAGAAACTAGCCTAATGTCTTGGAACTTGGAAGTCTTGCAGAAGTCGCTTCTAATGCACATTTACAGTATTACAAACGACTTTCGCAAGATTTTCTAGGTTTTTCTCGCACTTACTGTCCAGTTTACATTAAACTAGTTTATAACTGACAGTCTCTCTGACATTAATAGCGGGACATGTCGCACTTGTGTAAATGACGCCTTAGAATTTTCTTAAGTAAGTTGCGAGTTGTTAATCAATGGTGTGCAGACTCCACAGACACTTAAAGAACTAAATCGCCTATACTAAAATTGATAGTTGTTGCTACTTCTGTTTTTCTTATCAGGCAGACGAAAGCTGCAAATTTGAAATTATCTTTCTCGAGATTCTTCTACACTTTCTGTAGTGACTTTTCAGTCTGCCAATTTACCATTTGCTTGTCTGTATATGTCTCTTCGTGTGACCATTTTTACAAAAATAAAATTTGACTTCCATTCATCGAAGATTTTAAAATCATACTTCTCTTTTAATTGAAATATTCAGTCGTAGATAAAGACAGTTACAATTTATTCATAAACTGAACTTCCTCCGCAGAAGCCGTATAGTGACTTTTAAAGTAGCGCCGATTTGAGAGCCTCTCCAAGGCGCTGGGAAACCTCGCACCTCATCCTGGTAAACTTTCGCCCACTGTTAATCATAGTAACGTAACAATACAACTTGTCTACGTTATTTATTGTTAGACGTAACAAAATTGTATATTTCTGGAAATTTTTTTAGATATTATATAAACGCATAATTGTACGCTATAACGCTATACATTACTCGTGGATAAACCGTTTCCCTCACATATTATATTGTGGACTTTCCCGACTCGCCTCACAACTCGTGTGCAAAACTCGCAAATGCTTCAGCGTAATTCTCAGTTTCTCATCTCAGCTATTGTTTTGACAAGCAAATGAATAATTTTACCCATAATGAAAACAGGTATTTATTAAATAAGTGGGTTATTTTTAAATATTGTCCACGAAAGGTGTTTGAAATCTACGATTTTTGAAATAGCTTTCAATCTCGAGTGGATAATATCTAATAACTCGCGTATGCAACGTTTTATCCAATATTGCATAAAGGCAAATAAAATTTGGTTATAATAAATTTGATTACATGTCATTGCAAGTTGACAATTGTTTTTAATACGGTCTGCGATGATAACACAGTGGATTATTCATAAAATAACCTACGTTGCTAAGGGTAGCGTATAGATTATTTGTTGCTAAGATTAGCATGAGTTATTATATTGTTATCAAATACTGTGGGTCTAATATTTATAACTAATACGTATAACTTTATGCGTTTTTAAGCATTTTTCCTTAATTGATCTTCAGCGCCATCTATTGGCCTGAGTTGCTGTAAGTGGTAGTTAATCTTCGGGTAAATAAAAATTGAAAATTGAAATTTTGTGTTAAATCTTCAAATAACAATTTATATGAGTTTCTATTAGTTACTCAACCGTTAAAACTAGCAGAGAAAACCATAATTCTCCATTGACATATTGACGAAATTGACAGCTGATGCGTATTCCAGCAACTCAGACAGCTAGAGGTGCCATTAAATTTATGCTATTCCTGTTATTTGGTTAGTTGTACTTGTATAGCTTTTTTTGTAACGTTCTTTTTAACTTACGCCACCTATAGAGAGGTCACAATAGAGAATAAAGGCCTCTCTTAGAGAAGTCAAGTAGGTAGGTAATTGTTGAAATCTGCGTAGCTCTGCGTTGAAAGCTCGGGTCTCAACCAAATTTAATTTTTTTCAACAAAACTTGTATTTAAATATAAAACGTGGTTGTATTTGAAAAGACAACATCTGGGGATGTCAGGCAGGTAATATTTGCTGTGGGACATCTCTTTATGTTTTTTTGCATAAATGCACTACTAGCGGCCCCGTAGCGTAAATAAGCGGTAAAAAGCCTTAAATGGTATAACCAGATTTCAACAATTACCTACCAACTTGACTTCTCTATGGGAGGCATCTATTCACTATTATAATCTCTCTGATGCTGGTGGCGTAAGTCATCAAGAACTTTACCTAGCGAAATTACTATACTATTTGTTGTTAACGTAGTTTACTTCGCTGTAACCTGTAACTAAAGAAGTAAAACGTCATATAACTATTGAAAATTGAATAAAATTGGTAATAATGAACTTTTAGTATTTATAAATTTTATTTCTATTTCTTTAACGGTAATAATGTAAGTAATAATGCTAATATTAGTAATAACTGTTTATTTTATTTTTCAAGTAGTAAGTAATAAACTAAATAATGATGTTCAATTGTTATCTTCCATAGCACTCTTGCTACAATGATATTTCTATTAAATTGATATAAATTGCATTTTTGCGATTATTTTATGATGTAAAAGCTATGATTTATTTAAATCGTTGAATTCAGAATATAAACAAAATTTCTAATAAAAAACAAAAAATTGGTATTCCATTTAAAATAAGAAAGTTTGAATGGCGTACATTCTGAGAACTACTGGCCTAAAACAAACAATTATTGCTTCTTTCATTGTTATTCTTTTATAAAATAAGCAATCTCGTATCTTCTAAAATTGAACACCCTGTATACTATACCTATTATAGCGGACACACTTTATAAGCTTTTTGTGATTAAAATAATCTACAAATCAATTAAAATTTTTTGATTCATTTACAAAATGCCCTCTATTTGTTATTTGTTTTCGAAGGTAAATACCTATTTACACCTCAAAAAGTACACAAAAGTAAGCTTTTAATAAAATTTTAATTAAAATAGCCATTGTGGTTTAAATTAAACAACGTGCGTGAAATAGTTAGTATTTTTTCTTCACTTTGTTTTACAAATGAAAAGCTTTTATATTGAAAAACTTTGATAAATTAGTTTCTTCAACTACTACTAGGCGCTTTTTTTATTTCAAAATTGGAAATTTGTGTCAGAATCGACTCGTGTAAATAAAGTGTTATTTTTATATCATCAAATACTTAAATAATATAAAAAAGATGATACAGTAGAAAAAAAGTTATATTATTATTAAAAAAACAAGCTCTAAGCTGGTCGATACGGCCATGCTCAGAGCTAATGCCGCGAGGGCCAGCTACTCATTTGCTTTCAGTGACTCGTTCTGTGAGCTTCGCGACGTAAAATCCGGAAGTTATTCGTGTTTTCCGTGGTGCGTGCTCTCGTTTAAAGTTTGTGCGCTTTTGAATTTATATTGTTTTTGTTATTTTTAGTGATTAAAATTATTAATTGCATCGAAGGTAAGAATTTTGATTACGTTTATAAAATTAATTTTTTATTTTGCATATTGCGGTCTTTTTTAGTTGTCAAAATATTTTTACGCGTTTTCAAAACTTTACTCATCTGAATCGCACAGATTGTTTCTGCACCTGCAGTAAACTTTCTTTAAAAGTTTTATTGTAATAGGTATTATTATCTAATTTTTAATTGATAAAAGAAACGAAACTTAACAAATTGCTAATTTTCAACATTTATTAATCAAAACTTTTGTTAAATATTATACCAAAGAACGATTTAATTTAATTAATTTCCAACTCGTCAAGTTACTTTAAAACTTGGGTTACTTTTATTTGAAGCGTAATAAAATATACAGGGTGATATTTACGGTAGACATATTTTTGCTAATGTAAGGACTGCCGATTTGGTTAATTTAGCAAACTTGGGCAAAATTACAAGGCCAATTTTACCCCGTTTTTATCTTTGAACCAGTGTTGTCAACTTTTGAAGTTATATAAAAAAACTGACAGAGTTAAATTTAAATAAAAATAGGTATAATAAAAGTGCAAGAGAAGAAAACTGAGTGCCAAGTGACATTTTTATGTAATTTAGGGCATCTTTCTGGATTACCTTCCATTTCGTTTACCTATTTGTTTTGGTTAGCTCTCTTGAAATTTAGAAAATAGCAAAACTCTTGACATGAAAAAATCCCAGGAGTTATGTATACAGGGTGTTCAATTTTAATTGTCCAACATTTCTATCTCGAGAACTATAAAAGCTACGAGGTTGCTTGGATTGGACAACAATAAATTAATATTTTATAAGAGAATATAAATGTTTGTTTTGGCCAGCGGTTCTAAAAATGCGCAATGCAACTTTCTTATTTTAATTAGGAACACGCGTTTTTTGTTTTTTATTCCAAATAATTTTATTCTGATTTCAACGATACAACGATATAAATAAGTCATAGCTTTACATCACAAAATAATCGCAAAAATTCAATTTTATCGAAATCTCGTAGCAGTGCTAAGGTATGATAACAATATTGAAGATTATTTTTTAGTTTATTACTTGAAAAATGAAATAAACTACTCGTATATTCGATATTATTATTTACATTATTACTTATTACTCTTGAAAAAATGGAAATTAAATGTAAGTATTTCAATTTGGTGAAACTAATGACTTATGTCATATAAATTTTTTATTATGAATAATATTATTTAATTTTTGTTAAAATAAAACATCCAACAAATGATATTGGCTAATAAAACTAACAATTTAAATTTAACAAATTAAGTAGTAGGTAATTAAGAAAGTATTTTAATTTTTTTTCAACCGTTGGATGATTTTGGAATAATAAAAAAAAATTAATTTTCTAATAAATAGCTCGTGTCTATCTCTGCCAGAATGATAATTGAAAGTACGAAGCTACTAAAGAGGGCATAGTATAAAATATTTTTACAACGTAAAGTACTTGCTAGATTATTTGAAATGTTGATTGCCATCTCATCAGCACCACAGTACCACGCTTGTATTGAATTTCAATTATTTTGATTTTGGTCGACTTGCCTCATTCGGGTCCTTAGGAACGCCAATTATTTTAATATTGATAAACCAGCATATTCGGGGTTCTATTCCAATTTTATTGCTCTCCGCAGGTTAGTTCCTTTCGCAAGTCCGGATTTGTATTTCGGCCGCAGTCGGGCAAACCGCTTAGCTATTTGGCTATTCCATTTTATTTACAGAGCGACTCGAATAAATGTTGTTTAGTTTCTCACTTGCTATTTCATATACGAGGGCAGTATAAATTATTAGACATAGTTTATTAACATTTCTAACGAAAGTTTTACTCCAAGACTCTTACTCGTCTTACAATTCGCATTATAATAAAAACATTTTTTGTTACTAATTGGCAAGGTGGCGCCGTGACGCAAGAGTAATTTGTCGTAAGCATTCTCGTAAATGAAGGTATCTGACACATGTTAGATTTAGGCCACTGTGTTAAATTATCTCACGCAAAACAAAATGATAAGAAGAGAATTGCCACATTCTGCGAGAATTTACTAATAGTGAGGTAAAGTAGGGAATAAATTCAATAAAATCGAAACAAATATAACGCTTTTTTAAAATATCAAATTCAATTACCGGCCTTTTCGAATAATGACGTCGCCGACATTTCTTTTTAGATGGCAACCTCCAATTTGTTTTTGTCAATAGATATGAGCCTTAAAATTTTGACATTTTATTTATTAGAAAGTTATTGAAAATAAAGTACAGGGTGGGCAAAATTCAATGGTGATTGTGGAGAAATCGATAACTAGAAGAGATATGGAAAAATGGATGGCGCATCCATTGAAGAACCATCGAATTTTCCCGACTTTTTACTTTATACATATTTAGATTTACCTGTTTATAATAAAATATTTGATTTCAAAACGACGCTTCATTTTTCGTGAGAACATAGGCTTTGCTCACCCTTACTATTCAGTAATCGATCCAACTGGGTTGACAGACCGTTATTTTGAGATCCTGGGTTAAAAATCGCCAGATCCAGTAGGCACAGGTTGAAAAAAATTGTATAGCGGTAAAATGTTGAGTGCATACTTCAATTAAGTTAATTATCTTGCCTCTAAATAATTTTGTGTAATATCAACAATTACAATCAAAAAATTAGATTTAGGTTTTCTTCTTCCATTTCACTGTATGTACTGCTCGTTTTTTAAATTTCCAACATACTTTCGATGACATCCTGTATAATGTCAAATCTCCGCTAATTGTAGACTTATCTACATACATATAATATTATAATATATTTGTTCAAATATACTAAACAAAATCGAACTAACTGTACTTTCAAATTCGAAATTGTATGATGGATGCTTTTTTTTACAAGAAACTGAAAATAATAGCTACTTATAAAGAGATGTTGATTGATAACAAGTTTTGAAAAAGAATAAACTTTCATATTTGTTATACCTATACCTTTTATTGAACCTATAGAAGAAAAATAAGTTTTATATTATATCGAACAAAATACTACAAGAAATTGTAACACTTCAATAAAGTGTCGAAAACTTATACCACACCTTTGATGGAGATGGAGAACTCGAACATTCAATATAAATGCAATTTTGTGTAGTAAGTTATTCGTTCTCGATTTGTATTTTAAACTACAATTACAAACTTGAATTATTGTACTAATCAGTGACCGTTTTTGAAATTAAAATATCTTAAATTTTAAATCGGAAAGGTATTAATTACACCTCCTCGCCTCCTAGCTCGCATTTGTTACCTTTAACGAGATTAACTGATAACGACTAAAAGCATTGTGGATGAATCGACGGCTAAAACAAACTAAAGTGTTTGTGATGTGTTAGTTTATTTCTTTTTTGTTATTGATGAGACGGTTCTCCAGGTATATTGTAACAAAACTTGAGATTTTAGGGATGTAACCTACCGCACAATGGATGCGAGAAACGTGATTAAGATTCTGTGGCGTTCTGTCACAACGATTTGCCATTTTTAAAAAATAAAAAATACACTTTTTCAGAAACAAGAGCACTCGTTTTTAAAATTGAAAGGCTGTGTAGCGTAATCAATAGAAATATAAATCAATATTTTAGAAATTTACAATAGATTTTCTGCAATAAACGAGAGGAAAAACTTAAACTAAATAACTTACCTCAATTGCTCTTTATTTATCTAGTTGTACTGGTAATATTGTTTGTACTATGTTCAATGATAAAATACTCGAAATGTCCTTGTAGTATTTGCAAAAGAAACGTAAACATTTTTATATTGAAACTGTTTTGAAAAAGGTATTAGCGTACGACTAGCAATACGACGGAGTTGGAAAAATAATTTTAGATTTTAATTGAAATAGGGAAAATTGTTGAAAATTAAAATTTTTTTTGATCTTCTGCAAACGTGACGTAGGAGCAAGGAGTTACAAACAGGCTAGCTCGTTGATAGACATTGAAATACTAGACTTGCTTTGATTGTTTCATAAAAAATAATGAAAACTGTTTAGTCGGTTGACAGCGTAACTGGCCAATTAAATAATAATAATAATAATAATAATAATAATAATAATTTTCATTTGTGTTTTTCATTTACAACAATGATTACACATGTCAGAATATACAACATTTAAAACAAGTACCCACAAATAAAATAAAACATATTACATTCGGTGTCACAGTCTAGCTGCAAGAAATTGTTCTGCTGAAAAGTAACAGCCCTCAATTAAAAGTTTCTTTACCTCAGCCTTAAAATGTCCCATTTCCAGTTCACGTGTAGCATCAGGCAATTTATTAAAAAATTTTGGTGCATAGTAATTTAGACTACTTCGAGACTTAAAAATCCGACCATATTTCAGTTTTAATTGATTTGCAGCTCGAGTCTTATAGGGGCGCCCACCGAGTGCGTAGTCCTGCAAATGCGATCTCATGTAAAATAGGCACTCATAGATGTACAAGCGCTCGGGGCAGTAAGTACACCTAATCGAGCAAATGCTTGCCCACAATCGGCACGATATCCAAGACCTGCCACCACGCGAACAGCCCTTCTTTGTAGAGCAAAAATTCTGTTTATATGTCTCGTCAACCCCCAGATCAAAATACCATACAAAATCTTTGCCTGTATCAGCGCGTGGAAAGCCACCAGAGGAGTACCAGGGGAAACACCGACAGCTATTGTCCTCAGCGCAAAAACGCCACTCGACAACGATGCCGATAGGTTATTTACGTGTTCCTCAAAAGTCAGGCCTGAGTCCATCGTGACTCCAAGAAACCTCGCATCAGCTCTCACACCTCTCACGCCGAATACCATCTTAACCGTCTTAGATGCATTCAACGACAATTCGTTTGCACGAAACCACTCGTTCGCAGACGCCAGAGCAAGGTCGGCCCGATATCCCACAAAGCCACTGTCAAGGGCCGATGTAATAAGGGTTGTGCCATCTGCATATAGCACAACGTTAGCTTCCGCGACATTACTTGTTAAATCGTTGATAAATATCAAAAATAACACGGGACCCATGGCAGAGCCCTGCGGTACCCCTCTTACCATCGACGACTTCTTCGAATATTGATTGCCAAATATTATCAAATATGAATCCCGGTCAGAAAATCCCAGTCAATACATCCCGATCATTATTATCCCATGCCAAAATATCCCATACAAAAATATCTCATACCAAAAAATCCCATGGCAAAAATATCTATCTACAATAAAATCCTATTACAATAATTTTCCAATATAATTCCCAACAATAATTATCCTAATCAGAAAAGATTCCGTTGCTCTAAAAAAAAATCGGTTTCTTCCTTGTAACCTAGCGCGAGGGGCCTCGGAATCGCGTGAATAATCGAATACGCCAGGATCTCGATCTGAACAAAGATCACTTTTTCCGTTGCTCTAAAAAAAAATCGGTTCCTTCCTCGTAACCTAACGCGGGGTGCCTCGGAACCGCATGAATAATCGAATACGCCAGGACCTCGATCTGAACAAAGATCACTTATAAGGATTTTTCGGCACGGAGTATTTGTTATTGGGATATTTTTGTAGCGGGATATCTTTGTTTGGGATATTTTTGTAGCGGGACATTTTGGCTGGGGGAATACTAACTGGGATATTTTCTTCTGGGATCTTCTGACCGGGCACCATCAAATATATTATTAACAAATATTACACAACATATTAAACTTTAGCTAGTTTTACTCGTGCATGGAACAAGGGATAATTTTTGATCATTAATATGTTCTCAACATTTTAAGTAAATTTCTTGGTAAACTTGACCTGCAGGCAAAAGCTTGAAATCACAATTTGGAGTAGTTCTGTTGCTTTTTTTGCTTATTAGATGCCTTTACCCCGGATTGTACAATTTTTAAAGGTTGGGTATCTCCAAAGGGGTATCTCGACAACTAGCCAATCAACAAACTCGATTGCTGCACTGCAGACCGCTAAAGTGCTTTATAAGGGTGTCTGGTTAATATCAATCGTCGACAATCTATGACTATAAGCAGGCGTCCCATTGTTAATGAGACACCCTGTATACAACTCAAAATAATGTAGCAAGTAGTATTTGCATAATATATCTATAAAGGGTGGTTCATTTGTTGTAAGCCACCCTATACCCATCTTTAGTAGATACCTACTACCTACCCATCAGTAGACAGGACTTTGAAGTAACTTTTCGTATACGGGAGTCTCATCTTTATAGTTCTTTCGCTCCAGCTCTCCTGGCTGTTCAGCCTAAAATTAAAAGCTTCTTCTAAAGAAACTATAGAATAGGTTTTTATACAGCGAGGTACCACTCGAGATTTAAAAAAATTCGTTGTAAGAAAAAGACAAAGCGCTTTATAATGGCACGAAAAAATCCTAAAAGATATAAAATAGTTAACAACAGAACCACCGAACTATAGTGGTTTATTGCTTTTATTTTATTCCAGACTTTTGAGTTGTTGTTAAAACTCTGTTAGTTATTGTTAACATCGCATGTCTTAACTTAACTCTTAACTATCTTGAAACTTTCTTAGGCACGAGCTTCGTTCTAATGGTGAAACTAAGTAATTTTCTGAAAAAGACTTTTTTTGGATCCATTACGTCTCGAATTAAGTGCTCAAAATTAATTAACAACTCGTTTTTAGTTCCACTTTTTCAATTAAAATTTCTAAGTTTCACTTAAGTGCCTGGCTAATAAAGATGTGTCAAAATTAATTTAATGTTAAAATGTGTACAACCTAACCTTTATTATAAGGGTGGTCAATATGTCCTTAGGGGTTACATAGATTCATTACACTTTAGAATTTATATTGCTTGATATTTATCTACACCGACCTGATTCTTATCAAGAAAATTGTATAAAATATTCGAGACCACTGAAATTATTCAAAATTTGCATTTACCTCCGAGCCAACTAATTAAAAAAGTAATGTTCTGGTTTAGTTCGAAAATTTTCAACAATAGGACAAAGGGGTAATTTTAGTAAGTTTACTTAGGATTTTTAATTAAACTCATTCAAGTTCTTTTTTGTGGGTGGTTAATAAACAAAAGCGTAAATTTAATCGAAAATGGGGAGCTTAGTAGTAATGTAAACATAAGTGGGTAATTGTTAAATACACATTTTAAAAGTAAAAGCAATTATAACAAAGCACCGTAATCGAAAATGTTATGTTTCAAACAGGGTTATAAAACACCTTTACCTGTAAGCCGCATACAGAATGTGCAAACCCCCAACTCGACCATTTAAGCATTCTCTTGGGATGCTTTTTATAAACCAACTCAATCCGCTTAACGCCAATGAGGGGAGGACTTTGATTTTCAGCCAATCGTACATCTTCTACCTGTTATTCCGCATATATGAAATTGTGGTAAAATACCTTCGGGGGTGGTAAAATTTATTAGTCATTTCAAGTAAATGCAAAAGGTAGAATATCCCACTGTGTTTCTAAAGGGTCTGCGAAAGGTTCGATTTTATTATTTTTTGATTGTGCTTTCAAAGTTTATCCGAGAACAAACTTTGTGGATTCTCTCAAATTAACATTTACCCTTAATCTATAATCAAAATATTAATTTAACAATCTAAAAACTTATATTAATTGCTTGGTTTTCAATTTAACTTTATTTAATGTTTTTCTAAACTATATGGGTTATATAATGGTCTCTTTATATGAACTTGGTTTTAATTAACTTATTTAATTGAATTCACCAAAGTTTTGAGCGGAGATTTATTATGTTGGTTAAAAGGAGCATGTTGAAAGTTAAAACTTATCTCTAGTTCTAAATGAACGAATTCGACATTGGTTCAAGTCCCGATGAATTTCGTTAGCGTCATAATTTACAAAAGTACTAGCCCGTACTAAAGGCAAATATTTGTTGGTTGAAAGTTCAATTTATCGGGAGTAGAAATTTATCCGAAAAAAGTTTGAAAGCGCATTCAAAGAGTCCAAGTACAAAAGTGTTGGGGTACTAGGTACCTACAAGAGTATATAAACTCGTGTAGTTACGGGTAATCGAGTTTTCTTTTTTAGTTGAAAAACTGTATTATTAGGAATTTTTTGTAAATTCGCGTTCTCGAAAGTAATACACACACCATTGCTTTTCTCGCATGAATCACTTATCGAATTAAATAAATACGCGAACTTTTCTATCGGGCGAAAAATTTTGCAATACTTCGTTTCCCACGTAAATTTTGACTACCTGGTGAACAATTCCCATAATACCTAATAACTGAATCAAACGAATAATATTAGTTTAGTTTTCCTTAAAAAATGCCTATAAACAAAAATTCTACTCAAAGACTATAATTCAACGTCAGCAACAATTAGAGTGCTGTTCAAAAAGGACAAAGACCACCAAATAGAGGTGTATTGTTGTACCAGGTATTTATACCTAAACATAATATACCACAGGAATAAAAATATAACCATTTTTTAAAATAAAAATCTTTGTATATTTCGCTTTGTGTATCTGCTCCTACATTTAGTAAACTCAAGTGTGAAAAATTACATCAGCCTCAACTTTAAACACAATATTTGTTTTAAAATTTACAATACAGGGTGGATACGGTTTGAGAAATATATTTGGTAACTTCAAAAACTTTAAACTGCAGATGATGCGACGTCATCTTCAATATTTTTCTAGTCACTTTTGAGTAGCGCTCATAACAAGATCTTTTTAATTTTTAGCTCAAATTCAAATCAAATTGTTGTTCAAATCAAATTTAATATTTTCGTCTTCAACCGTCCTTAAGATATTAAGCGTTGACATATTCTAATCTAATAGCGAAAACAAAAGGATTTTTAGGAATACCAAGTTAACAAACACAGTTCTGAATTATAATGAGGTAACACCGTAATCTGCGGTAAAATTCCTATCTGATGGCGATATTCAAACTCTGGGAAGGATTTGCTTGTTTTGCAAGGGTAATAAAAGATAAAAATAACAAATAAATATAGATTTGCAGACACGATCGTTGTGTAGCCGTACCCTTAAAATTGATGACATCTCAAAAATTACTCTTGTAATTTGAAGTGATCCCGCTTTTCCGTGTTAATTAAAAAAGTTCTATTACACTTTTTACCACTAGTCATCCATTTAACTATTTGAGCACACTGTATAAAAATAGTCCACACAACTGGATAGTAGAATCAACAAATGAAACTCGCCAAAGACTTCAAAGACGAGATAAGTTTCATAATTTATTTAAGAAAAAAGACTTCTTTTGACATCGTTGGATACAGAAAGTAATAAAAAAAATCAAATTTTATGAATTTTAATCGTGGTTCAAAGCGAATTTAATAAATTGAAAAATGAAAAAAATTGTTGTCAACATATTTCACTAAAAATGAGAAAGCTCGTGTAGCTAATATTCAACTTTTATTTGGAAAATTGATCTAGCTAGAATTTGTTTGAAGACTGAAAAATTAATTTATAATTGAAAAATTGGAGTAGGTATCAATTAAATTTTTATGTACTCCTAACAAAAAAACACCAAAAAATTGGGAAAACTACCCGTATCTTTATTTTTCAACATAATCTCCTTTTAGCTCGATATCCTTCTCCCAGCGATGTTCAATGGCTTCGTTACTTTTTTATAGTGAGCTCCTCAAAATAGCTATTAACCGCAGACCTCGAGCTAGTTTTTCAAATTTGGAAAGAGAAAATAATCCGAGGGGCCTAAATCTGCGAATAGGGTGCGTGCGTGAGGAAGCAATTCAAACTTTAACTCATCGATTTTTGCCACCGCGATAAAAGATGCGTCTTGATTTATTTTTCGCCAACTGCGGCCGTTTTTTCTTGATTCAAACGCTTCAATAAGTTCGCATAATACTTGCCGTTGATTGTTTTCCCTTTTTGAAGATATTCGGTGTAAATTTACCCACGAGCATTAAAAAAACTGACGCCATGGCCTTGCCTGCAGATGAAACTATCCTTACCTTCTTTGGAACCCATTATTCCCTTTCAGTTCATTATTTTGACTCTTCCTTCGTTTCCGCTGTGAAGTTATGAACCCACGTGTGTTATCCATGGTTATAATCGACGCAGAAACTCGGCTTTACTGTTGTGAAACATCGCCAAACACGTCATTGAGACATCTTCACAACGCTGTTTTGTTCCATTGTAAGCAAACGCGGCACCCATCTTGAGTACAGCTTTCTCATCTCCAAATTTTCAATCAAGACGCGATGTACAGCATTTTTTTAAATGTCAACTATATTTGTCGGCTGGCGTACCTTCAGTTGACGGTCATCCAATACCCTTTTGTCGATTTTCTTCACCATTTCTGGCGTGGTCACCTCGTTTGGTCGACCACTGCGATGCTTGTCTTGTCCCATAGTAGAATGTAGGGACTAAAGATTTTTAAGTACTGCGATAATCAATTCACTAGAGGAGTTTACTATTGATTACTCCCAAACAAACGCGTTTTCAAACTTTACACTTAGGTTTATAAGGTTTGTAATTTCTACTAAAGAAAATTTTTTCAATAAATAACCGCCATCTACAGGCTGTATCAAATTTCGTGTTAAGTACAGGGATCTCGCTTATTAGCGTAGATAGAGAGATGGTTAAATGGACAAAAACGATCCTCGAGTTATGCCTATACTAAATCAAAAAACAAAATTTACCCCCTCCATAACGTTTCTGAAATATGGCGGAAAATAAAGAAATTTGCATTTTTAATTTTTGGCTCTAAAATCGTTATTTGTATAAATTTTTAAAAACTGAAAAGACTTTCTCAAAGAAACTTTTTCTGTTCTTTCAGACGATATCAACGAATTTTCGTTATCATTATTACTTTACTGTATATTGATACCAACTTTTGTTTTTCATATGGGAGCCATTTAAAAATTTTATGTCATCGGATAGAGAAAAAAATGCTGATTTCAAAAATGTATAATATGTCTATAAAATTTTTTATAAAAAAATCACCAAAAATAACTCAAATAATTATAGGTAAATTTCTATAAACATTTGCAGAAAAACAAATGAAGCACATATAAATTGTTTTTTATAAAACAGATTCAATTGTTTTTCACGGATATTGCTATTTATAAATTAAAATTCAGTTTTAAATAAAATATCCTATTATTTTAATTTTGAATTTATTATTTGTGGTTAGTTTATGGACATGTTATACATTTTTGAAATCAGCATTTTTTTCTCTATCCGATGACATAATTTTGTTAAATGGCTTCTATATGAAAAACAAAAGTTGGTATCAATATACAGTAAAGTAATAATGATAACGAAAATTCGTTGACATTGTCTAAAAGAACAGAAAAAGTTCCTTTGAGAAAGTCTTTTCAGTTTTTAAAAATTTTTACAAATAACCATTTTAGAGCCAAAAATTAAGAATGCAAATTTCGTTATTTTCCGCCATATTTCAGAAACGTTATGGAGGGGGTTAATTTTGTTTTTTGATTTAGTGTAGGCATAACTCGGGGATCGTTTTTGTCCATTTAACCATCTCTCTATCTACGCTAATAAGCGAGATCCCTGTACTTAACACGAAATTTGATACAGCCTGTATAGATACACCAGGTTGGGTCTTCTGGTACTACCCTTATAATTTATTCAACGCTCTGAACTTGTTTCTAGCGTGTCGAATCTCGTTAGACACTCACAAGTCGAACTCAACCATTTTCAATTTCAATATTTCAATTTAATCATTTGTAATTGTACTCCAAAAAAGCCCATTTTTGAGATTTATAGTGTTTTATTGTCTTTGATGTATGTACAGGGAGGGCACTCGGCAAACTTTATATTTTATAACAACAAAAAGTATCGACATTTAGCGAAAACTTGAAAAATCGAACTTTGCCAACTTTTTTGCCATTGAGTTCCTCTCTAAAAAAGAGAACGGGGATGCGCCATCCATTTTTCCATATATCGTATAGTTTCTCCATAAGAACCAACAAATTTTGCTCGCCCTGTACCACGAAGCGCATTTTTAAAATGCTCTCAGAAGTAGCGTAAAGTTGAGTCTGTGGTGCTTTATTTGTACTTTTCTCGTCTTTACGGATCCTCTTAAGGTCTTTAATTTTCACGGTTTTCCGTTTAATATTTTTGCAAGGGTGTAGTGGTACTTTACACATTTTTCTATAGTATCTACGGCATCAACTAGGGCAAACTAAAGAATCTTTTCTTAAATACAATTTTTTTGGGAACTGTGCCAAATGTCTTGGACGGAGGATTCGGAACCTATCTGAAGCTGTAGTCCCCAATGTAATAACCTTAGCAGTTGAACGGACGTAAAATGCAATAAAACAAAATTCCATTCGAAATTCGAATGAGGACCTTGCAAGAAATAGCTCAAATAAGCACGTAAATGAATGTTGTTCCGCGATTCCGAACATCATCATCAATAACAAAAAAGAGAGTAACATTTTAGACAAAAACAACATTAAAGAAAAATTTAAAACATAACAATAAAATTGTGGAATTAACTACAAACAATTTTTTATAGTATAAACGATAACATAGAAACATAGAATGCATAGAGTAGGTATGTATGTGAATAAATCTTTAGTTAAGGGATGAAAAATGTTTTCGTAACAAATTAAATTACGCTAAAGAATATTTCACCACTTGTGCGAAAGTTAATTACGTACCTTGGAGAAAATTAATAATAAGTCGAGTATAGAGAGAAGAGAAATTTGAATTAGTTTTGACGCAAATCTTTAATTAAATTTGATTATGTTTGCAAACAATCACTAGAAGTTGGTTGTTTGTCCGCTGATCCGAATGTAGGGCGATGGTGATTAGTCGCAAACAGAGAATTTTAATTACAAATCTGTCACACGCAGCCGTGAAAACCGCGTTTTAGGCCTCTATAATAATGTTAGTACAGCAAACTACCGTTTTCTAAATTTTGATTATTATTTTTTTTATTGTTTAAGTTTTCTAATAGAGTTTAACGTTGTTATTTCGATATCATTTTTAGACATCGCGTGTGTTTGAAGGGTGGTTTCGATTGTTTAATGTGTTCATATAACGAATTTATTAGTCTGGCAATTAATGATAGCATTGTTAGTAATTCAATAGGTTACAAATAGAAGGGTACACGAAATGTAATGACTTTTCTCTCAAATTTAGGTTTAGGTACATTAATGCAACTGATTTACTATGTAATTTACATTCAAAATTGAATTTTAACCAAACAGTAAAATTTAAACGTAGGGATTTAAGATTTATTAATAAATTTACGTTTTGCTATTTTCTTTTTAAATCGTATAATTTATATTTTTTTCCGTTAAGACGAAATTTAAAGTATTTTACGCGCATCGATTTGATTGCTGACAATCAATTTCCGGATTTGCTCTAGATGTTGTTATTCGCGTTATCTGATACACAGTTATAATCTCTTGCTTTGAAGGCATATTTGTTGGGCTCTGCAAGCGATATGATCTTGAAAATATGTATTTAGTATTGGAAGTTTACTATTGATGTGCCTTGCGTTTTCTATTCATCTTTTATCTATCTCACGCGTGCAATACCGTACCTATTAAAATTTTGGTAAGCGAATTTTCTCATTCGCTCTTTTATGCCCATTTTACCATTTCTCGTTGGGGCTATATTTAATTTTGAAGTTAAATCAATTTTTTACTTTGAATCTACCCATGGATATGGAGGAAGCTTTAACTTTGAAATTAATTTCCTTTCTTCAATAGTATTTTATTTATTTACTGTAATGTGCAACAATTACATCATCGTTGTATGATGTTGAATTCTTAGATATATGACCCATTTTCAAAATAGTTAATATTTTGCACCGAGAGAGTTTAAGGTTATCTTCTAAATTTGGAGATGCAAAACGTTAAAAATTTCGGAATAAACTTATAATCCTTGAATTAGTAGGTGCTGCCATTTTAGGTTACAAAACTTGAGGCAACTCTTACGTCTAATTTGTTCATTGCAGGTTAATCGTTTGGGTGAGAGGTTGAGGTAACTCTAAAAAAATGCAACTACCAGGTTAAGCAACGTACGTTTTTCCACCTAATCTGCTTATTTTGGTTAGTTACTACAGATTAACTCACACATTTAATGAAGTTCAACTGCTAAGGTCGCAAGGGTATCAGCAAGTAAACGCTGGTAGCAGATAAGCAACAAGCGGCTTGTTGCCAACAATAAGCGGCTTGTAGCTGGTAGCTGATGAATGTCGCATAATGAAAGGGAAGTTTCAAGTTTAGTGCTGATTAATTTGTTAAACAACGAGTTCAACTAGTAGAAATGAAGTTTTTCTTTTTGAAAATTTAGGTCTTACAATTTTTCCAATCGTATAACGATTAGCATGGGATTTTAATCGTTTTTCCTACGAAAAGGCCTTAGAAAAAACAAAATCAATATTTTTTATATGAAAAGAGCCTTTTTCGTCTCTTTCATAACTAAAATCTAGATAGAGATGCTCAAATTTGGCTATTATACTTGTGGAATCGGCAATTAAACTTATAAGCGCTTATAACGCTGGAATAGTAAAATTATGTGCCTAAAAGTCCTATCTATTCTCATAACAGATGTGGCATAACTAGGTAACTTTAGGTGGAATTATCGGCCAATGGCTCTTCTGTCCAACTTTTCTAAGATTTTTGAAAAACCTCACGCTAAAAGAATAGCAAACTTTTTGTAAACTCATGACTTGATACAATCTTCTCAGCATGTCTATAGACGTGGAAAGTCAACTACCACTGCTTTGCTTGAGATTACTGAAGGATTTATCAGGATATGGACAATAATGAGAAGATTATGGCAGTTTTGGTGGAATCGAGTAAAGTGTTGATTGTGTCGATCACGAGCTGTTGCTTGAAAAAATTTAGTATTATGGACTACGTGGTAAATGTAATGATCTGATTATTAGGTACTTGGCGAATAGAAAACAGTTTGTGAGTTATGGTGGCAAATTCGAATTTGACGGTAGTAGACTTGGGTGTTCTACAGGGTGGCGTGTTAGGCTCTTTGTTGTGCCTGCTGTGCCTTTTTATTGTGCTTTTATGAATGATGTTACTCTTTGGTTTAACAGCAAATAGGCAGGTGTAGTTTCCCAGTTAATAAAGGACGCCTTGAAAGATATATTTGACTATCTTTCTTTTACTTCTATGTTTACTATCTATACCTATATGGAAAGTTTGCTGATTAAATTAGAGAAAATGAGTATACACCAAGTGGTTTGTGTAAAGCTGTTGGGTTTGCACATTGACTCATCTTTGAAATGGAATACTCTTGTTGACGAATTATGTAAAATATGTTAATCGTATTGTTTTGCTGTCGAATGACTTTCAGAGGTGGGGGCAGGAGTTTCACGAGGATTTTCTGCAACTGGAACATTGTGTTCATATTGAGGTTGGAGGAAATTTGGCTGCGGCGGGGAGAGTGTTCATCATTAAGAAGCGTGTTGTGAGACGTCTGTCAAGACTTCGGTTTAGGGAACGTCCATGTAGGGATAGTTTCAAACAGAAGTCCTTTCTTTCTTACATAGATAACTTACAGTAGGTACTCCAAAAACTTGTTACGTTGGTCTATTTCAAATCAGAATTGAGATTAAAACAAGAGAGGAACGTTAATTAGGTTTGTTTTTATTGGATTGTGTATATCAAATTCTTTATACAGTAATACTAAAAAGCAATACAATTTTGGCAAACTGAAGACTGAAGTAGTGATATAAGGTATTAAAAAATCTAGTTATCAAATTGCCATAACAATACGAAAACAATTAACGTTTAATTACAAAAACCAAAGCAAATGATTGGTTTCGATTGGTTTTTGTTATAAACGATAATTATTGTCTAATTTGACTGCAATTGAAAAATATCTAAGGTACCCACCACCCACGACTTTGATCTTTTTCGAATATTAAAAGTATTTATGTATTTAAGTAGAGTAATTACAAGCAATTACTCTTAAAACTCAAACAAAAGTACAGGTAGCAATAATATATGGTAGAGTTTACGATGTAGGTCACAGCCACAAAATTTTACTCCATTGTTTATATGATCGGTATTTAAAAAGTAACAGTTGCTGTCGTTTTTAATAATTACTAATGGCTTATCAATTACCAAATTAATCGGTTAAGTAATTGAATCCTCTGTATATTAATAATTCAAGCTTAGAGAAACGATTTGTGTAGAATTAAAGCTCTTAATGGCCTATAATTATTTCTGTCATAAATACTTAATACCATTCCTTTCAAGATGAAATTTTTAATTATGCACTGAAATAAATAGTTTGTTTATAATAAATTCTATCCTACATTAAATTTAAAATATAATTTCATAATAAATCTATCAAGTCGATATTGCGGCACGATTGTCCTCTTCATATTTTATCCGTTCGTAAACTCACTTAACATATGCAAATTAAGAAATAACAATTTTCTGGAAGCCGTTTTGCGAAAAATTTATTTTTTATAACAACTATTTTAAGTTATGCAAATTGTTTAAAATAAATTACTAAAGAAGTGGTAGCACGAACATGGCTATTTAACCAAACATCATCGATCTGTAATGTGTTGTTAATGTTTAAGATTTAAATAAATCATTCTCGACGTTATTTGCACGCCATTAATCAGCAATGGTTGGTAATTAAACTACTAATTTTGTTATGTAAGCTCCACAATATTGTTTATACCTACAAACCCCAATGTAAATCACTATTTACTCTCCAAACTGCAAGAAAACATCTTCCCCCATCACGAGCGAACTGTTTACCCGTCTACCATGTGTCGTAATGCAACTTACATCTCAAAATCACACGAATTCAACCCATCAGTAACATAATGTTTACAAACAATTCGAAATTTTGTGCAAAATGACTACTACCCTTAGTTATTATAAGTAATTGGCGGTAAAATTTACTCTTCATTACGTAAGTTTTAAACCTCGAGCATAAATCAATGCATGCGAAACAATGCAAGAGTGTAATTTCGTAATAAAGAAATTCTTTGAACTCGCCTACCCTATAACTTTCGTTATTTTTTGAGTATCGTTACGAATTTGTATGAAAATTGTTGAAAAAAAGGGTAAGCTCCCAGTTTCTAGTTAAGCTCAAGATCAAGAGCGTGAAAGATCTCTTACCTCGTCTTTCTCGGTTATAAAAATTCTAAAGGAAAGTTGTTGATGATGCAAAGCCATCTATAAAAAGGCTCTTATAAAAACAGCCCTTATATGAGTATCTAGAAAACAGATTTATACATATAGACAACCACTGTAATAAAAGAACGAAAGACTTTCAGACTTTATGGAAGATACTCACGTAAGCAAGGCTTCATTATGAAAAGAAACTACTCCAAAATTTTATAAAGAAAAATAACCTAGGGAAACTCATTTATTAAACCGTCAGCAAGTACGTGACTAAAAAAACGAACGATACACTCAATTTGTTTTGTAAAAAATTTAAAAAGTGCACACGGAATAATTAACGCGTTCAACCCCAACTTGTTTTATTCTGACAGGCTAAAAAATAGAAGTTTGTATTGATAAACTTTTTTTTATAGAGAATATTGATTTTGAAACTGATATAGAAATAAACTTTAGGAAACAAAGGTCAGTTTCTCTATTTATAGGAAAAAAAGTTTTCGCTTCCTGTTCTTAGGTGGCTCACTAAAATAACAATTTGCTTATTTATAATTCGATGGTTTGGTCGATACTTGGCGATACTTGTTTTGCATCAGCTATTCGTTCAATGGCCATGAAATTTTGTTCGTTTTCATCCGATTGACCGGGTAGGGAATCTACATATGAGTTGGTTGCAGTCGCGAAGATAACTTGAGATTGAGGATATTTTATCTTAAAATAATTAAGTATGTACACAAACTTTATTTTATTTTTTTTTAATTATTTAATATTTAATAATTAATAATATTTAATAATTAATTAATATTAATTTGATTGATTTTAAGTTTTAAGCCAAGAAGTTTATATAAACATGAGTCCGCAACGGCTCTGTTTTCTAGTTATGGGGTGTTAAAATCGAATTCGAACAACCCTCGTGAGGAAGTTGGATTTTCAATTTTTACTTAATTTGACGATTTTCCATAACGTTCGCCAAAAAGTGATCATTATTATAAAAAAACATTATTTTGCCGAGTTTAGGGGAATGCACTCTTGAGTCGTCATTTGGCATGATCAAATCATACATTGCTCCATCGATTTGACCCGAAAACTACGCACTTAATGACTAAAGCTTATCTGCATAAAAGCAAAAAAATTTTTTGGTATAAAATTATTTTTCATGTAGGTGACCTACTATATGGTTTAGTTTTACCTCCCAAAACCACTCTTACTTACTCCAACGGCGCTCTAGCACCTAAACTGCTCGTTTCCGAAAAATATTTAAGAGATATAATTTGTATGAAATTGAACGCACCTTATTTTTATATAGAAAAACTTTTCTCTTAAAGTGCGTAGTTTTTGAGTTATAAACGATAAACAAAAAAACTGTTTTTTTTTTATTTTTGTCAAACTTTAACGCACTCTAGTGCCTAAGTCGTCCATCTGAAAAGAAAACTTTTTAAACATAGTTTGTAGAACATTTTATCTAGTTTATTTTTACATAAATGCACTTTTCTAAAAATGTGCGGAGTTTTGAAGTTATCAGCGAAGAACTGAAACAAGAGCCAAAAACCCACTTTTTGAGAGCCGCCCCCAAGATAGTGCTGCCACTTTTAAGAGGCAGTCGGTCGGTTTTATTACTTATTTGCAATATTTTGTCAGCCTGCATCGACACAAATAAAAAATTTTAAATTTTTATATTTTGTCATTTTGCCTCCCGGACACGCCGATATACCCATCTCCTATGTACCCTAAATTTCACCGCGCTCTACCACCTCGGCTGTTTGTTTTAGGGAAAATATGTAAGGAACACATTTGTTGGAAATTAAATGTACCTTATTTTTTTATATGAACACTTTTCTGTAAAATTGAATATTGAGCGATTAAAGAAATTTTTAGTCGATTTTGGAAGTTTTTAATTTTACCGCGCGCTAGCGCCTAAATCGGCCATCCGAGGAAAAATACTTAGGAAATATAATTTGTACGAAATTTAATGTGCTTTATTTTTACGCAGATGCGCTTTTGTCTTAAAATGCGTAGTTTTTGAGTTATAAGCAAAAATCAATAAGCAAAAAAGAGCTAACGTCTACCCTTCTGGAGATTCCCCCAAGTTAATGCTGTCACTTTTATTACTCATTTGCAATGTTCTTTCATCTTGCGTAGTCAAAAATTTTGTACCTTATATGAGTATTTACCATGATTTTATTGCCATGGGTATTTAAGGGTTAAAAAAGGTGCTCGTATTGATTACCGAAAATCTTAATTTTTTTGGCCGTTAATCCATTTTTATTTCTTCTAAGGAAATTACACCCTCAGACACATTTTACGTCCATTCATTTAATTAAGAATACAATGCATTAAAATAATCATCAACTTTCATTTTATTTGTGCGGAATTAAATCTTTTAAAAGCGACAACTTTGAATACACATACTACGGCGAAGCATCAGGTGTTAAGAGATAAGCGCGTCATCACTACTTATCAATAATTTGAACTTGTCCGCCACACATTTTAGTTCATTCTTTAGAATTTAATTTGCTGTACGGTAATGACGCGAGTGGAGTGTTGTGAAAATCGTCGTATTTGGAGGGTTTAAAACATCCTATAAACTTTCAACTAATGTGTTTTAGAAAATATCGTAAAGACTGATGAGGGGGTGAGTCCAGAAAAATTGTTTTCTTAAAGGTAATTTACAAATTTCTTAGTAGTACATTTCTGGTTATTTTTGCTTCGTTCATAAGCACATATTTTTATAAATGGCCGAGGTAAAATTTTTGTTAATTTTACTCCGAATGGTAGTACACAATTTATTTGTATTTTCTTGAATTTTTAGAAAATTTAGGTAAATGTTGCAAAATTTGATATTTTGGCCATTACGGTTTTGAAATTTGAATACGACGTTTTTACGTAAACGCCTCGCCTATAAACGCTTCTTGACACATGTTCACGATTTTTTAAATTTATTTTTATAAGACCTAATCTTCTATCAGATTTTACCCCGTATCTAGAAAATAAAGCTGTTGCGGGACCATGTTCAGTGGCGCGGATGGGCCGATTGGGAAGACAGGAAATTTTCTAAATTTTCCGAATTTTTCGGCGTCCTTGATCGATCTTTTTAACAAAAATTTTCCGGGTCGGTGACGTCGAGCTTAAAGTTCGTGAACAACAGTGTACATACTTAATTATAACACCCTGCAAATATACTTGCTTTATTTTAATTTAGTTGATAATAATGTAGCGCTAAAAACTTCTGACGGGTTATACGGGCATATTTTTGAATGTGACACATGATACAATCGGTAATAATACCTAGAATCACCAAAATTTTATTTTTAAACTTTAATTAAATACTAATAATAGTTATTTCACATCTTTTCAACGTGTGCCAAGCTATCCACTTCGAGCGAACTCTTCTCTACAATTTATGAATGTATAATTGATCAATTTTCGCTTTTTTAGCGTCTTGTGGCTTTTTCTAAAATGCATTTTATGAGTCTTGTATCTTGTATCCTTGTCTGAGTGTGGACGGTTATTATCGATCAAAAGCATTTTAGTGAAAAAAAAACTGTAGTATAAATGGTGATCTGAACAAGTAAAGGAAGATGCTGATCACTATTCGAAAAACTTCTATATAAATATCTTGCACGTACAAATACTCTTACAATGTAATGGCTTGAAACCTCCGATACGAGAATATAATAGAATAAAAAGATACACCTTGTTTGAAAAATCGCTTCAATAGAAATAACTTCTGTTAGAAATGTTTCAGGATTTTAGTTTAAAAATTTTAGGCCACTTCATGTTATCTACGGTATGCTAGCAAAGTTCGTGTACTAACTCACAATTGATCTAACTGCCATAACTTAAAGAGATTATTTATGATACGCCAGAAATTAAGTTTGCGGGATAAGTTTTATGCGTTTTTAAAAGATCAATACGAACGAGAATTCAAACGAATATCCTCTCGAGAAATTTTTCTTTGAAATTATAATTTTTAAATTCCTAATACGAGCGATTTTAGTGGCATTTTAAGCAGAACAAAAAAGATGTAGCCAATTTAATTAGAGTTGCTGGAGAATCAGACAGACAGCTTTAGAGGTCAAGACCAATTGCCACCTTATAAGATAAAACAGTGTCGTAAGACTTTTTCCAATGGCTTTCCTTTCTTACACCATCTCTCGAAATTATGTTATAAAAATCACTCTTTAAAACGTTCTAACAAATTTATGGAACATTCAGAAGATAATAATAAATATTCCTACCAACTTTCCCAAGTTGATTCATCTGTATCTGATCGTGTTCGCGTTTGAACGTTTTTGTGATAAAGGTGAGCTACAACTTACTATATCTTAGGAGCAAAGCGTGAAGTTATGTTCCAACTATACGACTTATAATGTAACTAATTGGCTTTAAGAGTACCTCAAAGTAATGTGTAGGTTTGAACAAAATAATCGGTAAGTCTTGGCGTGAATAATCAAGTAATCACCGTGCATGTGTATCATAATACATCACAATCTTTTTTTCGTTTTTGACGTCGTCGTCGCCTTCTTCCAACAAATAGTTCCCTATTAATCGTCTCGTCTTTGAAAGAAAACCGTTGTAACGTCCTCTTTCGATTAAATAAAAATAACAAATAAATCCAAAACTACAAATAATCCAAATGCGCGTGGGAAGCTCAGTTGGAACTTTTAAAAAAGTAAAGAACTAATTAACTAATATTACATTCCTAAGAACGTTGCGAGTTGTAAGATGTTCTCGTAATTGTTTCAAAACGCCGCGGTATTTTTATAGTTTTGATAGATATTTTAAAATTTAAGTGGGCTTTGACAGACTGTGTAAGAAAAAAATTATCATTAAGTGTTTAATAGTGCGCGTGCATGAGGAACATTTATAATTTTCAAATACACTCGTTCTTAATTTTAATTGCTTTTATCGTGCCATTATACGTTTCTTATAATTTCAGACTTTTTTTTAATACTCTACACAAACAGTATACTAAGTGATAATTAAAAGCTCTTTTTGTAATTTTAAAAGGCCACGATTTTCGAATTTAAAAAATAAACGCGAAAAATTCAAACGGCGTGTTTTAATAATGTGAGGGTAAACAAAAGAAAAGCCTTCGTCCGTTCAGTTTTCGAAATTAGTTTTTAATTTCTCAATTTATATATAACATTCTTTTTTTATTTGGTTGGTACTAGAATCCAACTGTTGGAAAAGTAGCCTTTATTTTATTGAACCCAGTTTTCAGTACAACGAATCTACACAATTTCCTGGCAAGTCCAATAGGTAATTGTTATTATTTTTAGTAGGTTTTATGTTATTTTACACTCCAATTATTTACGTGTTGCAATAGACATCGAATACTGAAAACAATTTTAATTAATTTAGTCAAAAATCATTATCAAGGTCGTCAAGGTGTATAGGTGGTCATAACCCTCTACTTTCCACAGGTGGGGTTAAATTTTTTTTGTAGAGAGCTCTTCCACATGAAACCTCTAACAAACGTATTGCAAATTTTTATCAATCTATCACTCTATTTTTATGAACAGCAGATAAGAGACTTTTAAGAACGGTATCAATTTCAGTAGAAAAGCAACCAGGCGTGCAATGTAATTTTACAACAGCATCAATTATTTTAGTAATTCAAAATGACATTTAATATTTTACACTAACTTCTACACAAAGCAAGCAATAAACATATCTACTACGAGGACAGTTGCTCTAAAAAGTAAATATGTCTTTCAAGGGAAATGCTTTTTTTATTGTTCCGTGCAATTTTAAAATGTTCTGCGCATTATTCTCAACAGTTTTGGTTGTTTAAACCTCAATTTTAATGTGCAATCAATTTAAGGTTAACGATTAGTGAAACAAAATGATAATTAGGTTATTATAATAATTTAGTGAGTAACAAATGGCTACCTAATTTTTTACAAATGCAATAAAAAATTAACTAATTATAAAGAGGTAGCAGATGTACCTAGCGTACTTTAGTAAATGATCATCTATTTTTGTTTAAATTTTGGTAAATTTATTGCCTTTTTAATACCTATTACTTTGTTCTTGCAAACATTTAATATTAAAAAAAGTTTTCATATATAAATTCATTTTAAAAGTGTAATTTTGTTTGATAAATGATCGTAAATCTCTGTAGAATGTACTCGAATGAAGCCTGTAAGGAACTCTGAATTGCATACAGAGTGTTTTTCGTAAATGAGCCGTATAGGTTAAAATGATACGATTTAGCTCAAGGTGTCTTGGTATAACGAATAAAAGGTGTGTTTAATAGGATATTATATCTTTTTTACTTTCTGCAATAACGTAAGATATATTATTAGATGCTTCGGATGTATATGTCTAAATATTTATCCAAACTAGTCGTTCATGAACATTTGGCACGTTACTCTAGTTTGAAATAAATAATTCAAACTTTGAAAGTTAACAAGGTCGTAATAAGAAAACACTTCTAGGTCATGACGTGTTATAAGAACTTTACGAAGACTAATTAATTAGAAGAGCCGACTAAAACCGGTAAGTACATTTAAAAAAATTATACTCAGGTATACACTATTCTACAGTGTATAGTAATATCATAAAACGTTCTTTAAGGGTTAAGGCAAGAGAAGAACGCCTTCAAGAGCATACCGTGTGTAAACGTTCAAAGCCAAATTAAAAAATAAAACCGCGAAAATTGTTATCAAAAGTGTTCAAATGAGCCTATATTTTTACATAAACATAAACCTAGCTCATTACAAAAAAAATTCTAACATTAATTAACAGCCTTGCATTAATTAATTAGCACTCTGAAAGAATTGCATCTCTAAAAGAATTAATATTTGGGTGGCGGTTTCTGTAAATAGTTGCACGATTTTGCATTTCTTCGCTAAATGCAATTCTGATCTCTTCGCCAATAGGAAATATCTCCTGAAGGGCACTGAAATTTTAAAATGGGTGATATTGGTACTTTTTCAACACATGAAATGCCGTCTCTTTATGTGCAGTAATTTATCTAAATACCTATTGAAAATTATTTAATTACTTATGGCCAGTTTTGAACCTTTACACACGGTATATACAGCTATTACATTTTATCTGGATCCGAGCTACTTTAAAAGCTCCAAGATCTTTGATTTCTATTAGGCCTAAGTTATCACTTATCATATTTTAAATACCACAAAATTAATCACCGCAAGTCACCTGATATGGGTGCTAGGTTATGAAAGTATAGAAAGTATAGGAGGTCTTATATCGCTTACAAAAGAAAATGCGGCTTCTCTCTCAGCTAATGTGACATAAAACGTTTCTAAAAGCTACTATCAACAAATAATGTTCGTTTGTGTTCTATTGTGCGCCTCGGATGTAGTCGTCCTTTATGTGAGTTTTGTGGTTTTGATGAAGTCCAGAATTTCCTCTATTGATAGTTTGGGCAGTTCTCCGCAGTGTAACAGAAGATGAATTGGAGTTTCTTATATGCCTCTGCACATCCTCTGCATAGTGGGTCTTCTTGTAGTACCCTCCCATACAGGTGATTTTTAAGCTGGCTGAGCCCCGTTATTAGTGCCGTTGCTAGTCGTAGCTCACCTCTACTCATCCTAACTGACTAGAGAGCGGATTCTTTTGCCAGAGGGTTTCTCCATTAGGACTTTTGACTGGTTCAGTCTGATTCTGATCCGATGCCCCTCCCCCCCCAGCCCGTTCAGTCTGCGGATGCAGTCCTTTACAAGTCCGGATCCCACCTCACAAGTGTTCAGAGGTTTGAGGGCTGCTTGGCTGTCAGGTTCTACAAATTACTAAATAACTTTTTTTAAGAATAAGAAGCTTCTTCTAATATAGTTATAAAATTTTTAATTAATTCAGCCGTTTTCGAAAAAAGGAAAAAAACATATTAGAGAAACAGTTATGAACTGAATAATTATCTTGAAAACTGCCGAATCAATTAAAATTAGAAGATGCTTTTTATTCTTAAAAAAATTTTATGTGGTACTTTGCTGTAAAATAATTATTAGGGGAGCCAATTTTTACAGAAGTTTGTTTCCCCATCCTGTGCTCAAGATTCAAATTTCAACCATGTATTATACCAGCCTGCAGTACCTATCTACCTATGCATCATTTTTTGGAATAATAGATAAAATAAGAGCGTGAGTGAGCCACCTACTTGCTCAAAAGTTACAGCTTGTGCTAGCTGGCTTGGTCGATTTTCGTTTTCATATTAGATCAGTTTCTAATGTTTTCACTTTTATAAATTAAAAATTTTTCGGATTACATCGCATTGTTACGCCAGTGCTTTTTAACTTTTTTTATTTTTCTTCTGGTTATTTATATTTATCCACAATTAAACATATTCATTTCTCTCATTATTTAAACGTGGTTGTGATGTTTGTTTCCCTTGTTCAATATATCTTCTTGCTAATCCAACATTATTTGTATTTACTTACGGATTTATTTAAGTTAAAGTACAGAAATTAATTTTTTCTGTTTATTACGTCGTTTTATAACTTCTTCCAAGTTATAAACGGTTTGTTGTTAATGTAAATTCTCATTTGAATAGCCGTAGCTTGTAGCGTAATATTTGTCCTTACTGCTGAAAGCTTAGAATTCCCTAAAGGCTGTCCACGCTATTTTGATTTGACGTTGTATATCTGCAGTTTGCTCTTCTGCATCCAATTTTGTTTTGTTTGCTCTAAATACGCGAATTGTCTCGTCTTTTATTTTTGTTTTTGCTTTTATTTTTAAATGTGGAAGTTTTTCGGACGTACTGAAAATGACTTACTATATTCAATTACTTCCTACATATTATTACCGAGCTTCTTTAGTAGGTACTCCCAATACATGTCTTGAAAGAAATTGTAACTATGACACACTTCTTAATAGGTACCTACTTCATCAACTGGTATCAACTATTTGATACCAAATAATTTTTAATTCATTTTACATTTAATTCAGTTAACACCAGGAAAAGAAAATCTAGTAACAATACTCCTGATTTGGGTTATATCCGGTATAAATAATGTATTGATTTCCCGATCATTGCTCTGCTGTCAAAGATTTCTTCGTGTTAATTAAATAAACGTTGCTTATTTGCCTTATTTAGCTCCTTTAGACTATCATCTCTTCTCTGAATTCAAAAAAAAGTTTGAAAAGTCGTAAATTTTATTATAAAGTTGGGGTAATTAGAAACTGTGGAAACCTGGTTAAGAATCTACCGATATACGCCCGCGTATGTAGAAGAGAAACTTAATTTGACAATAACGACTTTAATTTGTCAAATTGAATGAATAAAATCGGTTTAGAACTCATCAGTCCTAACGACTAACGTAAAAAAAGTATTACGTGTTGTTGGTAAAAGAAAATAAAAGAAATACATTTTTTTTGTTACTCGGCTTAGAAGAAGAAAGCCGTCCAATTTTTGAGAGTTAACGTGAAATTGAAATTTTAAGTTTGTTAAATTGACTATACACTGCAACAATACCTATATTTCTTTTTTTGCATGAGAGTTTTACAAAAGAATACGAATGATCACAGATTTCAATCTGGGTTGGTAGATAGCGGTTGATAAATAGGGGTTCGTGATGAAAATACTCGATTTCATGTTATATTAATGTACTACGTATTAAAGTTCATTGCTTAAAATGTATTTTATCATATAGGATTGATTCAAAATTGCCATTTTTTGTAGCACGTAGTACAATGGTTGTTAACTGTATTTGAATTTACACCGATGATTTTTTGAAATGAAGGACCCTCACGATAACCATAGGCGTTGCGTGCAAAATTTTGTTAAATTTTATTTTTATTTTTTGTAAGGAGCTCCAAAAATTGTATTTTTCAATTACGGCAACACCGACGTTTCCCAATAAAATACTTTAAAGCTCTCTTTTTTACAACAACATTAAGTTTAAGATATAAAGCTTTTCAAAGATCCTCTTAATCTAAGCGATACGTCTTTTAACTATTTTACGCAGATTTGTAAAACGTTAAATTGAAACGCAGCTCCAGTATTTCTTGTTTGCTCCACTCGTTCCAAAGAATCCACTAAACTATAAGAAAGGATTTTTTCGGGCTTCCACCTTTCACATAAAGTAACCTATTTTATAGTCTAACAACGTTATCTAGTCGACGAAATCACGTTGTTCACACTAAGAAAAATATAAAGTTTTACGTAAATATTGCAAGAAAATTTTTTATTCATTTCAGATAAATTTTTCCAGTTGACGTTAAAGTCAAGTCAGGTTTAGTGATGAAAAATAAAAAAAAACGTAACTGAATTCTAGTAGCAAGGAATTTAGCCCCTGATAAGAACAGCAGAACGAGATAAAGTAGATTTACTTGAGATTTTGAGCTTTGTTGTAGTAGCATAGCTTGTATTTTTTCCTGAGAAGAGTAAACGAAAAATTTTATCAACACGCGAATTTAAATTTTTCAATCAGGATGTACAAAATTTTATCTTGATAATATAAAAAAACCAATATTTTCCCATTTAGAAAATTAATTATTGAGGCGGTAATTAGTTTTCTGCTCATCTAAAACAGAAATAATTTAATTTTCCAGTTCTAATTAACTTGAAATGACGTTTGCGTTTTCATTTTGCTATTTTTTAACGCAAAAACCTAATTTCTTTTAGTAAAATTAAAAAGAAATTAAATTTGTGTAAAAAGTAAAATATACATTTTTTCCTGCGAGGATCAAAGCAAGACATCATTACAAACAAAAAGAATTTTCGTATATTATACAATATACCATACATGCCACTTCAAGAGAGAAATTGTCAGCTTTTTGACACTATTGATTGATTTCGAATTTAGTCAAGTTATAGTTTGTATTAAGAACGTGCAAAACCCAATTTCAATTTATAGAATTTCCAAGAGGGAGTTATGAAATGCTACATTTGTGTTTGTGAGAATGTGGCAGCCAACTTCTGACTTCTACATTAGTCCCTTAATTTATTAGTGAAGTTTATAGAGAAGTGGCATTAAACTTGTTTTGTTTACATATTATTTAAATAGGTATCATGTATATCAATACAAATATTCAAGTTAATGTCAGTCTGCATCACTTTTTACACTTTGAAAAAGTTTTCCAAGTGTAAAAAAGTTACGAAACGTATTTTTGTTTTTAATTATTAATTCAGAATTGACCACAATCCCGTAATAAAGTTTTGAACAAAAAATGTTAACCATTTCATTGTTATCATAAAAAATATTTTACTTGTATGTATGTAGGTTTACGGTTTTGAATACTTAATTTCAATGATAAAAAAATTATATCGTAAAATATGGTCGATATTTAGAATATTTTAGTTGCATCATATCTTGGCCATTTATCCGTCGTCCTTTTAGTCTAGGCATTGCCACCTTCTTGTCAAGACTTTGCACTTCTACATTCTTTTTTAATTCAGTAATATTTTCTGCCATCTGCCTGAGTATCTATTCAAAATAGAAATCCAATATATGTCTCCAATCTTCAATGGTTACACATTTACAGACATTCTCTGGGATCTAGGCATACCCATTTTGAAAATTTGCTCTATGAGCAGTAAACTACACTCACCATATTTAATTAGTTCGTTTTCAATTCCATCGTTACCTTCTGAGTACGATAAAGATGTTGTATATCCCATCACTTAGAATAAGGACGTATTTAATGATTTTAAAACAAAATATTTATCGTAAATTTAAGTCGTGAATAAGAAGCTCTTCAAGTTGAATAGCGCGCTCCCGAACGTTACAATTTCGAAGAAAAGTGTTTTTTAACTTCTTCATAAAAGGTGAAGGCGAAACCTGGTACCACTTTGTTTTTAAAAAACGTTTAACCACGTCCTTATTCGGCCTGATGTGGTACAGGAAATCTTTATCGCATCTCCAAGCTTTTGAAGTTCAGACGCTCACTAAATGCTACAAATTCGACGAATTATCTTAAAAATTAAAATCTAGCTTTGTAAGAATTATTCAGGCAGTAGGGTGATTTTTTATTTAATTTCCCTGGACTACAACACGTGTAATTATTAATTACATAATTACTGTTATAGCTTTTAAGTAGGCAAGTTAACATAAATTTCTCAAATTTATGAGTAGCAAGAGAAATTTATCCAAATTAATAAAAATTCTTTTCACGTTGTTTAAATTTTAATCTCTATACGCTAATTTATATTAATTCACTTTATGTAATTTAAAATACCAACGTAAAAAAATATTAAAATACCGAAAATTGATTTAACAAACCAGTGTTATTTAATAAAGGTTCTTCAAAGATTTTAATATAAACAGTAGAAGCTTGGATATTCTTTTAAAGCGTTCTAATAAGTTTTTTTCTCATCCACTAATCCTCGGGAGATATTTTTTCATTTTTGAACAACCGAGTTGAGAGATGAACGTTTTCTTTCACAGCAAACGTCTAAAGAATGCTGTCAAGTTATAACAAACATGATTCACTATTAATGAAAATTAGAAATTTTAATCTCAGTTTGATTTATTTACCCTAATGTGAGTGGGGATTTTTTAATAATAAAAAAGATTTTTGGTCTCGTAAAAAGTATTTTTTCTTAAAGGAGCCAAGGGGTGAACTTTTACACGGGATAATTTAAAAATCTGAATGAAAAATTTAATATCTTCCGGGAGGAATGTATCTCTACTAGTCAATAAAAAGTATAATTCAAGAATACAAGAAGTTGTAAAGTTTTTCGTGTGGGCATAAGTCAGCAAAAGTCTCAACTTTACAAACAGACTTTTCAGATACTTTAAATAGACAAAAATAACCTTTGTGTGCAAATTTGGTAATTTTGTTCACTTCAAATGTACTTGTTTAGCAGAAATTTAAAATAGTAGTAGCGAGTTACGAGCTTCATAATTTTATGACCGTAAAAAAGTCGCGACTGAGAATACGAGCGACTTACGTTGGCTGAAACTTTGATCGACAAAGGTCAGCGCCGTTCTAACTCCAACCACCCCAGATAAAAACAAACATTTTTATTTGCTTCTAGCAAATTTGCAAGAAGTGCATAGTGACTGATAAGCTTTTCGAGCTCTTCTTAAAATTTTTGTGATTTCTCCAACTTTTAAAGTCCATAATTTGACATGCTATACACTTTCAGCTGTACTCGTGCCAAGGAGTCTTCGTAGGATTGCAAGAAACAACCAATTTACGCATTTTAAACAAAGCAATTGGAAAATTGTGGTTTTATTGAGGGTTGCACGGGGTTGGTGCAAGCGTGCTTTTTGAAGCAATGGGTGCGTTTAGTGTACTCACTCAACTATTTTACTGAGTATGCTGACATTCAAACGCTTACAATCCGCTAAACCGCATATGCTGAGAGTCAGAACAACAGTAACTCTGGCAACTATAATTCATCGTATGCTGACGGTTTAGCGGATTGTAAGCAGCTGAATGTCAGCATACTCAGCATATTAGTTGACTGATTACTTTAAGTAGCTTTGTCCGCTAAACGCACCTAATTAAATCATCCACGTAATATTGAATGTTCTATTCACATTTTGTACGATTCGTCTATTTCCATCGATACTCTGAAATATCTTTATTGGACTTAACCTTTAATTAATTTTAGACCAATTTGAGCGGAGTCTGTTGGTTTGTTCCACTGTAGTAGGCGTCCAAAAAATAAGTATAGTAAAATTGTAAAATATAAATTTTAAAGCAGGCTTCTAGGCAACAAACCCTGTATTTCAAACATCTCTTAAGACTTCTTAGTTCTTAGTTAAGTTACCGTCACACATACTCGTACATTAAAGGTGTGTTACAGTATTTAGTTTAAATAACGTACCATGCATTCATGAGTGTTTACATAGTTCAGCTTTATTAAGAGACACCATAATAATCCTTTACAACGTTGTATATTACGTGGTTATTGCGGTTGGAACTTGAAAAGCAAAATAAAACGAAGCATTAGATATAGATTAAGTACTTTACATAAAGCTTTAACTAACTTTAAATAATACATTCGCCAATTGTAAATTTTGTTTCGGTAACGTTTTTTTATTTTCGTTCGATTTTAATTGTTTTATTTAAACTGAAATATATGCTTTTGTTAACCCCTAAAAGGACAAATAAAAGAGTATTTTATTAACTAAATTAAATGACCCAGTTTTTATTTTTTAGAAAGCTTTTAGGTTTAGGGAAATCGATTAAAAAAATTGTTAAAAATTGCTTCCGAATAAGGACGCGAATTAAGCTGATTTATAATAGGGACCAATTAACAAACTGGTAGGGATTGCTGTAATTTAAATTCTCCACTAAATTCATTTTCAAGTTTTTTCACTAAATTATTCTTTTATCTGTAAAGAAGAGATAGAAAGTGTTAAGAGCTGATAATTTGTATCTATATACAGGGTGTGTACAAACTGTGTGGGGGATACTTTGCAGCCCATGAATCGAAGCAATAAATGCTAGTCACTAACACACTGAAGAAATGAAGTATAAGTTGTTGAGAATAATAGTATATTACACACAAAGGTTGAGTATGGTACTATTATGGATTATGGACCTAGCGGCAGGTCTCGAGGTGTAGAGGCTTTCTACAGGGTAGAAGCTTTCAGGCATTAGTGTATAACCGTTAATTGAGGGAATTGGGAAGATACGCAATGCTACTAGACAATTTGTACCACATAAATGGGTCGGTTTGTAGATGGCGCTACTGGTATTTCGTTGGTCGAAATATTCAGTTTCAACCCACAGCTCGAACTGGTAGGATGTTACTTCATTGTTACTTGAGAGCCTCAGAGCTCGGGGTTGGGAAATTGAGCGCAGCGGTCAGTTTAGTCAGATAAATTTTGTGAGGGTGACACTTTCTAGCCGGGTAGTTCGTTGGCAGTGGGGTGAAATACGTTTAGCTATAGGAGGGAGAAGCAAGTACACATTTTAACTAACTATTGCGTATCTTCAATCCCAGTTCCTTCAATCAACGGTATAACGCTTTTATTACTAATCTGCTAATCTCCCAAACTAAATGTTTTTGGCATTTCATTTTTGTCGAGGGTATCTCGACTCTCGAGAAAGTAAAATTTTGAATAAAATCAGTGAAGAAAATTTTCATATTACACTTTCGAGGAAACTCCATTATAGGGTTAACTCACTGATGAACGCGATTTTCTTTACAGAAGTTCAGAACTTCTTCTCCAATCTATTATCTTCCCCATACATATCAAAATTTTTATTGATTTTTAAAAGCTAATAACCTTTTTATTTTACTCTGTATAAATTCTGCGCTAAGATTCAGTCCTAGCAAGTGAAATTAAATTGTGCAGATTATGTTTCTCACTCGTACACACATAAATTTTTGTCATTCAAAATTCAAACGTCGCTCGTGAAACAGCCGTTTCAGCTACACAGCAAGTAATTTTTATCGAGTACTCTCTTAGTACCTATTCGTGATGTCGAGTTTAATCTACTTCGGAGTTTGTTTAAGTTTTTGATAATCATAATGTTTACATTGTTGGAAACCTTGTTTTCTTGTTGGAGTAACGATAACAAGAAAGATTTTCTATTAAGCACGAAAAAACCCTATTCTAACAATAGTTAGTAGTTTAGCTAAAGCGATTTAAAGTAAAGGCTGTTAATTTTTGACTATTCTACTGAACCGGTTGTTGAAAATATCAAAATAATTGAAAACATTAAAACTTAAAGAAATCCCAAATCTAAAATTAAAGTTGTGGATCTTCCGGAAATTTCAATGCACGTAACTTATTGCCATGGATACCTAAGATATTCATTAATATCATACAGAGTGCCATCGAAAGTAATTCCAAACACCGACATGCATTTTATTTATGGCGAACAGGCAGTTAGAAGGTACCAAGAAAGTTACCCAAATTGACGCCTTTCTTCAGCACAAACATTTATTCAACTTCATCAACCTTACCAGTTATAAAAATTTTAAAAGGATTAACAGTGTGGTGATCAAAATTGTAGAACCACAATGAAAACCTATTTAACTTTTTTTCTCTGCGCGTAGGCGAAATCCCTCGCACTCATGGTAGCTAAACGTTGTATAGCGTCGCACTCCATTCAACTTTGCGCATCTCAGGGACCAGTCTAGCGAGGATAGAAGCAACTTAGGGCTTCAAAAATTAGAGTCTTTTTACGTTTTTATTTTGCTAATATTTACATAGAGGTATGTCGGTATGTGACTATAATAAGTTAGAGTTGGACTCGAGTACTACTAACTTTGATAAATTACCGTAATAGTATATTAAAGAACGAATTTCATAAGTCACGTATTATAGCACGAATCCAAGTTTAAAATGCGACTGGCGTAGCCAGGAGCGTTTTAGTGGAGGAGTGCTATAATCGCTATAATGACTTATGAAATGAGTTCTTTATACAATTTTTTCTATTTTGCGCCTTTTAAAGTCCATTTTCAAAGAAAAAAATCAAAATATAAAAATTTAGGGATTTTTGTGATGGTTGACTGGTTGGCAGTACTAATTGTAAAGTGACATTTCGTAATTTAAAATTCAAATAAATGGTTTTGTAGTTTGAATTGGTCGTTAATTAATTAATTTTAATTATTATGTTAAAAAATAGAGCATGTTAATTACAAAAATTGTCGTTTTCTCTTTCCTCGATTTGACAAAATATGTCAAATTAAATATTACTACCAACTTCGAACATCAAATTTTACCAAAATTATTACAGCACGCTAAATCTCATTACGACACGCAAATGGATGCTATAATAGCGATCTTACAGACGCAAAATATAAAAAGTTTTTTTTCTAACTACAAGTACCGCCTTAACTCAAATACGTGCAATTTCCGCAAATTCAAAATTAAATTCCCAATTGTTTTATAGTTCGCAATATTAAATGGCCATTGATTGATTGATTTATACTAACTTTACAGTTTTAAATAGGTTTCGATATTTGAAAAGTTTTAATTTGATTGAAGCGTGTGAGTCAAAATACCGACAAATTAAATTTGTTGTTCGAAACTGAATTAATCCTGGTTGAAAAACAATCTATAAAAGTCACAGGTTTCGAAACGAGCAATAAAATTTTTTTTGTTTTTTTTGTTACATGACAATACTAAAAACTCGAGTAAATCGGTAAATATTTATCAAATTAACAATAGTGGATTAATTGAGTTTAGCTCGCCTAAAGCTTCACAAATTGAAGCGAGTTGGCTCATTAAGCGCACAAAAATTAATTTTTTCTTTTAGCGTATTAAAAGGTTTAAATTGTGTTACCAAAAACAGGGTAGAGAGAGAGAGAGTACCGAACGCCACTGTAGTATAGAGAAACCACTCCTTTGTGACACCGGTGACTTACGCTACCCATAGAGAGGTTCAATAGAATCTTCATTATTGTCCCTCTCTGCTGGTGATAAAGTCACCAGCGCCAGAACGGAGTGGTCTTTCTACACACATTGTTGTACTAGTAACATGAAAATAATGAAATGTGATATTTTACGTCCGCATCAACTGCTATGGTTATTAACAAACGGGACCCACAGCTTTTAGGTGGGTTCCGAACCATCCGCACCAAGGTATTTGACACAAAAAATCTACTGGTGCCAGTCGGATGCAAACCAATAGTGGGGCATACACGACCGAAATATCTGCCATATCTGATACTGGCTCCAACGCGTACGTATAACCCTGTTGACTTCATGAGCCGTTTTTGTGTTTCGTCAAGCTTTCAGCTTCGGCTCACGTCATCTGCAAATCCTGAGCAACACAAATAAAGAGTGCGCTCTACTCCTAGTAATGTAATATACTATTTGCTTCAAGTATAACGATTTTTTAAAGGTGAGAGTGTTTCATTTTCTTAAGGGTGAGTGCTTGATTTTTAATTGTCTTTTTAAGTTTGAACAGTTGACAGATTTGCAAACTAACAAAGAAGCGAACTGCTTACGTAAGCAATTTCTACCCTAAGCGTTGGACAAATCATTAAATTTGTAATCTCCCCTATCTCTACCCCCAATTCAAGCACTCTACACCGATAATAATATCCCGTCTTATTGATAAAGTATCGATTGTTTAAAAAACATCGTTCTTTTACATTGATGACAACAGCAGATATAATATAAAGAAGCAGACATACATAAACTACTATTTTCTTTTATTAGGTACGAATTGTTCACATCGATTTAACAAAAGTCAATAAACACATGAGTTTATTATTCCCTTCGGTGAAATGATTGTTTAAAATGTTGAACGTATATGATAAACAGAAGGAAATGCTCAAAGTTTGCATCGTGTTCCACGACTGTACCAAATTCGAAAGATAATTTCAGCAAGCCACTTCAGTTGTATGTATTAAGGAAATTCACTGGCTGTTAAAACTAAAACCGATGAATTTCGTGTTTCGAGCTTATGAAAACCTTCGGTTCACGCGATCGAACAATATTTTAAACATATTATTGGATTATTTTGTAATAATAATTAAAATATTATGTTGTTAAGGTCACATTGCGACCTATTTTTATAGGGGTGTAATTAATTTCGAATAATATGAAGGCGCGTTCGCATTCGTATCGATCTTTAATGTTGCAATTTTATTTAATTTTCTTTTGTATCTGATGAACGCAATTAGCGATGTATAACTATTTAAATTACTGTATACAATAGGTTTTACATGCATCAAGGCACTCCAAATGTTTAAATGTTTACGAATCAGAATCTAATGGTAAATGCACCTTTTATTACTACTACTTTTCTATTAATATTTTATTACTTTCCTATCTATTTTTCAATTATTCCACGATATTGCCGTAGTGCACAGCAGCATCAACGTCGTTTAGAAATGCGTCCTATTTTCACTTTGGGATTAAAAGCTGGAACCTTTTTCAAATGAGTTCTTACCATCTGGAATACGGAGTGGCTAAAAAATCCAAGAAATTTTACCTTTTTTAAGTTTGGGAGAATTTTGACCCAGAAGGACTAATTTTTCGGCAAAGGCAGCTTAACACTTTTTAAAAGTAGACTAAATTTTTTATAGTTTGACACCGGAACGGTCTCTGAAGACCTATTGGTGCCCGAGATACAAGTGTACAAAAGTTTGGAAATTCGGAGATTCACCGAAGACGAAAACTTGGATTTAAGTCTTCATCATATACAACATACCAAAAAGTCATAGCTAGCGATTTTGACGCAAGGTAAATAATCCGGTTTTTGTCAAAAATCCAAAACTAAATCGTGTATTAGTGTGAGTATTTTCTAGGTTAAAGATTCTTTGAGAGATTCTTAATGTTTAGTTTGCTGCTGTAGCAAACATTTTCAGAGGTGTTTTCTCTGTGTGATAAAGGTCGAAGTGACCGTATCGAAGATTCAGGAAAAGATCTTTGCCACAGCAGCCAACGAAACGTCAGGAATCTCGCATTAGCCGAGAAACTACTCACTCACCCTAACGACGCCGACTGTAAAAGCTTAATTTCTCAAATAAATCGTGTATATTTTTGTAAACTTTTATACACTTGTATCTCGGATACTATTAGGTCTATAGAGACCATAATGGTCTCAAACTGTAGAAAACTTTTATTACTTTAAAATAGTATAAAACTGCCTTTGCCGAAAAATTAATTTTTCTGGGTAAAAATTAACAAAACCCGAAAAAGGGTAAAGTTTCTTGGATTTTTGAGCCACCCCGTACTGGACGACATTTTGACGACCATCGGATTTTGGTACCCCAAAAGGTAAGGAATCATTTGAAAAATGCTCCAGCTTTTAATCTCGAATTGAAAACCGAAATAACAATTTATTACCCCATGCACTACATCACTAAAGTTAACCGTGTTGGACGACATTAAAAAAACAGGTGTCGTAACAAAACAATTTGGGGCCAGCCGATTACAACTGGATGAACTAACAACGTAATATTCGTGTCTACGTGATGCAAAATTCCACAACATTTCTAGAAAAAAACGCAACACGGTTCTGAAACTCTGCCATTTATTTAACAGGGAATACCTCTTATCTGCTCAGATAATCAAAACTACCGTATTGAACTTTATATCGTTGTAATCAAAAGATTGCTTTCTTTCTATATCTAAAAAACTAGTTGAGTGCGCCAGTAGTACAAAATTGATAACATGTCACTATGAGGCACTAGACAAGTCTATACGAGTATGTCGTCGTTTTGGTAAACCGAAACCACTGATTTCACGTACTGTTGTTACAAACCTCTACTTCCTCCACCGACTCTCTAGCGTTTGCCCACTTCCTTGCTTCGTAATTGGAGTTTTTACTTTAACAATTACCGATAATTTACTTTTCAGTTTATTAATTGTGTGAGAGTGTATGCAAGAGTCGCTTGTGTACTTCCGTGCTAATTGCACTTTTCACATTCAATTAAGTACTATTTACCTAACATTATAATTGGAGTACTTTCAACAGGAATCTGATATATTTATAAAATATGGACAATTTTTTAAATCTCGATTAATTATTTAGATTAGTTATGCTTTTTCAAAAGCACTTGCAAATCGATCAAACAAACAACATTTATTTATTTTAAACGATCACTTTGAGGTCTTCGTTTAGCAAGGTGTCAACAATTCACCACTAACCAACCACTAGTAATCATCAATAAACATGAGTACGGAACATAAATAAACACACGTATTATGATTATGGTTAGTTTGGGTATCGAATTCCTCCACGATAATAATGTTTCCAATGATAAAGTAAATACCCCAAAACAGCTGTTTGGTGAGGGCTGGCTGGGGAATTGTGGATTTGACGTAGCTGCAACATCTACGTGTAGTAGAACTTCCGTTTCTAGTTTCTAGTAGTTGAGGTGAATTACTGTATTTGTCTCGAATGTCTTAATTTTATTTATTAGAGCAATAAATCAATTTTGGTAACTCGAATCTAATCATAGTTTACAAATTGTAATTTATCTCGAATCATATCTAAGTGTTTAAAACAGTAGCTATTTCATATGCGCTCAAAATTTGCTCAAATTGCTTCCTTGGGAGTTGGAACTTATTTACTGCATTATGTAAATTAAGCGCACTTTGTAACAATGTAATTATTTAATAAATATTCGATTAAGAAAATAACGTTATGTTGACATAACAAATTAATTAATTAAAGTTGTAGGTGGTAGCACATAGTAGTAATTTAGTTGCGGTGTGTGAGAGACGACTGCTAGAGATGTTTCTCCTACTGTTACATTGTGTTCATTCAAGTAACCTGTCGTCCGTAAAATATAATAAAAAAGAATTAACATACTTTACTTTAAATTAATTTTGTTAAAGCTCAACTTAATCTTTTGAGTGTAGAAATTATTTCAAGTTTTTATACTTTTAGTCCAAAGTGTTTCATTATATTAAATTCTACTATGTACTTTAAAGGCGAATATACAGCTACCGACGGGGAAAATAAAAGTACAGGAATTTCTTTATAAAGATGCATTTCATCACATCACACGGTCTTTAACGTACGATAAGTGGTCAAAAGAGGCAAAAGATAAAACCTGATCTTCGTAGGAAAAACTAGTTGCAATTCTGTGATTTTAGAATAAATTTGGCATGGGAACCAAATGTGTTGCGGGTTGCATACCCCTGGGAACAAAATACAGACCGTGGGAAAATTCGAAGTGTGAAAACCGGGGCGTGGCTAAAATCAACGCGAAAAATCTCTTTGAAGCCAGCGACATCGCGAGCATGATGACGTAACGTCTGTAATTATCACCTCTACGGCTCGCGATGTGCTGGCTCTAGGTGTACACCTAATTAACACCTGTACGACGGCGGCATACTTCAAAGAGATTTCTCGCTATGATTTTAGCCACGCTCCGTTTTTCACACTTCGAATTTTCCCACGGTCTCGAGGTGGTTCCCAGGGGTATGCAACCCGCAACACATTTAGTTTCCAGGCCAAATCGCCGTAAATTGTCTTAGTTAAGACTAAAAATTTCAAACTCAACTAGTTTTTACTACCAGTGAGGTGGAATGGTAATCTATGGGTCTCCACAGGCACCTATGTATATATGTAGTTGAGTCCCTCAGGCAGCTATGTATGTAGTTGGCTCCCCAGGCAGATATGTAGTTGGGTTCCCTTTCAGACTATTTTTTATTACTTATTTAGGGCCAGTTTTACAATCGCGGCTTATCAACTAGTTTTTACTACTTAAATCTAGAATTGCTAGAGAGGATAGTTAAAACAATAATTATGGAACTTGTTGGATTGGTAGAGAGGGACCAGTTGCGTGGCCACCGCGTTGTCCAGATTTCAATTCTTTAGATTTTATTCTTTATTTTTTTACTGGGATATTTTTGGCTTCTGAGGCATTCTTTCCCAAATAATAGTAAAAAACCAATTTTAGGGGATCCGACTTAAAGGTAGTTTCATCTACGATTGTAGCCGCTTATGCGCTAAAGTGAAATAAAAAAACGATCTTTGATTGCTTCTGCCGGTGAAATGTGACTGTCTGCCGACATTTTTGCTAAATTTCTCGAGTTTTTGACATTTTGAATCGCGTTTGCTCCAAAAAGGCCACCACTGAGCACCTCTGCCGATTTGATTATTCTGAGTAAAGATGTTTCCCTAGATTTTGATACTGATTCCAGCCAGGTAGTAGAAATAAAGAGATCGATGTCGAGATCATTTTTCGAAAATCAATTTTATTTTTGCCAATTTTGGTGACCACTTGAGAACGGCAGGCTAAGGATTATGTTATCTATAAATTAGGTACTACCCATTTCTGAATTCAAACCTTTGGTAAGCGATCGTTCGGTTGTTTTCAGGCGAGCTCTCGGTCTAATTGGTTTCATAGATCGCATTGATGAAGTTTGGCCAAGACCTTCAGTTGCACTCTGTATATTTATTAATTAGGCGAGAATTTTTCATTTATAATCATGTTAGCCTCAATTTAATTTTTAACCCCGTGTGTCTAAAAATAATAATTTATTATCAGAAGACACAATAATTGAATGAAATATGTACATAAAGCATAGATGACAGATTTCTACTAAAGTGTGGAATTGCATTGAATAAAAAGTCATTGTGGTTTGTGGTGGACAATTTAGGGTAATAATAGTTTGCAAAGTCAAAAATGATTTTTTTGTATATGCTACGATTATTTAAAAGCTACATTTACATTTATACGCTTTCTAATGCGTTATTCTGAATTAGTTTCCCTTTGTTGTATCAGTATCACTGATTGAATACGAATAGAAACCCATTAGGTAAAATACCATGTATAGATTGGCATTGAAAATATACAGTAATAGCTAGTAAATACAATAAGACATATTATTAGGTAAGTACCTATTCGACTCGGTGGAATATGAAACCTCGGCTTTTAGATCTTTAGGTAGGTACTACTAAAAGTTTCGAAATCGTAGCTTATTGTACTAAAAGTCTGATGTATGGATAATTCTAAACGCATTGTTTAACATTTAATAAGCTCATTAAATTTGAAATTTAATAATTGTTCTGATCTTTACTATTGTGTAAATTTTTTTTTATAAATATACAGCTACTTACGATTTTATTGGAGCTAAAGTACAAACTTGGATGGGTTATTGAAGAACTATCTATCTCACTTTAGTGTTCTATGTTGTTCATATTCTTTTCTTTTCCGCATACTCTTTTAAAAATTTTTTTTACCTGTGGAGTATTAAACAACATTTATAAACTTATTAATAATATACATATTTCCTTTAGAAAATTAAGGCAACTTTAATGAACGAATAAAAGTTTAGCAATAGTTGATGGTTTGTAAAATTTCACTAGCCATTGCTTAGATTTATATGAATTAAACTTCAGGTAATTGCCATGGGTTAAAGCAATTGCTACAAACCTTGAATAAGATGTTAGTAACAAATATTCCAGAAAGTTTAACCCTAACCCTACAATTACCTAAAGTACCAATGTAATTTACAATTAGAGAATGTTAAGGGCATCGCTCAAACGATGAAGGAAAACTGGCGCGAAACCAGTGTAGTTGAGTTGAAGTACTTGCCTTCCAATAAATACAAAAAATAAAAATACTTCAGCAAGTAATTGCTTGCGCTAAAATGTAATTTTTTAAACCAATTACCTAATTTTTATTCATTGGCCTCATCGATTATTTAGTTACTGAATAATTAATTGATTCATCCAATATAAGCAACTGGTTTTAACAATTTATTTTCGTTGTCGTTACATCGGTTCCACTTCCAATTAAAATCCTTTGATAACAACTTTTAAAAGTGAACTCGCTTTTATTTTTAAAATTCTTATCCAAAGATTTTTTAAAAACAAAAGTTTATAAATTACCACAGGAAATTGCTAAATTAAATCACAGTTGTTTTAGAGAACCGTTTTGACCTTTAACGTTTTAATAGTAAAATAAGAATTTCCGTCTTCGTTAGATAGTTGTTGTTATAAACGAAACTAATAGTGAAAAGATAAATGACATGGCGCCTTTTAGGAACAAAACTATCTGCATTTACAAGTTGTTGATTCGTTTTAAATTAATGGTGTAGATATTGCATAAAATGTAAAACGTGTAAATAGATACAACGATACCATCTTTTTATCAAAGCTTGTTATTTGTGGCGTTTTTGCACGATGAACTTTTTAATTGTTATTTAATTGACGTACGTACCTGAAACGAATTTTATTTTGCTTGCAAAAAATGAAATTTCTACATCAGTGAAAAGTTGGTAATTTTAAATTATAAACAAATTTGGCGTATACTGGATAATAATTAAATTAATTCAATCGTTCGTTTCTGCTTTTCGCATATCAACTGTCAACACTCAGTGGGTCTCCTATTTTTAATTCAAATCTTCCTGGGTTCGCAGAGTCTGTAGTGCCACTGCAAGTACCCTAAGGCTCTTCTTACCATTCTTACCAAATATATTTTCTACAAGCCACAGTTGGCTGGACGAATGTCAAGTGTAGATAGATAGGCGAGTGAGTGGATAGAGGCAGAAACAAAAAAACATTATAGATGGGCTCACAGACGAACAGAGTGGTGGACGGGCAAACGGTATAACTAGCGGTTAGATTTAAAACTTTTTTAGTATAATATTCATTTAGGCATCGCATTTCTTTTGTTCGATTCCAAATTGGAGATATTGAGTAAAGCGTTAATCAAAACACTACTTACAAGAAATTTTAATTGCCTTGTAAAGTATCCCCTATAAGGGTAGTTAATAGAATTGGCAATTAGGAGCTTAATTTTTTTCTCATCATTAATTATAAGATAAAATGACCAAAAATTATTTAAATTGCTGTTAGCCTCTTAATGTGTCGCTATCTTATAATACAACATAATAGTCTTTGGGCTTTTACTAGGGCAGTTTAGTGTAGTAATATGTTAATTCGTAGCAAGTGATAAAGGGCCGGGCAATCTCAGAACTCATTAGCTAGGAGCTCATATCAATAATTCTTATCCTTTTACCCACGCTCGGTATCGAGCCAGTTGTGTGCGACGTGTATCAGTTCTTATAGTGTGTATATCCACGTTATTACATTTAGTAACCAAAGATAAAATAAACTAATTTTATTATCCCATTTTACCTTCTGGGTGCGATTTTATCTTCACTTATTAGCTAGGGTAAGGTAGTTGGATCTGTTTTTAATAAGCATGCCGGTATGCATGAGGGTTAGTAAAAGACTACAGATCTAGTGTGAGATCTGAATTTTAATTATAAAATACTCGAGTCGACTAAGAAGGCGCTGGAATTAAATTAAAATTTCTTTTAATTCTGTTAAAAAATAATATGCTACTAGTTGTCTAGTCTCGCTCAGTCTTTTCGAAAAAAACATAAATTGTTGTAACAATTTTGTATTCATTATACATACGTTTTGATTTATGATCAAAACAACTGTCATAGTTTTATCCTTATATAACCTCTTATCTTTGGATACATTCAGAACATTTTTGGATATAAGCCAAAAGTATTCTGGCTAGCGATTATGAATATGTTTTGTTATTTAAAAGAAAAATGATTGAAATAAAAATAAAATTGGAACGTCATCGGCACAGGAGTAGTTTCATTAAGTAAATACATTGTTTTGATGAAACGGATGATACGTATGCCTCAGATTCGCATTTGACATGATTATTGATTTTATATGAGAAGTGTGCATTTTCTTACTAGACATTTTCAGTTTCTTAAATTATACAGTGTTGTGCTAGCTATCTCAGTTTTTCCGCGAGACCAACGTATATCTTAAATTTCATTCTTTTAATATAAATAATGAAATAATTAAATTATTACTGACACTTGAGATAAGTCAACAAATTTATCTTAAAGGTGTCGAGCTTTTCCAGCAAGTACAAGTACTTACCATTACCTAACATATTCGCGCACTTTATCCTCGCCATGTCTTTCAACAATATCTATATAGGGTGTTTTAAATGAACTCGGCACGGTTTAGAAAACAAGCGTCTAGATCAATATCTAGAAAATGCAACGTTTAATGTAGCTCTAATAATAAGAAATTTAGCAATAGCGTCGAGTTTGTTTAAAACAGCCTGTATATTTGTAGACTCAATCTGAACCGTATTTTCATTTACTTCTTCTATACTTTCTGTGATAACTGTTTTCAATATCCAAGACAACAACATATAAGGTGTCTTTTCTAGAGCCTCATCAACGTCAACAGTTTTCAATACCTTTTTATTATCTGTTTTGTACCAACCTCATCTTTAGAACTTTCAGCTGTTGATATTGACAGTGTTATATAAAAGAAATTCATTATAAGACAAAGTATTTTCTTATTTTTCGTTCCACATTGAGAGGATGTGGAGTTCAAGTCGTGGAGTTGCAGTTTACCAGTTACCCCTTACCACGTAGATAATGTTGGCGAATTATATTACACTCGATTTATTGAGAATAATTATTTAACGGAATTATTGGTGCTCAGATGTATCCAATATTGAAGCTGTTTCAACTAGTAGTAGGTATACAGTTGGTAGTTAGCTCACGGAACTAAAAATGTGACTAGTATTGAATAGATTTGGCTTTTACTGTGTGCAAATCGAGATTGATTTTTGTATGTACTAAATTAGAATAGCCATTTGCACTAATTTTGTCAATTTGATTGCTGACAGCTGTTTCGATACACTGTATCATCTTCAGAGCGAGTTTTTAACTGCCTGCGTAAGGGTTGCGTCCGGTATTTATATGTTCGAAGTAACGGTATTTTTCCTTATCTCGTGTTCCGTTAAGACTTTTATTATCGGAGAATTGTTGAGATCAATCTGGTCGTTTAATAATGTGTAGTTACTGTTGTTGTGTTTCATGATTTCTATGGTTTCTAGGTAATTTAGTTTGATTCCTTTAGTGGATATATGTAGAATCTCGGGTTTTTGAGTGAATGTGTGGTTGTGGTTAAAGATGTGTTCGGCATAGTTGGAGTCAGGTTTTCTGTGTCTGTAGCTTCTTGAGTGTTCTTTGAACCTTTGTTCAAAGGTTCTGCTGGTTTGTCCTATATATACTGCATCACTTGATAGTTTTCGAAAGCGACCTCTGGCTATTTTTCTCTCTCTACTATCACAGTGTTCAGTTTCATAATTTATATTTAATGTTGTTTCATTTATACCTTGATGCTCTCTGCTTTAATTCCGTTTACGCACCCATTCATACTTTTTTATATCACATATCAAAATATTTAACATTTCTTTTTCCATTGAAAGCTGTGCAGTTTATGTGTGAACTGTCATATTGCTTTACATGGCACGAATGACAAATGCTTCATAAAACGTATCTTTAAATGGTAACAATAATATGCTTAACCACTAACTACAAACTTTAAAGGGTTCTTCATCTGTTATAGAAAACACTGTATAACAATTACCGCAGACATTCTTTATTATTTAAGTTAAGTTCGGCTTACACAAGTATTTTAACACGTATTATTAATTAAACAAAGCAAATTTGCGTTTGTAACGAGTACATTATAAGAGACAAGGATTGTTACTTAAGAGAACGTTAAGTAAATAAGCGAACAAGGAAAATGTGCATAAAACTTGGGGTTAATCTAGTAAATTTCAGACACATTTTCTAACGTTTTACTGGCGTTCTGCAATAGTTGTTGCTGGGTAAAGCCATTTAACGAAGTTCTTTATTTTTATTATTTTTTCGTTTATAAGAAAAGCGTTTCAGTTTTAGTGCTCGTCTTGTTTTAATAAACCAAGTTAAGACTTTTTAAAACTTCGATTTTTACTTTTACGTTGACTTCGTCTACTTTAAAAAATAATATAACGATGGAATAAAATTTTTTTTTAAATTTCTCGACGTTTCGGGTCCCCCCGAATCCAAAACTAAAAAAATAAAAATTGTGCTTACAAAACAAGCTTTTTAACGAAATCGATACAGCGTAGGGGTTATTTTGGTCGCATTTCGGAAAATCTTGACCCACAGTTTTTATACTCAGCTATAAGTATTTAAAAAATACCTTTAAAATTTTTTAAAATCAAAATGGCGGTCAGTATAGTACTATATCAGGATGCCTAACAATCTTTTGGCAACTTTTTCATTGCAAACGTTGCAAAAATCGACAAATTAACAAAAGCCGACGAAACTGTCCGAAAGTTTTATTTAAAATCTCCTGCTTACCCTATTCAGAAAAACACGTATTCCCGATAGATTTTCTACTCTTATTACATTATGTTAAAATTTAAAATAAATTATTGATCTGTCAAATTTTAATTTTTATTCTAATGGTATTCGTTATCAAAAACTGTATACTTTTAAAGCTCTGAGGGGTCTCACTCATGAATATTTTACATAATTTTTGTTGTTTTTTTACAGATTATTTTATTCTAATAAATGTCTCCTTTATGTTGCAGTGTGTTATGAGAGAGTAAGGCGGTTTAAAATAGAGAAGTCTTCTTCCGGCTCTATAAAGTTTTTTGGTAAGTACATATTTTTTATTTTTTTTAATCTCAGGAAATGTACATTAAAAATATTTTACGGTTGATACAAAATATTCAAATTTGTATACCTTCTCATCGTAAAAGACACAGACGTGTATTCTTTACAGTTTCTGAAAATCATAAAATTCGATTTTAAATACTTTTTTGACTTAATTATACGATTATAATTTGCGGGAGTATTTATTTTATATTTTTTTGGTCAACATCAGTAGTAATAAAGATACGGATTTATAGAGTATAAAACTATTTCAAATTACACTTTCGCAATAGTGTTAACTTTAGTTATGGGTTGTTAAATTGAAACGATTTTCGGAATTGGCTCGTATTTAAAGAAATTCCTCATAAAAAATTCAGATTACCTTCTAATCCATTGCTTTAAAATGCCCTGTATTCGATTTGAATCGTTCATTATTGATTAGTCGTCTTTAAAATGATTTGTACCTTATAATCTACGGCTCACCCTCTGCAGTTCACAAGGAAAACCAACACGTCGAGGAAATTACCCAATTACTGAAATAGACGTATTGTCTGATATACAGTGCGGTCAAAATAAAATGGTTTAGAGATATCATTTACATTATTTATAATTTATACTCGTTTCACGCTTACCATCTGGTTTTAAGGACACTAAATAAGGCCTTAAATAGGATATTTAAAAAAAGATACTCTTATCTCTTCTCTGGGCGCACTGGGAAGCAATTAGGAAAATTGTAAAACGAGAAGCTTTTTTTAATAATGTTACTACTAATTAAAATGAATTAAAAAATTTATCAGGTTTTTCTATCTTTTGTTAGTTTAAGGACTAAGCAATTTTCAGAACGACGATGTTGTTATAATATTTACCAAGGGTTCTTTTTAGGAACGTTACGTTAGTGAAGCTCAAATATTCTTTTTTTAATTATAACACAACATTAAAACTTGATAAAACGAAAAACGATATTTTAATAATAAAATTTTATGTAAACTCTTCTATTATTACATACCATATTAATTCAATATTTTCGTTTCAAATTACAAATTAATTAAAATAATCAGATGTGAAAGATAATATAAATTAACAAATTTGATTTTTAAATACTATCCGAACTAATATTTAATTTAGTTTTTAATTTATTTTAATTAATTTTAATCGATTATGTGCTTAACTTATCTTTCAAATCTATTTATTATTTAAATAAATTGTTTCACTTTTAACGGAATATCGGGAACGAATTTTATATTTATTTTTTAGTTCATCAATTTCAATTAATACGATTCAATTTGATTACAAACAGCAGATAGTAATTTATGAAATCTGCTTCTGTTTTGAAATTCTTTTGATTGTCTCTGGGTAGTATGTTTTGTGTATTATAGAAATAAAATAACCGTTAGGTTTCTTAAGCTTTCCTTATAAGGAACACACATAACTTACAGTAAAAGTCATTTATTTAGTTGGGCCTAATTAAATGTTTTAAGTAAAATTTTAAAATGTATAATTTATCTTTCGTATTTTCTCGGTTAAGTAGGTTGATGCTTGGTGTTGTTTTCGATATCGATGATAGTATGTTTCTATTTCTCTAAACTCGATGTAACACTGAAGTATAGATTACTCTAAGACTTATTAAGTTCTAGGACTGCGCTAATATAAAGTTAAAATAACACGATTTACCCAAACAAGTATTTGGTAAAATATTAGAGAGACTTGGTGTCTACTAGAATGTATTTTCCTATTTTCATTATTTTATTTCTGGAAAAACACGAGATGTAACTTTGATATGCAGAATCCACGTTTGATTTGAATTTTGGATTTGAATCGATTACTCATATAGACATAGCCACCGCGTTAGAGTATAGTAAGTTATGGCGTGATTTTTTACCCGTTAGCTTGGTGGCTTTTATTGCTATTCTATATTAACATGATTTATAAAGAAAATATGTACACTTGTTGAAAGGCCCGAAAACAAATTAAGTTAGAGTGCTGGTTTAGGTTTAATCTCACCGTACCGGAATACTTGTGTTTTTTCTATAAAGTCGGCGTTGAACAGATAAACAAAAGTCAATAATGAAAATGAGCAAATCAGATAATATACTTTAATCACGAAATCGTAATTAATGATAACGAGATGTTAAAGACAAAATAATTCGTATAATATTAATATCAAACTTTGTAAGCGAAATTACATCAGCACAAGCTTCAAACTTAATTTGTGTTTTTTTTTCGTAAGCGGTTGGTTGTGCGAGCTTTCAACAAGTACATATACCTTTTATCTTCATAATTTTTAACTGAAGCAGCCGTTACCAAATAAAAAATTAATGCCTAATAATTTATCAAATTATAATTTTGGACTTTCAAATCAGAAATCACTTACTGAATATTGGCACCAAAAATTTCAAGCTGTAAGTAGGTACTAGGTACTACAGCTTACGTTTATTTATTACTTATGACGCAGGTAATGAAGTAATGTAAGAATTATTTATAAACCAAACTTGTTTATCATCCACTTATCAAGGGTACGTATTTTTATTTAAAGCAAAGCCAACAAAACTTGAAATTAGAAAAGTTTTTACCAAAGTCCAGCCATACAATGCATAAAGTTCAGAAAAATGTCTCGCGTTAAAAGGAGAATTAATAAAAGAAAATGTAATTTAGAATTTGTATAGTAAAAACTATAATACAACAGACCGAAAGCTATTTATCTTTTATAAACATAAATAATATCATCGCCCCTTTGTCACGTTAATACGTACTGAGTTATACCGTCTTCGTGAATTTAAGAAGTCTTTTTAGCTCATATTTATATTTCTTTGTGAAATCAAATGAAATATTTATTGTTATTCATCTATGTGAGCTCGCAAAATATTGTGGTTACATACGCTCACAGTGCAATGGTAGTGGTATCACTTGAGTACCACTTATTTTTAAAATTGTGAACTATATGGGGTATAATAGGTCTTATCAGGCGAAACTCGACCTACCCTATTCTTTTGACATATTTTCACATTCTGGGGCTCTTGAACTCGTTTCAGACGGCTAATTCTGAAGATGTACAAGGTGGTAGCGTCCGTTCGTGGTTACATCCATTGTGATTTTCCATTTCACTTTTTAGAACCACTACAAAATCGCGCAACTTGGCTAAAGACTATATAAATATACGCTCTGTGATGGAGTGCTAGATAACTTGATGTGAGCACAGTCTTATTATCTAGGATGATGCTTTTATATTTGTGTTAGTGCCTAGTTCCATATCCATCATTTTATTTGAGCAGGTACCAACACCATTTTCCTAATCTAACCCTGGAAATTGGTACCAGATTCAAAATATCAGCATTGCCCTAAAACGCTGCATAAAACAAACAACCGAACGAATGATGTGGCGTTCATTTTTTTTCTTTGGCTGTTTTTAGACACTTTCTACATAAATGGCGCGTTTTTTGTTCGAATAATAAACGGTTTGGTACAAAAGCATTTCCCAGTTTTATTGAAAACTGTAAAAAGTAGAAAAGTCAAGTATTAGGATTTGCAATGAGTGTGCAGATTATATTTTATCGATTCGTCTTGCTATTATTTGTCGTCTCTTGAGTTTGCACAAATTTAAAACAGAGCAGTTTTTCCAAATACACGTCAAATTATTATTTCTTAACCTAAATAATTGTTTAGCCTATTTAATAATGAAAGGTACGATCCTGTTTTTTTTATTAAGTTCAGGAAGAATGAAAGTTTAAGTTGTAATAACGTAACATCGATTTTCCTATATTTAGACAGGTTATATTGTGCTAAAATGATATAGTGTCACATAAATTTTATACTAAAATTATTAAGCTAAAAGTAAATGTTTGTAATATGGTCATCAACTTTTTTAGATTAAATTAAAACTTGTCATAGAGTGGTTAACTTTTTAAAACTTGTTGCTGGATAATTGTAAAATATGTTCCAATTTTTTACGTATTTCGCGGGCGTTTTCTGATTAATTTTCACCCGAAAATAATTTTTTTAAAAACTAAGACATCGATAAAGTATACCAGGAACCATTGAAAATTGAAACACTCCTAGCCTCAATTATTATTAAGAGTGGCATGGGGGCTTATGGTCAATTAGTCAATGCATTTAACCGAACGATAACGGATAATAATTATCCAAATAGACAACATAAATTGTAAAACCACCTGAGCGGCCATCGCCGTTTTTGACGTTGATTTGAAAAAAATCGCCCCTCTTTCTCTACGTCTGCACGAGGGTTGATTTTTCTGGCTCGCAATAAACCATTAGCCAAATAAAACTTAAGGCAAAATTTGCATTTGTATAACTATGTAGTTATTGACGGTTCCCTTAATTTAAGCTTGCTTAAATCAATATTAATTTACAAACTTTTTCTTTTAGCGAAAACTTAACGAGTTTTCGCGAGTGGTGAAAATTGAACGGATTTCGTTGGCGACAAGTGTTTAGAAGAAAATTCGTAAAGATATTACTAGATTGGTGGTTGTCTCATTTAGGGGTTGAGTAACTTGGCCGTCTTCTTGTTATTGCAGATGAAAGTCGGCTTAAATGGGCAAAGTTGTGCAATTTTAAGGGTTAAGACTTTTAAGACATTGGGCATATAAAGAAGGGCAATTTTCGAGTTATTAAAAAGTAAAATTAGAAACTTGATAATTAATGATGAAATTTTAAGCCGAGTTTAATACGTAAAAATTTTTTTAATAACAAACCGACTTAAGGTGTGGATTAAATTTTTAAGGAAAATTACAACTTTAATAGCTTTTTTGGTTTTAATACGGAAAAGCCATTCTCTTGTAATGTTTAATGAAAACTTTAAAATTGTGTTTCACTTCGTGAGCCTTTTCTAGCAGTTTTTGCTTACTGGAGGATTTTAACAATTTAAAAGAATATAATTTGTGCATTTGTGCTGCGCTTCAAATGACATTTTCTTTAAAATTGCACATGAATTACTACTAGATCCATTTCGTTCAAAATTTATGGGCTTCTTTATTTTTAGTTGTTGTTTTTAAGAATCTAAAAAGTGCAAGAAAATTTTATCTTAAAAGCTTTTCTTGGTAACACAGTTTTTCGGTTCTTTTGGAAAAACCACATTGGAGAAGTAAGTTTAAAATCGTTTTAGAAGGTACATGAAATTGAAGTTCTGACACAATGTTGTACGAAATGGCTATGAAATGGATACGTGTACAAGTTTTAAAGAAAACGATTAACAAAACGTCGATAAAAGAGGATGAGGAAAAGCATCTACGAGTAGGTATACTTAATAAGGGAAAATAAACATTTTAAAGTTTAAATTATCACTTGTGGAAATTTTCTTTTGAATCGCAAAAATCTCACTATCTCCTGAAACACTTAAGATACCTCAAGTGGTAATGGGTTTATTTATCATAAAAATAGTTCTACGCTTCGGCAGTAAAATATCAGAACACAACAAAAATGTTATCAGATTTTCAATAGATTTGATAAAGATGACGTAACAACCTACGTTTTTATTAACTTATTCTCGCAGTGTCTATCTTATTGTTTATAGACGGCTCTCGAGACAAATTTATTAATAAACTAACGCAATTACAGCGGCTTCAGGTACTAAAATCTACATTACTTTGACGCTTTCTGATTATTTGCAAAATGCTTAGGTACGTTCTTCATATTATTGTGGCAACAAATGTTTAAATTTGTCCAATCTCAAAAAGGTCCCATGTTCAAGAACGTCAACTCTAACAATCAGTCAGTTGTCAATAGATGATAATCTTTTAATGAGGTTGAACTATCAACTACACTGCACCGTAACTGGCGATCTTTCCACCTTTTGATTTGCAGCATAATTTTGTGAACTCTATTAAATAAATACGTACTGCAACTGAAAAGGATATGGGATATGTTACGAATCTATTCATATATTTATTGGTACGTTCTTCGTTTTTTTTGATCTCTGGTAAAAATCTTAAGGTCTAATTCCTTAATAAAGACCTATAAATAGATTAAGATTTCTTCAGAAGAAGCTACAGATTTTCTTGACTTATTAACCTTTTTGCAAATAATTGTCGACAGAAATGTTTGAAAGTGCAGAATGTTGAAAGTGAACTGTACTGTACTGAAGTGTACTACATTTTTTTTACGAATACGTAAAAATAATTTATTCTTAAGCAACGGCAATAGATAAGAAGTGAGCCATTTTTTTCCTTATTTTTCAGGATAATTAAATCAATTTTATAATTGTTGGCAAAGCATCGTTCATGTTTCTTGAACATGTTTCATGTTTAATTTTAAATTTGTTTGATGCAAAGACACCATACATCATTGATTATTACGTAGTTTAAACTGATTATCGATACTGATTACTGATATCAGTTAGTTTAGTTTATATAACGTTGTCCTCTATTTGTATACAGCAGTACTATGAGCTCAATTTTAGAGGTTTCTAGTGTTCGCCCTCAGCAAATATGAAGAGTAAGTCAATTTAATTTTTCGAATTATCTTCAAGTGACTTTTTGATCTTCCAGATTTAACTATATTGTTCGTACTGCTGTTTACTTATTTCGGAATTGCAAACACTCGTAAGTTTTTTTTACATACTCGCTATTTATTTGTGAATAATTGATTGAGATTAAAATATGCATCAAATTACTAAGAAAACATTCACTATATAACTTTGTAATATTTTAAATTATTGATCCTTCACAACAGCAACTGAGGTTTAAATTTAAATTTGCAGAACTAATTGTGCCGGACTGCCCGTATCCAGATCCTCCTGATCGTACAGTACACTTACCGCACGAAACAGATTGCGCAAAATTTTATAAATGTTCCAATGGTGTCAAATATTTATTTGATTGCCCTCCTACTACTTTTTTCAACGCCATTATAGAAGTATGTGATTGGGACTACGCAGTTAATTGTCAAAATTACACCTCAACAACTAAAAATCCAAGTGAAACAACTACAGGTACCACTCATTCTCCGATTCCCCCGTCTACAACTCATTCTACGAATCCCCCAACTACAACAATTGAAACATCTGTTCCTACAACTACTATTTTAACGACTAAATTGCCCACGCATCCTTCTACGACTGCTTCCATCGAAGAACCTTTGCCCTCTTCAACTACAGTTGCCACAACGGAATTACCATCTGAGCCGTCTACGTCAATTGTCACAATAACAAAAACACCAGTAGTTACAACTACTATTTTGACGACAACATTGCCTCCTCAGACAACTACGACTGATTCTACACAACAAACGTCGCCATCTCAAACTACAGCTTTCACGACAGAATTACCGTCTGAGTCGTCTACGCCGGTTGTGACAATAACTGAAACACCTTCACCTACAACTACCATTTTAACGACAAAATTGCCCCCTCATCCTTCTACGACTATTTCTACAGAGCAACCTACTCCATCTTCAACTACAGCTGCTACAACAGAATTATCAACTGAGCCGTCTACGCCTGTAGTGACAATAACAGAAACACCAGCCCCTACAACTACTATTTCAACGACACAATTGCCCACTCATCCCTCTACGACTGCTGCTACAGAACAGCCTTTGCCACCTTCAACTACAGTTGCTACAACAGAATTATCAACTGAGCCGTCTACGCCTGTAGTAACAATAACAGAAACACCAGCCCCTACAACTACTATTTTGACGACACAATTGCCCACTCATCCCTCTACGACTGCTGCTACAGAACAGCCTTTGCCACCTTCAACTACAGTTGCTACAACAGAATTGCCATCTGAACCGTCTACGACTGTCGTTACAATAACAGAAACACAAACACAAACTGTTGAATTAACTACTATCTCTGAATCTACCCCTACATGGCCTATAATACCTACTAGACCTACAAGACCAACACATCCTACAAGACCAACACGCCCTATAAGACCAACACATCCTACAAGACCTACAAGGCCACCTCGCCCTACGAGACCAACACATCATACAAGACCAACTCACCATACTAGACCCACGAGGCCAACACACCATACAAGACCTACAAGACCAACACATCCTACAAGACCAACACGCCCTACAAGACCAACACATCCTACAAGACCTACAAGGCCACCTCGCCCTACTAGACCCACCAGACCAACACATCCTACTCGACCTACGAGACCAACACATCATACAAGACCAACTCACCATACTAGACCCACGAGGCCAACACACCATACAAGACCAACTCACCATACTAGACCTACAAGACCAACACATCCTACAAGACCAACACGCCCTCCAAGACCAACACATCCTACAAGGCCACCTCGCCCTACTAGTCCCACCAGACCAACACATCCTACTCGACCTACGAGACCAACACATCATACAAGACCAACTCACCATACTAGACCCACAAGACCAACACATCCTACTCGACCCCCCAGACCAACACACCCTACTAGAACTACGCGAACAACTCGTCCTACTAGAACTACGCGAACCACTCGTCCTACTAGAACTACGCGAACTACTCGTCCTACTAGAACTACACGAACCACCCGTCCTACTAGAACTACGCGAACTACTCGTCCTACTAGAACTACACGAACCACGCGTCCTACTAGGACTACGCGCACCACTCGTCCTACTAGAACTACGCGAACCACTCGTCCTACTAGAACTACACGAACCACTCGTCCTACTAGAACTACGCGAACCACTCGTCCTACTAGAACTACGCGAACCACTCGTCCTAAGCCTACCAAGTCCACTAAACCTGCAAAACCAACAAAACCCACTAAACCTACAAAACCAACAAAACCCACTAAACCTACAAAACCAACAAAACCCACTAAACCTACCAAAAAACCACACCATAGCAGTAGTAGTAGCAGTAGCAGTAGTAGTAGCAGTAGCAGTAGCAGTAGCAGTAGCAGTAGCAGTAGCAGTAGCAGTAGCAGTAGCAGTAGCAGTAGCAGTAGCAGTAGCAGCAGTAGCAGCAGCAGCAGTAGCAGTAGTAGTAGTAGTAGTAGTAGTAGTAGCAGTAGCAGCAGTAGTAGTAGTTCCAGCAGCTCTGAAAGTAAGGAACACAAGTACTCGAACGATCTGGTAAATAATAACGAATTGATTGATGAACGTGACCAAAAATTGTCAGAAAGCAATTCAAGAATAAGCAACGAAGTGCTAAGCAATCAAAAAAATCAGTTCGATAAACCACATTATCAAAAATTACTTCGATTATGAATATTGTACTTTCCATTCTAAATAAATAACTCATAAATAACATTTTCTGTTTATTTTCTAATTTCCAATGTGAAAACTGAATGAGAATGTGGTTTGCTTTATTTTCTATTCAAAATTTTGTCCAAAGTTAATACCTATCACCTTTATAAATAATCTTATCAGACGATTTTAGATGCATCTATCTTGGTAATTCTAAACAATAACCTTAAGGTATATTATTTACATCCTGTCGCCCCCAACAAATTGCAAACGTGTATGAACATCCCGTGGCGTTATTAAATCACTTCTAACAACAATATTTCTCATAAATCTAAAATTCGTTGCACAAACAGGTAGCATCTGCTTTTTTTCTTTACTTTTTTGCAATTGTTGATGTGTTTTTACTTTAGCAAGATTTAGGCTACTACAAATTGATTTTTTGTCACTGTCAAAAAGAATTTTTCCCCTTTTATTAAACATAATCTTCCTTAGTATTGTTTTTTTGAGAAACGTAGCTTTATATTCAGTTTGTATTCTTTTCCCACTAGTAGATGACGTTTCCAGCTAACATAGCTACACTTACGGAAAATTCTGAGTGCCGCATAAATAAACCGACCTAGTATTTGTTTTTAACGATTATCGATTTCTTGCATTCGAAATGGTTGCCAATATTGGCGTGTTACTTGTGTCAGCTATAACTTATTGCTTATTACACAACTGCGTTGGAAAATTGTAGGCAAAATTTGAATAAAAGTGAGTGTGGGTGACACTGTAGAACTATTGAAGTTTTGGAAAATGTAACGGAAAATTGAAACAACAGGCAGACCAAAATTGCAAGTTGTTTTCAGATTTTTCAATTATTTCGAATTAATGCACTCTTGTTTATCATTTTCGCTTATTTAAGCTTAAGGATTAAGCTTGTAGTACAAGCGGATAATTTCTTGAAATCAACCAGCATTACGGTTTATGTTTTCCGAGTACGTTGATATTGTTTGCTTGTTGAACAATTTACGTAAATGTAGCTTATAATTACATACATGCTATTATCATAGTTCTGATTTAACGGTAGTTAATTATTTAGGTGCATTTGCTATTGTTAGTATCTGCTAATGAAAATTACAGTTCATCCACAACGTTTTAAGATTTTTTTTACAATTAACAAAAGTTTTATATTTTTGAGTGTTCTGAAACAAAAACTGTCTCAATTTCTAATGATGTACCCTACGGGCTCCTAAAGTAATAAGAAGTTTTATGTATTGTGGATCCGCAGCTTTTGTGATTACCTCGACCATTCTTCTCTAAAATCTAAAATCGTAGTCGGTTTCAAAATATCAATGGGCATATCTCAGTGGATTGCATAGTGGCATCCCTAGATGGATCGTCTGAACTCTATCTAGACAGTCTTAGAACTAGAACAAAATAAATGTAGCACCTAACTGGAACCATCCACTGCTCATTAATCTTGTAGATTGAAAATCCAGACTTTTTTAGCCATTTATCTATGTTGGGAAAACACGGCAACTCAAAATGCACTGCTGTGCAGAATTTTCAGAGGGTAGTGGTGGGTTCAATAGTAAGTTCTTGCTAAAAGTACCGATTATACAAGCTTACAAGCAATCTCACGAATATTTTCCACGGATTTGTCGGTTTTCTACAATCAGAAACTGTTTCTACGTCTGCTACCGCCACAAAAAGTCAAAATTGGCCTCTTTGTTTAGCCTTTGTGGCGCAAAACCATTCGACGCTTTAAGAGCCCCGTGTGTGCTTTGGAAACAGTATTTTGCTTTAAATTATCGATAAGGTCGATCGACTTCCATTAAATAGACTTTTCTTGCTTTTCTTGAAAATTTTTAAAGCGATTTGTACCAGATTTAGGTAAGCAGATTGATTTTTCTCCTCTGTTAAAGCGCAACTTTTACATTTTGTTCGTCAAACTTAAGCTTAAGAGTGGGCGCGAAACATTATTAAATATGCAACGCTGCACCTTGCTAGGTATTTATATTTTACGTAAAAGTTTTCTATACTTACTTGTTATATTTATATTAAAAGCGTAACGAATGAAGAGAAAATTTTTCTACGTGACTAAGCATTATTTTTGGAAATCAAATTTAAATTTCGTTCCACACTTAGTCGGTAAATTAAATTTCTCATAATAATTATTGTTAAGCAATTACGTGTGCTTCATTAAGCAATTAAAGAAATAAATCTTGAGTTTATAATGAAAAAGGGGCCGATATTTCATTATTTATCGAGAATTAACATAAATCAACACCTTTTTGAACTTATTAATTATTCATACGAATGTTTAGTTTAAACACGGAACTCTTTTCATAAAGTTGCCTATTAGCATAATCTAAGTAGGTCTATACAGAGAGATTATTAGAGCCATTTTTGGAAACAAACTGAATTTGTTTTGCGTTCAGAGTGCTTCAAAGAAGAGTTACTTAATCATACAATCACATGCAGCTAAACTAAGTTTGTTTGCTATTGAAATCGAAATGTTTTGAATTGTTGACGTTTTAACAAAGAGATGATACAACCTCTATGAAATACTAACTATATAGAATGATTACCGTTATTATATGAATGTTGAGGAAATGGTGTTTATTTAACAAATCTTTCTAAGTCCCAAAGGATTTATTAGCGTTAAAATTTATGCTTCGAGTACAGTATTAATAGACGTATTTATGAAACTTTTGAGTTGGTGAAGATTTCACATTATACCTGCAAAAACTAAAAGCCTTTTATAAATACCTCGATTACTCCATAATCTTCATAAACTTATAAGTTTTCTGATGATCTCCTTGAGTATCACTTTTATAGTTTCCAATTAGACGCCGATAAAATTGTTAGAATTATTAAAATTATTGGTAGAGGAAGGAGCAAAGACAGAAAGTAATTAAAAGCGAATAGTTAAAGCCTCATAAATTTAACTCCAATACTAACTCTTTAAATTGTAATTTTTGAGCTCATTGCGTCCTTACTACTAGTCAAAACCTCCTTGATTTGATTTGCTAGAGACAATACTCGTTTAAACCTTTACTTTCACTAGAAGACCCCATCAGAAGACCTTACGTCGTAGAAAAGAAAATGGAAAAAAAATTTGAGATGTAAATTTTGTAGGTCTTTTTCAAAATTTAGAAACGTGATAAGTTAAACGAGGCGACTTTAAATTAGTAATTTAACTGGAAAATAAATAAATGTGAAGATTAGAAAGAGAAAAGTAATTAAATCTTTAATTTGAGGAAATTCAATTCATTTATCTTAATGAAGTAACAGTTGTAAATTGTTTGCATTTAAATAATCGTGTCGAGCTCGGAAAACTCAAATTCAATTAAAAACTTATAAAAATTTCATTAAAATATGTAAAATGAATAATATATCTGGTATTTTTATTTTTATTTGAGGGAATAAAAAACTGTCAAAAAATCTAAAGCCATCAATTTTCTCAGCTTATAAGTACCCCTTGTAAAATTTGTAACTTCAGCAGGTGGTTGTTGAAGCTACGATACCCTTTTCAAGAGTGATACACTATTTTGATACTGACAGGGGATGATAACCCGTGTTCTCGTAGGTCTGCATCTCATTTAAAACGTCTTAGAGCTCACTCGAGTATTAGGAATGTTAATCCAAACAGAATACTATGGTAATCTGATTAGTCTCTCAACACCGTGACATGTTAATTTGATACACCTACTTTTTAAATTGAAATTTGAATTACCGTAAAAATCTATAAATTAAAAATTACGAATTAAAAATGACAAGTTGAATGAATGAATTATTTTCTAATTGTACAGTTTACTTTTCACCTAGTGCTGTTAATTAATCGACTGGGCAGATTTACAAAGTTAACTTCTGATTTTTGCGTTAACTTTCATAATTGCATAGATAGTAGAGTAGAATTAACAAAAAAGTAGGTGAAAGGGCAATTCTATTGTTGCGAAGTGCTCGACACTTGACATTTTTCTAATTTCTAATACACAATTAATCACGCATCATTGCATGATCCCTTCTCTATTTTTTATATAACAACTGTTGTACATTTTGTACATATCTATTGTTCGTAATCTTTTTGGTCCTTTTACACAAAAGCGTTTTGTTAGTTTAAGTCCTCATCATGAAGTATAAAGTGCAAAATAAAATACGCAAATGTATATTATTTGTATGAGAAAAGCATTTTACTCATTTAAATTTTTCTACCCTAAAACTATCTAAAAAAATAACTAAAATCAATAGTGAAGCATTGTTACAGTTTGACTCAAGAACGTAAAACTTTCTCAGCCGTAATTGTTCTCCAGAGTGACATCTACGATGCGCCAGATTATATCACAATTCGCTATGGATGTAAAAATCGTGTTTTACGATTGCCAAAAATTGTGACCTACTTTTTTATAAAAAAATGTATTCAAATTAATTGGTCGCATTTGTTTTTTATATATATTTTAAATTAGAACAAAGCACAATTAAATAAAAGTTGAAAGTAGTACGTTCCAAATTTGACTTTAAGAACCCTCATTAGTGTTTCTAATTTGGATGCTTCAGGTAGTAATTTATACTGTAATATTAGCTCATGTTGTGCTTTACAAATTATCTGTTCAGCACGAACATTTGTTTATAAACAGCTACGATCTAATGTTATATAAGAACCAACTGCATTATCTATTTTAATTTTCAATTTTTAAGGGTCGCTTCTGTGTGGTTTAAATTTAATTTACGCATTTGGGTGTTTTTTAAAAGTTGGTAAGCTCAGCAAGAGAGTAGTTTGTGAAAATCAGCGATTCTCGAGTTCTTATTGTACGGCTAATTATGCCACAACACTATCAAAACAATCTATATATTTAATTTATATTCTTTTATTTCAAATTGTAAAATTATGGGAAGGCTAACCCGGACTTCTACCCTTCTTCTGAAACTAGAACATAACTTTTAATTATTGTAAGCTACCTAGTTAATCGGCTCCGATAAGAGCATGTTGTGTCTAGTCAATCGACCTGATCTCCTTAAAATTTTTCACTACTCTAAACACGCCAAACTTTTTTTTTGAGAAACAATTAATTATAACCACCCTTGGATGAATTCAAGCATCTATTGTAGCTTTTCATTCTGCTTCTTTTATTATTATTTTTATTAAAAAATTTTCTACACTGTTCGTTTAATTCTTTGTTGTTTCTTTCGTTTTCTCAATTCTATTCAGTATATCTCAATCTCAGTGCCCATTCGAGATTCTTTATTTTATATTATTTATTCTAAAAATAGTTTAGTTAAAAAAGTTTCAGGGGAAGAGGATTGAAAACCTACATAATACGTTGTACGTAATACCTATGTACAGTTGTACGACTGTACTTCTATTATTATTATTACTTACTCTCTACCATTGTGGTATTGTTATGCTTTACCAAAATGAAACGAATTATCGTGACAATTGGAAGATTATTTCTAATTTAGAAATTTAAAAAATAATAATAAGATTTTCATAATATTTTTTTCATAAACCGTTTTTAACTCAAATCTTAACAACGTTGTCAATCTTTTTCGCCGAGATGTTATGTATGCGACACGCTTTTTTAAATTTCCATTTACATTCCGATCATACAACATCATCTTAGAAAGCTGATATGAGAGCTCACTTATGGCAAAAGGGGAAATTGAAGACTTTGTAGTAAGACTTTTTCTTTGCCATGCTATAAAAATGATGTTCATTTTGTGCATACATGTAAAATAATGTTTTAATCTTTTTTTTTTAAGTTTGAGGATGAAAATGTCCATCATTATTTAATCTCCAAAATATTAAAATTAAGTTTAGTATCTCGTCATATTTTTTAATCCTAAAATACGCTGAAAATTTCCTGAAAATAGTTTACCGTGTTCCACTGCTATGATTAGAATTTTCTCGTTTATCGCGAGGTAAACGAAAACGACATGGTCCTCAGGCTAAGAAAAACACGAAATAGTGTAAAGTTGTAAACTGTATTTTATCTGTTTTGTTAGATTTACATTTTTAATCTATCTACACCATTTTTGAATTGAATTTTTCCGCTCTGTTTGTCCGTGTGCCATAATTGATGAAAAAGTTTTATGATTTCGATTTGGAATCGAAAAACCTGAAACAGAATTAATCTGCGTAACTGAAAGATTAGCTTGTAAGGCGTCGTTTTCATCAGAAATGCCAGACAGACTGTCATTTAGACACTAGTTTAGCGTAAACTAGACTTAAGTGCGAGAAAACTGTAGGAAATCTTGCGAAAGTCGCTTGCAATACTGTAAATGTGCAAGCGACTTCTGCAAGACTCCGTAGAGTTTTCTCGCACTTAAAGTCCAGTTTACATTAATTAAGCTGTAGCTCTATCTGAGAGTATATCTGAAATTTCTCGCATGTGAAACGGCCTTAGAGCGGCGTTTTAAAACACAATTTTGATTATTTTCAACTCTTATTGTGCTTACCAGCACATACACTTAAAGGGCAATTTAATTAAGTAGAAAAGGTGCAAAAAATTAAGTAAGTAGGCTCGGATTTAAAATTTTTTCGCCCCACGGTTTTACTTCATTTTAAATGTAAGATAAGATGAAAGTTCTAAGCAAGAAAGCTAATTTGTTTGTCTATCAAAAGTCCACCAAATCAAACAATTTAATTAATATTCGCTTAAAAGGAGTACCTAACTAAATAATCATAACCAAACAAACGATTTCTGACCAGTAATAGTTAGTAAATATCATTATTGGCATGATAAAAACAATAATTTTAAGTACCTTTCAACTCATTCACTTATTTTAAGTAGGTACCTTAAAAGTTTATGTAGTGACCGTTAAGGTACCTATAGAATTTCATTAGTAAGAAAAAAAGTTTTGTCGGAAGTGATTACTAGAATTCAATGAGTTTTAGTTCGGTTAGTCAATTATGTTCCTATAGTCCAAATAGCTTAACAAATGAGAACTCATCTAACAGGTAATGTGTGTGGGTCGAAACGATTTGCCTGGGGGCCAATTAAGATAACATCGCGTGCCTTCATTTTAAGGTGGTAAAAATGTCTAGTCCCTTGTTCGTTTTCACTTTCTCTCACGATCGTCAGATTCTTCGATAACATTTTTCTTCTGTTTATTTACCAAATATTTTTTGTACAGTATTATCAACGCTTTGAATTTATATATTTAACGAGGCGTTTAGTGTTTTTTTGTATAAAGATCCAATAGTCGGAATTTAAATTAAATAAATAAATCGTGAGGGTATAACAATAAGCTACTTGGGGAAATCGTAAAAGAGGTAATAATAACATTTTATGGCGTACAATACTTACAGGTTATTAAAATAACTTTCGTGCACATACAAAACTGGAATTTCCTTATTTTTCGTTAAGTAATTAGTTTTAAGTGATAAGTACTTACTCGTAGTATGCATATAAGTTCTCAACAATAACGATTTATAGTATTTTAAAAATATATTGTGCCACTCTTGATGGCCTACGTACAGATAGGTACCACAGTATCGAGCCATTGAGGCTTTCGGCCGAAAATGGTTGAAAAATATCAATGATGTGAGCTACGGCCCTGTTTCTTCTATTGAAATTGGTAATTAACCTACTCGATATCCACATGCAACGACACAACAAGCGTTAAAAGTGGACGATACTACAACTGCAAAAAGAATAAGTATGTCAAAGAGATTCGCCAAATCTCATCATGCTGCTGAATATTCTATTGGACAAAACTACTGTGTAAAATCTTGTAAAATGAAGTAATGTACCTACCCGTTTCTTTTCCCCTGCTCGTTCCGGATTGCAGACGTAAAGAAAATTATTTACCAAAGAAAGTCCAGAGCTATTTTTACTTTTCACAGAACATTATCGCATTTAATAAATGCCCGTTGAGCCAGACAATGGGTAGGTTCTGACTTACTTATCTTCTTTCCAGTGCTACCTAGGTCAAAAATAGTTATTACAAAAATTATAGAGCATGAAATGTCCTGCAATTTCTATAAAAAACTTTTTTCAATCAGATGAATAATTCATGAGTTACAGCAGAGTCAAGTTTGGCAAAATTTTAAAATACGCTAAATCGCTACATTTTTCCTCGTAATTTCAGTAATACGGATTATGTAAACGTGCCGTTTTTACTCATTTCCGTACCACAATTAGGTAAAATGAGAGGCACGTTTTTTTCATGGGGTATCCCACAGTAGACCTAATTCACGATTTGTTATTTACTGATGTCTTTTCTTCCGTTTTGATGCCATAGATGGATCCAAGCTCACTGATATTAATATCTTCTTGCAATTTTTTTTGTCCTTTTACAAGTTTTCATCTTCGTTCTTTTCTCCGATTTTGTGTGCCAATAATTTTGCAACATTCTCGTCGTCTGCATTGTTTTCACACCTGTCGCCATGGTAGCATATACATCAGATAACAGAACACTGCAAGCCTCTTTTCCTATACCCACAGGCTCAACTGCACCCTTTCTTGCACTGCACGAAATGAATTTCGGAAGCGCTTCGGGAGCCGGAACTTTAGCCCAATCTTGCTTCTTTCTCAACCCCATTGCTCGGGACTCTTGTGTACGTCATACCAAGCCTGAACTTGTTGGACGGTCTGAAGGGAATGTTACTGTGCCGCCTCTTGCAGGGGGTAATGCAGCAAGATTGAATATACTATTTTTCATGGAATCTTGCGAAACTGTGATAACGTAGGGAGCCCAAAGTAATCGTCTGAATTCCTCTTTGCTAATATCTGTTTAGTTCTAAAAGAAAATCAAAAAGTTATATAAATACCGTCAATTTGTTGTACGGAAATGACAAAAACACGGTTAGTAGCGATTTTGCGAATTGTAGAAATTTTCTTAACTTGACTCCGCTGTAACTCGTGAATTATTTATCTGATTGAAAAATGTTTCTTACAAAAGTTGCAGGAAATTTTATGCTCTATAATTTTTGTAATAACTATTTTTGACCTAGGTGGCGCTGGAGAGAAGATATTCTGGAAAAACGCTCAAGAATATTGTGAGGACACCAAATTAGAACTTTTTTTACCTTTTGTAGCGAAAATCACCTTTAGTGTCTTCCGTGCTTAGACTATGTGTCTTAGTGTTAACTATACTCGCAATATATTATACTGGAATCTCTCTACAGTCGAAGTAACTGGAAATATACGATAATAATAACTTATTAGCTAAAAAGGGTTTCCATTTGTGCACATTTAAATCTCTTTATCTTTGAATGATTTTGTTAGTTAAATTCATTCCGACTAGAGTCTTTAAAGTCCATTACCCACCTACAAGCTTACAAATGTGTTGGAAAATCGTATACCATTTTTTTTAAACAAAATAATTTTTAATAACGTAACTTTATATTTTTAACCAACCTGAAACCAATTATTATCAGTAATAATAAAATAAAATTGATCTCAAGCAATTTACTACTAATTACCACAATTAGTTTTATTAATTTAATTTGAATATTAATATACCTTTGTTGGTGGTCTTTCTCTTGCTTTTCAGGTTTTAATACCAATTTCAAAGATTTAATTTGAAAAGCATTTTTATTGCTACACGACCTGATCCAAAGGTTTCTCGTAATGAGAACCGTTTGTGCGTTTTAAAGGTAAATTGGAATAAAATAAATTACAAGTAGCATTTAATACAAAAGTATAATGAACCAAACGCTCTTTTTGTTTTGAATAATCGAGTTGCTAATTGCAACTCGCTTAAGTTTGAATTTAAATTTTGATAATAATGAGACTCGACGCGTTTGACAAAAATGAGGCAAGTTGAAGAGCCTAAACGCACAACGCGATGAGCTGTCTTATAAGGAAACTTGCTAGTTTCCACTTCAAGCAAAATGTGTTTTTGAACATATGAACATAAGAACTAAAAGAACAGGTTGTAATTAGATACTTACAAACAAGTGATTTGTTTGCTTAAAGAAAGACATGCCCGAGATTGCCCTATCGACTTTATTGGGTCTCATCATGCGGTTGTAAGTTGTAACATACCGTGCTGATCTGCGTTTTTGGTTGTTTTAAATCTGTAGAGCGAAAATTCCTTAATCTCAACTTTTTTGCATAAAGTAAGTAGCTACTTGAGCTGTAAATAATTTTTTTTTATAGAAGTTACGTCAAAGTAGCCCTCAGAGGTTGGTGTGGGAGTTCATTGTAGGGAACGTCAGAATTTTATTATTTTAAAAGATGATTTTCTCGAAAAATAAGGAAAAGAAATTTTAATGTTAAAATTGAGCGTGCGTAATACTAAAACAAACACAAATTCATTAATAAACATTTAAAAATAAATTATTCCAACAAAACGAAGGAAACATTTTAAGTCCAGGTGTTTTGATTCCCACAACTGAATTTACTTGCTAAAGTTTATTAAACAAAAAAAATTACAAATTGCATAAATTAAGATGAAATGATGGCGGTGTACTGGTGGTGGTGGATGTGACGGTTATTTTAAGGCAAGGAATTATTATATTAAGCGAGACAAATCTTAAAGTTGTGTGACTTGCATCGCCCATTTTATTCAAATTTTCGTGCAAAATGCAAATGTCGAAAGTTGTGCATTATTGCAACTTTCACGTGTTTTATTCTAAAAACGCTTTTGCAGTATTTTAGTTCCTTAAGTTTAAAATTAATATTCTCCCCATGTAGTATCATTACCAAACACTAGCTCTGTTTCTCCAGGCAATCCAAGTTTTTGCCATATAACTTTAAGTAATGTTAAACTATATATCCTGGTTGTTTAAGTTATTTATGTTGTTTAGTTTGAAGATTCTTGCCGAATGGACCGAAGTCCTGATAGTAATTAAATTAATTATACGTTATTAGTTTTTGTATTGTACATTTAGTTACTTACCGCTTCCGAAAGGGTTTGCGTGTGTTTGGTTATGACAGCTAAACAATTAACGGTTTGATTAGTATACAATTTAGTTCGAAAATCAATATAATCAACTCCAACTCCGAACTAAAACTTTTACTTAAAACCGAGCGGGAAATTTTATACTGTTTTGTTTGGATTAGATTTCCTACGGTTTAAAGCTCTAAAATGTTATCTTTCGACTATTAGAGTAAACACGGAGTTAAAATAAATTTATCAGAAATAAAACTTTCACGTTGTAATTATTAAAAAAAATCAAATTGAGTTATAAGTTAAAGAACTGAAAACACCCCATTACTTTACCGTCAAAAACATGAACGAAACGTACGTTTCGAGATTACGTTTTATTTATTTTCACCTTCCTTCCACTTGTTTACATCATAAATTTTAAATTTGGATAAACCGGCCCTGTTTACCGTATAAAGTTTGTTCAATTTATAAATAAAAATTGAGTAAACTTTAAACTGTAGTACCTATACAGGGGTGACCATCACAATGGAGTGGAAACAATTTACAACTTTTTTTTTAAATAATAAATTATCAACCGTTAAAATCAAATTGTAACTAAATTAACGCTAACATTGTGCATTTGCATCTAATTATAATTCAGAGTTTGGCATTTGAGTCATTGAACAAGAGCCTTATTAAATATTTTCTTGAAAAGCGCGAAAGAAGAGCTGTAACGTAATTTACTGCAACTTTTTTCAGTCGCAGTATACAGGGTGTTTCATAAACATTGCGCCAAACTTATAGAGGTTTCAGAGGGCAGAAAAATAAGCAATTTTGGTCAATAAACTCCTGTCCGGAAATGTGCCGTTTTGGCGGTTGGTTAAATGATAAATTTAAGGTTTTATTAATTTATTAATGCAAACTACAACATCAACGGCTCAATATGGCGTCCATTTTGCTCCATGCACAGCTGGGCACGGTTGTTCATTGATGTCCGAACCCTGTGAAATATCCCAGGCATATCTTGAACATGTGCGCATCACCCTGCCCAGCAGTTCTTCAGCGTTGGGAATGGGTGTCTCATACACCAAACTTTTAACATGGCCCCAGAGGAAAAAGTCAAGCACGGTGAGGTCCGGAGACCTTGCGGGCCAATGTACAGGGCCTCCGCGCCCAATCCAGCGGTTACGAAAGACTTCGTTCAAATACTGCCTCGCTTCCAGAGAAAAATGTGCCGGAGCCCCGTCGTGCTGAAACCACATACCTCTCCGAATGTTAAGTGGAACATCCTCCAAAAGCTCGGGAAGAATTTGTTCTAAGAATTGAACATAAATGTGTCCATTCAAGCGTGGTGGAAGCAGGTACGGCCCAATAATGTTCTCTCCCACAATGCCGGCCCAAACATTTACAGAGAACTGGTGTTGATCTCGTCTGAGCGCGATTGCATGGAGATTTTCATCATCCCAAATGTGACTATTACGGCTATTGAAAAAACCATCCCGCGTAAAACAAGCCTCATCCGTAAATAACACGTATCGGCCGAAGTCAGGTTGCCTCAAATTCTGCTGCAACCACCAACGGGAGAATCGCAGTCGATGAGGCTAATCTTCCGGGCCCATAGCTTGTACCTTCTGCAGGTGGTACAAGTAAAGTTGTTGGTCATGAAGAACACGCCAAACAGTGGGCGCTGCAGCCCCTATGGCGTAAGCAATAGCACGAACACTGGTATACGGGTTTTCCTCCACACGTTGCAGCACCTCTTCCTCAAACTCTACGCTGCGCACTGAAAATGGTTGACCAGAACCCCCTTGACGTTTTAAGCTGCCACTTTCGCAAAGACGAAGATGAATCCTGCTAAAGATGCCACGATCAGGATGGCGACGTGCTGGAAATCTCGCGGCATACAACCGTTCGGCTCGTCTTCCATTCCCCTCAGCTTTTCCGTAAATAAAATGCATGTCGGCGAGTTCGGCATAAGAAAATTGAGCCATGTCGATAACAAATTAATTCACTATACTTATTTGTTAATGCAACTGACATCTTGTCAATTGTTTCAAGGCGATCTTTGATTTCCTTTAGAGCCAAAATGGTACATTTTCGGACAGGGGTTTATTGACCAAAATTGCTTATTTTGATGCCTTCTATAACCTCTATAAATTTGGGGCAATGTTTATGAAACACCCTGTATTGAGTAGTAACTAGCCGTATTGATAATGGACTTGCGAGGAGTATCTAATTTCTTCAGATGTCAACTTGTTTTTTCTTCGGTTTCCCATTGGTAAAATAGAGAAACATTATCCAAGCGGAAATCCGGGCGTTTAGGCCGGATGTAAAATACCGTTAAGAGTCAGAGTGCGAGGCTGCAAACGGTAATGACTTGCGTAGTCATTTTATACAATTTATTAAACATTTAAAAAAAAAATTTAAACCAAATAAAGTCGAATGATCTTTATAACTTCTCCATCGCTCGGATTAGGTTGAAATATTAAGGGTTGAAATTGATGCCACAAATTGTGTATTCAAACAAGTTTCGGCTTTCCGTGGTCGAAAATGAAATTTTTTTGATTAAACTTTTTTAAACTCGATTTAAAATGAAAGTTCCAAACTTATTTTCAATTTACATAAATAATTAAGGGGGTTGATTTAAATGCGCCGAATTTTCATGTGAGTAGGCAGGTTTTTTTTTCAATCAAATTAAGCTAAAATTTATACAAAACACTTGAACTAATAATAATTTTATCATCATACCTAACTGTTGATTTTATAACTTTGACTTTAATCCTCTTGTTTGAATTCGTCTGAGTGAGTTGGTGTTTTTTTTTGTATTCAGTGACAAGGGTTGGGTTACGCGTTACACGTAAATTTAATAATGTGGTTGTTACTTTACTGAAATGTAATTTTCTTATAACGTTATAGGTACGAAGTTTACGTTAATTTAAGGAAAATTGCACATTAAGGAGAATGAATGTATACCCAAGAGCGTCCGTCAACATAATAAAAAGTTCCTATTCCAGTTTTCCAGCATTGGTCAATATTGCGGCTGAGAACAAGGTTTTAGCACTTTTGCTTGATCAAATGGGTTTTTATATTTGAGTGCTTTTTTAAACGATTGGCTGATAATAGAATTTTTTTATGAACAAACAAGACGTTTAAAATTCTTCGAAATATCAAATATCATGTTTATACGGGATTGACTGGTACGAACATTTCGTTAACTTCAGAGCCCGGACTCGGTTAATATGCGATGGCTCAAGGCTTCTCATTAATTGTTCATAAGAAAAGTTTGCGCCCGTTAAATTTTTGTTCAAAAATACATCAACTATAATATAAGCAAATTCCGCGAAAGTGCCCCTGGTGGACTTTTGAATTATACAGGCGAATTTTCTACTTTATTTTTAAAGCGGTTCTAGCAGGCGCGTGATTGCGGCGGTTGAATATTTTTCAGTCACGTTTTAGGTTTTTCTAGTCGCATTTTATACACCGAAAGAAAGAAATTACGCAATTTGCGTAATAATAAGTTTTCCGCCTATCTCAATGATTCTAATCTAATCTGAATAGATCTACGATTTAAAATAATTTAAGAATTTCCCGCAGAAAAATAAGTAGTGAAGAACATGATATAATACTCGTACCAATTTATCTACAGAATACCTCCCAATAATTTTATGCTCCATCTTAACTGCAAATTAACAAAAAATTAATTGTAATTATTGAATCGTTTCGCTTTTTTAAATTGGAAATTTTAATCACAAATGGACAATGGACTTTGTAAACGGGAGCGTGTTAGTATAAATAGGTATCTTAGGAGGTCTATATAATTTTTAATATAAAGCTGGTTTTAAAACGTTTCGTGTCAAATACAGTTTATTTACTCTGCTCGTTACACAAGTCTTAGGTACATAAAAGACATTTTTTAAATTTAACAAAAATATTTACTTATTAAGGTACATTTTGGCAGAGTAACTTTCACCGGCCACAGTGTTAGGTACCCATTAATTACAAAAAGGATGCTTTTTCAGACAAGCGGTAAGTTACTGTTGCGAGATTGTAAAGAGTTTCTAAGACAGTTCAAGTTCTTGAGTCTTGTTCTTGGGTTTGTAATAATACGCGTTCTCTTCACGCGTGTAAATTTTGAAATTTACAAATTTTAATTGGGCGCCAAAGTTCGAGTAAAACTAGTCTGATGCTTCACGCACTCCATTCGCTGATAATAAGAAATATTATGTGTAATGGGTGGGGGTGTGGCTTGTAAATTAAAATATATACCCGCAAGTGTTATATTCACTTAATTAAGCCTTTCTATGTACATTAGGTACCTAATATTTTTGTGCTTTTACATACGCGAATCTCTGTAATCGTAACGAACGTAATTAAAAGAGCTTTCACGTCCGGTTTTAGCCTGTTTTTGCCCAACGGCATTTCTACTGTATGAGAAATTTTGTCGTTAGTCTAGACTGTTTTTGTATATTTGTTTTGTGTGCTCCCGATTTTGTAATATTTACAGCAAACAAAAGCAAAAAAACGCTTTTACCACAAAATTCACTATATATTTAACGTTTAACCCACTTGATACTATTAAAGCAGTTACTGAATCTAATAAATTACGTATCAAATTAAATTTTTATCAAGTGTTTATTAGATCTTTAAGTGGCGTAGTAAATAAATAAATAAATTACAAAAAAATTGTACTTAACTTATTTAACTATCACTTAAGTTAATTTAAGCAAATATAATTCCTTCTTGAATTGTATCGAAACACTTACTTGTCAAACCAAAGTTTAAGTGCTTGACAAACCCTTTGCCATATACTTCTCGAGTTAATAGAATGCTTCTTAAATAATTTATTGGTACTCTCTGACGTCTCTAACTTCTTTTACAGCATTACTGTTCACACTTTTAAATTGTTATAGAGTATGTTCCAAAATTCGTGCTAAAATTTTTGAGTTACTTGATAGTACTAGGGTGGGCAAGAAGTTGTGCTTCTTGTGTTGCAAAATATTATTCTAATGATGATCTAATTTTGCAAAACAACGAAAACAAATTATTTTCCATTTGGTTATACCAGAAGAAAGGGTACTTTATGATAGTTCTGTCCGTCTGTATAGAATTAAGAGTCATAGTCTTGGGGATCTTCAAAACCAGAAACGATTAAATGTTGGTTTTAATATTGCAAAATAGTTAAGCTCTTTGATTATCTTTTAAGATCACTTTTTGCACTGTTTACCGTTCCTAAAGCATTTAGGAAAGTTAAAGTGTCAGTTTTGGAACATTCTTCATCGTAGCGGCCAAACAAAAGTATTGGATTAAGTTGATTTAAGAGCATTCCCTTAAAAATATATCCATATGACACAAGGGTATCCTATCGTTTTTTCTTCACAAATATATTCAAAGAGGGTGACATCCTGTATAACGTAAAAAATTCGAACAATTTGTGACAACTATAGTGTCTTGACCTCTGCTCTAAGAGAGGATAAGTTGAGGTACCCCCCGCAGCTGTGAAGTTACTAATAATTAATTCTCTATTAGAGTTTTGTTATTTTGTCATGTACCACCTTCCAAAGTAGAAAATCTATAGATATTGTTCGAAAGGTTTTGCCTCAAAACGACCCTCCTCCCATTTCCTATTTGGAACTTTACCGAATTAGATCCACAAGCGATGTTGGCTTGAAGTACGAGGGTTGCCTTTTATATTTCGGGATTTGAGAACAATAACAAATATTTATCATCGAAAATGGCTTTATTGTTTTTCAAAATATTCTCCATGAAGGTCAATACACTTTTGCATGCGCTTGAACCAATTTTCGAAGCACTTTTTCCACTCCAATTGAGCTACCTCCAAAACATGCATTTTGAACGCATCAACCGCTTCTTCAGGTGTCGAAAAACGTTGACTTCGCAATTTATTTTTGATTTTGGGGAATAAAAATGTCATTAGGTGCCAAATCAGGATTATAAGGCGGATGACTCATCAAATCGACGTTTTAGGTGCTCAAAAAGGCACGTGTTGCAGCCGATGTGTGAGAGCTCGCATTGTCGTGGTGGAGAATGATTCGTTTTCGGCGGTTCGTTTTCCTTATTTCTCCGAAGACTTCTGGCAAACAAATAGTTGTGTACCATTCAGAGTTTACCGTTCTACGTTGCACCAATGGTACGGTTGCGACATGTCCAGATTTTCCGAAAAAACAAGCGACCATTTGCTTCGAAGTGCTTCGTTCGCGAACCACTTTGGTTGGATTGTGCTCATCTGGAAATACCCATACAGTCGACTGCTGTTTATTTTCGGGCACATACGAATAAATCCACGATTCATCACCTGTCACGATGTCATAGACATGTTTAGAAGCACCGCGATCGTATTTTTTTAGCATTTCTTCCGACCAATTGACACGAGCCTTTTTTTGAGCGATTCTCAAATTATGTGGGATCCAACGCGAATAAATCTTTTTGGTAGCCAAATGTTCATGCAATATTGAATGTACGCTGGTCCCACTAATGCCCAAGGATACCTCAATCTCTCGATAAGTCACATGACGATCTTTCAGAATCAGTTCATGCACAGCATCAATGTTTTCAGAAACAACAATTGATTTTGGACGACCTTCACAAAATTCGTCGCTGAGCGAACTACGACCACGATTGAATTCGGAAAACCATCGATAAATATTGGTCCTTGATGGTGCTTCGTCGCCATAAGTCGAATTTAGTTCATCAATGCACTGTTGTTACGTTAATCCACGTCGAAAGTTGTAAAAAATAATCGCACGAAAATGCTCACGATTCAATTCCATTTTTTGAGCAAAATCAATTTTTCAAGTTACTGTAAATACACAAATAGCGCTCGTACGTAAAAAAGTTCTGAGTACATATGGTGTAAAAATTTCAAATTTTACGTTAGCGACGTCAGTTGCCAGATGGCAGCACTAGGTTTGTGCAATCCCGAAATATAAGGGGCAATCGTAATGCAATTTTGAAATTCTTTGGCCCTCTCTTGTTCTCCCCAATCATTTTCTGTTAATTAGGTATTTTATTAATAATACACGCTCTGCTTCAGCTACAAAGTTGGTTGCTACAGCCTAAATTGTTTAAATTCGCTCTAAAATATCACATGCATTTTAGTTCAACTTTTCGCTCCATAACTTTAGTTTTTAATTTAATTTCCAAAAACCGTCTAATTGTGCTACAGTTGTAAATTTTATAATGCATTCTTTATAATACCAAAAAATTGTACATTAGCCTAATGATCTAGTTTTTTTGTAAGTTCTTTTTTATGTTATATAATTGTCACCTACAAATTTTGCGAATTAAATTTTTAATGATTACCCGAAATTTATTTTTAGGTTAATTACCACTCCAAAAAACTTTTAAAACAGAAATAATATATTTAACGGGTCATTGTATTCTTTATCCTTTTGTTTGTATTTCTTATAAAAATTTTCATTTAAAACAATAAATTTCAATTTTTTAACCCTTATAAATCAAGGTTGTTGACTTTTGGTTTGCAAGGCGAATTAGGACTACACAGCCTACTTGAAGAAAAACAGTCTTTTGTTAAACTAATGATTTATTTGCAAAAGCTTGGTTTTCTTACATAAATCTAAGGGCCGGGCTCTAAAAATACGAGTGTTTTATATATTAAAATAAATATAATGCGTGCATATCGATTAGGGTCGTCTTTGTTTACATAATTGGGTAAATTTTAATTCAATTAGTTAATTCTCCGGATCACTTTCTAATGTACAGTATGATGGACAGTACAGGTGATCACCGGGGGAATTATTAGAAAGCATATAATTGGAGCTCATTCCTTTAATGGAAATTTAAATGGTGGCATGTACTTTTTGGAGAGGCACAGCACTAAAACAAAATTCAATTACTGAAAAATCTTTCACTGCGCATCAGAATGGGAGTTTTTCAAAATAGTAATGAAAATTGCATATAAATGAAACAAACATTTCAGTGCTTAACTTTCGAGCCATAAAAGACACGCTATGGGTGTGGACGTAAAAAATAGACATTTTTGACATTACCCATCCTATTTGTTCGGTTCTTGTTTCAAAAAATGCATAGTTCTGCTTCCATTACGGCCATTACTAAAACCTACGTTTAAAGTTAAAAAATTTACAAACACACATTACATAAATTAAAAAAAAAATACTTGGCATTGTGTGCAGTTGCTATTGCAATAAATTTGTACTTGAGTGCGGTCAAGATTTTTCTAAAATAACTGAAGCAGCACAATTTGTTAAGTTTTTTTACAAAGTGTGTTACAATTGGATAGGGATAGGGAAATTCGAATTTTATTTAAAATTTATTTAGGTTGAAATAAAATAGGCTTTGAAAAGTAAATTTATGCAAAGAAGATAACGGATTTTCAACAAATCCTTCCTACTAGGAGAAAATATAATATATTATAGATTTAAATTCTTACTTTGGGTAGATAAATTTATATCTCATTAATAAAGTGAAATTTCTTCACAAGGTAAGAGTGAAATCTGTGTATTAGGTTAAATTTCAATTTAAGGATTAGCGGTTAGGTAATAAGGGATTAGTCAGTTTATAGGAGTTAAAACCGTGTTTAATTGTTCTATTCGGTTAATAAAAAAATGAATTACGACGGAATTATTTACTAAACATGCCCCGTAAACTAAAAATTACGTCGCGGCTTACGAAGTAATAAATGTAGACGAGCATTTTAAATTTCTGTCTAAATGAAGAGACTTGGAACTTATCCAAAAAGCTTTGGAAACCATAATTTGTAATTGTTGGAATATGTCAATGGTCACCGTGGGATGGGGTATGTCTTTAGAAATACTATTCCATTGTTCTATTAAACAATAGTTGCTTGCAACTTTGCTCTATATTTTATAATACATATTGCGAAGAAAACACACATCTATGAAAAAGTTGAATTTTCTAAGAGTTATACAACCAGAAAACGTACACAAAAAAATCTATTTATGCACATCGTACATTTTAACTACGTCATTTATTATTACTTTATAATGTTATACACAAAAACGGGGGAAGTTTAATGTTGCACTAACCAGTTGATAAATTTTCATAAAATTGGAATTAAAAGCAAATACACAATTTGCATGACAATTGGGATTATTCACGCTAATGAGCTTGGTAAAATAAATCGAAATAATACAATTTGCGAATAATAAAACTACCCCTATTAGGAAAAGTTGAAAAAATTTTAATGGCGCTGTGTTGCCATTAATTTAATGAAGCTTGAATATGTAACAAATCGAATCAAATCGCGATTTATTTGAGCTTCTCGAATTCGAGTCGAGTCGAGTTAACTAAACTACAACCAGAAATTTCAATAAGGTAATTCGTGGTTACCTACATAAATTTTGAGGACGTTCAAGACCTGGGGAGGTCAATTTTTTTCCTTTGGTTTAAACTAAGCCAAGCCAAGCTCAAAATCATGTTTTATTTGAAAGGATAGAAAATTGCATGCTGCTTCTCTCTGACATATTTGTTACCTTTTGGTGAAAATATCAAACTGGAATCAATTATTTGAGAAAATTGCATATTTGATTAGTGGAAGATGAACAACATCTTTGTAATTGTTCCTAACCATCGGCTACTCTATTCAGTTTAGAGCAAATGAAAGTGCACTAAATAATTTTATTACGGAAAACCGGAAAACCGTTCTTTTTTATCGCTTTACGATCTCTATCGCCTATCATATGGTGCACTTTGCGCCTACTAAAAGATGCGTTGCACAATCTTTTAACTACTGCATCAACACGTAATATTAGTTTTTCGCCTCTTGATTGAATTATATCTAATTAATCTAAAAATTACAAATGTTCAATGTTCCAAGATCAATATTAATTGTGTTGGGAGACTGCTACGCTACTTAGGATTCCATTCTCTTTATTTTCTCCGCAAAGAGACTGTGATAACAACGTATACTTTTCGAGCAGCAAACTGTCAAAGTCACCAAATAATTATTATTAATGGTCCATATTATGAAGATTTGGAAATCTGCTTGGCATTGTTTTAAAAAGAGCAGGGGAAAGCAAAAGGAAGAAAAATATTTTTTGCGAACGAGTTCCTTCTTTATCGAACAGCCGTAATGAAAAAGTATAATAAATTAATTAATTAAAATAAGGAATTTGTAGTTTAAAGGATGCGAGTAGACAAAATTAAGACACTTTTATAGTTGACATTATAAAAGACGACGCTAATATATCTTGAACGTTTGTTAACTAACGTGTATATTGCAGCTTGCGGAATCTCAGGATTGTGGGTTTTGGAGTATCGTATTTAGTTGAATTCTCTCGGTTTGTAGCGGGATTTCAGGTCGGTCCTGTTTATCGGTTTAGGGACAAAATATGTAAGCTCACATTTCTTTGGAGGGAAATTAAAGCTGTCAAACTGAAATGATAACGCTACATACTTCGTTAAATATTCTTCCCGAAAGTTGTAAATTCGCGAAATAAATTTTCAAAACTTCGATTTTTGAAAAAGGTCTAAAATATTTCTTGCATTTAAAAAAGTTTATGTTGAGTATTTCCTGAACATAAATTGTTGGAAGTATTCATTTATTGTTTTGCTAAATTTATATAATTATGAGAATATTTTGAATTTTGAACTTTCATCAATTAAGTAACAATTCGATATTTTGGAAAGAATTCGAGCATTTGCGTAATCTATGTCTAAACAACCTGTGTACAACTATTTAGTTAAAAATCGTATTACCCGATTGTTTAAATTTTAAAATTGCTTTTCCAAAACCATATACAATAAGACACACACGCATCAAATCTTATTTTATCAAATTTTACTATTAGAACCTTTTCAGTTTTTGGTTTTGTATAGCAGGTTCTTAAGCTTAGTTTAGTCAAACCTTAAAGTTACACGTTGTAAATTTATTGCAATCTTCTTTATATAATGATGATTTGATGATATACCGCCCTACCTCCTGTTAATTATTCCAATTAATATTCGACTAATAAACTCATAACCATTGATATGACAGTTATTTAACAACCTTTCAGAAATGATTTCAAGCAGTTAAAATTTAGCCAATATGAGTTATAAATTAGTAAGGAGTTTACGACCATTTAGGAATATCGAACAAATCTACTGCTGTCATTACATCGGCTGTTTTGCCGTTTTGTTTTGATAAATATTAAAATTTTAACGAAACTATATTGTCTCAAAATGTCTTTTCTATCTATGTAAATTGCATTTCGGTCCTAGACAGTCAAGACCATCGAAAAATGTGCCTTTTAATGCCTTCGCATATAGCAAAAATTTAATTTATTTTGTGTAATTAATTAAATATTTATAATAATATTTTGAAGATAAAAAAGCCAATATAAAAATAAAAATATAATTACGCGTTTCGTCTTAAGGCTTCATCAGATAATAAAATTTAAAAAAAATTAAAAAAGTAAAAAACTAAAAAATAAAGCTTAAAAATCTGTAAAGGAAATAAATCAAAATTAGGTTATAGTCCGGTCAATTTAGACATTCGAAGGTGCATAAAGTCCCAACAAGCTGAAAATCAGTAAAATTGTTCAAAACATAATTATAAATAAAATTTAAAAGTTCTCCATCATTCCCGTGTGTGGAAAAAATTTTATTTGAGGTTAAAGGTAAAAAAATGAGTTTTTCGCGATTTTTAGCAAAACGGTAAGTTTTATCAAAAAAGTATTTCAGACAAAAATTGTAGATCATAAAATTATCTATAAGAATTGTATTAATATTTTTTTTCCTACAAGCCACCGTTTCTGAGATATAACGATTCAAAAAGTTGTAAAAGTTGTATCGTCATAATATGCATGAGTACGCCACGTATACAGGATGTTGCATGAATTTAAATCACGATACCTGGTTAAGTACTCGTACTTGTCAAAACAAAAAATTACCAAGTAACTTTTGATTCAGTTTTTCTTGTTGATGATTAACGTGGTACTAGCCGTATCTGCGAATTTTCCCATGATTAGGTACTTTTACTTACTTAACTTCAGTTCCTATAACTTAAAATCAATTTACCTGGAAAAAGACTTGTAAAAACAAAAATCGCCGAGAAACTTTTGATTCGGTTTTTCTTGTGCTCCTTCACGCGCTACTGTCCATATCCGCGAATATCGAAACACCCTGGATAGTAATTAAATGACGCGAGAGTTGAGAATAGATGTGGATGAATATTCGATACGGCTTTCCGAAAACTTTGAATTGTTTTCATTTTGCGTCACACTATTGTTCATTTTACTAAATAGACGTGACAATGTCGCAAATCAAAAATAGACGGTGTATCTCTATCTCTTGCTTGTTTACGTCGTTTGTTAAATTTTGAACCAGCCGATTCCAATACTTTGATTAAAGTAAATACGAAACACAAATTGTGGTTTGAAAGTTTTGTTGATTAAATTTAAATATTTCTTATTTGCATTCAGCTGTTATGCATTTTAAACGAGGTAATGAAGTTTTTGTTACAGTAATTCTGAAAATGTCTCGGTTTTACAGATTTCAGTTAGTATTCGCGTAACTTTAAATTAAAATAAGCAACAAACGGTCGTAGTTGTGGTACTGTCACATTGCTTGAAATTTAAAATTTTCGTGCTCGTGAGCACTTTTTATAAAGTTTCTTAACATTCACTGGCAAAAGGGCTAATAACAAAAACACATTTAGTGTGAATATGAGATTGTATCGAACCTAATAGAGCGGCACTAGTGTGGATCGACCTTTATTCTTCTTCTATACGAGCATCGAGCATATTTCTTAAGGTGAAATTTAGTTTTGTAATGATTTTCTATTTTTGTCTTCACGTTCTTTTTTTTCGTTTATTTTTAAAATTCTTCATCGTATAGTGGGCATGTAAAATATTTATTATGAATATGAAACGATTCAAACCAAAGTGGAGAACATAATGCTATATATTCGTACTTAACTGAAACTTGGCTTTACAATTAGGTAGTTGCCACTTTATATATTTAATTTAACGTAACAAACAATATTTTAATTACGTTTAAAGAGTTACCTGTTAGAGAAATTTAATTAATTGTACAGTTTAATTATAAAGGTAAAGTTTCAGAATTAGTTTCAAAAGATTGTAAAGTTTTGCATTTTGTGTAGTGTTAAAATTTGATAAGGGCCAAGTACGGCAGCAAGAGTTTTAAGCTTTTAGGGTTAAGAATATGACATATATGAAAATTTAACTTTTGGCACTAATTTAAGTTTAATTTTCTTTTTATGCTTCTACGCTTCCGAGGAATAAAGTTCTTAAACTACGGAGCGGTTATATTCTGTATCATTTTCTTACGTATACAGGGTGTCAATTTGAAAACTTTTCACTTCCAAAAGTTCCGCGAGATCACTTTTTTTGTCTTGGGGAGGACACTGTAATCGAGTGTTTGCGTTCTCTCTAGATTAACCCCCAAAGGAGGACAGAGTTGGCCTCTTAAATGTAAAATACGAAGGAAACCACTTTTAGGGTTGATGATTGTTGAAAACGAAAACGGACTTTTAAGATTTGCTGCCACTGTCCATCTTTCAATATCTGAACAAGTATTCCAACCCAAACTAAAAGAGTGAGAGAGCAATTTTCTAAACACAAACGATAAAAATAATTGGAAATTTGAAACAGTTCTATAGTCCGAACAGTAGAGCTTCAGTAGGTTCAGGTATCTAGGTATACATATTATAGTAGAGGGCATCATTTTTAGGTCTCGATAACCAACGTTCGAGATGAGTTATAGGAGAGATCACCACTAGACTCAGTCATTTGTAAAACTACTTTACTTATTATTTTCCTCAAAGGTGAAAAATGTATAATCAAGCCCTGCAGGTTTAGTCATATCAAGTGTTAAATAGGCTCATTAGTAGAACTAAATAATGCGTACTTTTTGCCGATTAATTTCGAATTGTTTTCAATATTTTTGGCGACCTTTTCTCTTATTAGAGACCGTAAGTTGGTTATTTATATTGATGCTATATTCTGTTAAACGCATAATCGTAAAATCCTGCTCAATAATCCTTTTGAAAACATGTGGTGGTAAGGTTCGTACTTGATGATGAATATGTTCGACATTTGGTTTCCTCAAAATTGAGAATTTCGACCGAAAGGTTGAATAATAAACTTCGCTATTCACAAAGTAATGGTTAAATTCATAACTGAAACTTTATCCACCGTTTTGTATATTCGCAAAAGTTTATTTTTCATTTCAAGATTAGATTCCACCCAACTATCCGAGCTAAATTATTCGTCATAACCGCCACGTAGTACGTAATTAATATAAATTTTGACACGTTTTGAACTAAAATCCATTTGCAACCTCAATGTATAGCGTTCATTAGGTTACACTTACGCTTCTCGCTATTTTATTTGGTACCAAAAATTGTTTTGGGACAAAAGAAACCAAATGGTCCATTAGTTTTGTAACGCATCGCTTTAATTTTGACCTATATATTAAATTATTTTGTCCACTCATTAAATTATAAATTTGGCCGATAGTTATAAAATTTTATGTTTAACTTCAAAGTGCAAAATGAAATTATTTCAACATAATCAAATTTATTAAAGTTTGCGAAAGGTTGTGTATTGAGGTTGCAGAAGAAACCCATGGGACGAACTAACGATTTCATTTAGCCGTTCTGTTATAAATTATTAACAACGTTAATGCCGCACGAGGTTATCGTGTATTTATTTGTTAAAGCGCAATTTCCATTTGCCATCCCAACCCTTAATTTTAATTATTTTTATAAACTTTGCCTCATTGAAAGTAAACAAGTAAAACTTCAATATCCTTTTTATACGAAATGTGCATAAGTGTGCACTTAAGCTTTTTACGTAAACAAAGGCTTTAGCTTAGATGGCATAATCTTGTTTTGGCAAATTCCCGATGCCGTTGGGTGGAGCAGTCGATGAATATTTGATGTGATCCGGGTGGCCTGACACTCCCAAATTTTAGCTGTCAGCCATTTACCCTATTTTATCCCTAAGCGTACGAATTTTTAAGAGTGGTAGTAGAAAATAGTATATATTTCTCTAACTTTTTACGTATTAAATATTCAACGGTACCTACTAAAATTATAACGCACGTTATAACGTTTTCACCTCAAAATAGTTGCCGAGATTTTCCGACTTTCTCTGCCGACGTTTATAATCGTTTAATTAAAAATTTTTTACCTAAACGTACACCGAGATTAAAATATTACCCTTCAAGTAGTAATTTGTAATAAAATATTAAGGAGGAAAGTTTAATTAAAATTAAGAAAAGAAAAATTTGCTTCAGTTGTTTCTGATCAGCTCTGCACGTAGATTAATTTACAGCCATTAACCTTTCCAAAGGAGTAATTTGAAACACTCCACTCGTAGGGTTTTATGAGGTTAACATTTAAAAAAATGTTTTTGACTTTTTACGAGAGGAAAAATAATTTCAAAAATATTATACTTACCAAATATTCAAACATAATTTATTAATGGTTTTTCTAATTTAAAATACCTACAGAACAGTCGTTATAACTCATCAATTTTTAATAAAAAATTAAAATTTTTATTGCTTATTCCCTTATCCGTTAGAAGAAGTCGGGTAACTTTGCAACGATGTTGAAACTTGAAAAAATTTACGAATTTGAGACGAGACCTCATTTCACACATAAGTTTTTGCTATATGCAGAGGGAAATTGGGCGAATCCTGTGCGATAGCGGTCGTAGTACGTGTACCGGTGATCAGGAGTGGCTGATGCGTGTCTAGAAATGGCTATAGAGTTTTCAAGGACTGGGTCTTGCACCTCCTTCATCGGTCGAATCTAAAACATAGAAAACATGATTATAGTTAGAATTACTGGAATTGTGACGTGCGATCGAAGTCGCTGCCGATACGCGTCTTACTTGTTGAACAAAAACTAAACTTGGGTCTCTTATGGAGTCTAGTCTCATTGATGTTGTAACCCCATAGTCCTCGAATGGTGGGGTCTTCGTGGTCCAGCATTGCTTTGTGGAACTTGACTGCAGCTTCTCGGATAAATTCCTGGACGCTGATCATCTGGGGGTCCTGATGGATGTTCCGATTCAGCACGAATTATGGTACGTGGTTCGCAGAATCTTGTTTTGGAGTGTCTGAATCCTTTTGATGTGTGACGGAGCGGGATATACCCAGGCAGGGACGGCTTAAAAGTATAGGTCGGACAACGGTCTTGTACAGAAGCAACTTGTTCCTGAGGTCCAAAATCGTTCCTGAGAAGAGCGGGTAAATTGTCTTGAGTGTTTTCTGGTGTTTGAATTCGGCGTGGAGATCTTGTTTAGGTATTTTGATGCCTTAGAGCTGGGAAGCAGGTTTTACTTACTCTTATTGCCTTGAAAATTTTAATGACTTCTCTTTGTAATCGGGCGTAGTAGTGGATATTGTTTGCTAGTATTTCGGTTATTTCATACAAGATGGTTGCCTTGAATTTGTAAAACGTCTTCTGCCACTGCAGACTTTTCGATCTGGTGTTGTAGTCGACAAGTTCTTTTGTGTTCTGATATAGATACTTCGTTTTGTCGTCCCGATGTATATTTGACCACATAAGCAAGGAATCTTGTAGACTCTGGCGTCTTTTACTGAGCGCAAAGTTTTTTTGATTTTTCTCGTGGGTCTAAGGATGGTTTGGATGTTATGTTTATCCAATAATTCTCCTATACGATTGGTAACGCCTTTGATTAGGGGACGAGCACTTTCCTTATGGGTGCTGATTGATCTTGTGGTTTTGCGCCCATATTTCTTCTCTTCTAGTCATTGGCTTGTAAGGCCCTGTTTAGGTGCTTCAATTCTTTTTGGAGGTAATAGTTCTTCATTTATTTCATGTGAAAATCTTAAGAGAGTGGTAAATTATATTTCTAGATCCTGAGCCAGTCCTCTTCCTAACAATGTTTCCAACAAGTATGAATTAAGTACATTCCACTCTGGTCAAGTATTAGGAAATTAATTAAATACGCGCGAGAACGTGTATTTGTACATGAATGGAAGGCGTTTGACACGTTTTCGTTAACTTCCGAAACACCCTGTGTTTAGTTAAATCGTATTCTGTTACTTTTTGCATTTAAATTCGAAACTTTTATTACTACGTGTCCCGCAAATTGCTTTCGCGAAGGATTTGAAGTGAAACTCCTAAAGAAACGTAAAATAAATAAATCGTTATAAATCACAATATGCATCATTTTGAATTTTAAGCACGAACATTAATCATCGACGTAGATTTTAACGTCTGCTTGACTGCTTGTCGTAGGTGTTGTAAAAATTCTTTCCAAACTACATCTTTCGTCTCTCGCCGCGGTTGTGTGTTTAACCAACAGAAAATGCGAGAAGTAAAAGGTAAACCCAAAATTAGGATCTCTTGCTACAATTTCCAAATTACATTCAAATACGTAAAACATTTGTGTCGAAACTTTCAAGATGGATTTGCATTTGAATTTGCATAAAGCTGGTTTTAGTTGCTATTTTGACTACATTTGGATCTAGTTGCAAGTAACAACAGTTTATTTAACAGCTTGAATTGTGTGCAATAAATTTCAACTTTATCTAACAAGTTTGTCTCTGTGTGTGTTAAATAAAGGAATTGGAATTAAACAATATAATACATTTTAAATTAACGATACGTTTTTCATCCAATTTAGCGTCTCTCTATTTTCCCATTTAACGTAGTTGAATGTTTGTTTTTAATTTGATTCCAATTTAGAAATTGCATTAAATATTTACGGAAGCCATTTCGTACTTCTTTAACTCGTTATATTCACATTTAATTTAGTAATAAGTAACTCAAGAAATTAGAAGTTCAAATGAGCGCTATCTACAGGGTAGGCTATTATGAAGTAGCTGGACTCGTTGAAAGAATGAAAAACTTTTAGAAGTTCCTATGTCGAATGTGACTTCGGAATCACGAATTACAGTACATTTAATGACTAAAATGTTTACCTTAACACCATTAATTTTAATCCATGATTGAATACGTCTGACCTTTGACTAACGAACACGCAATATCGGTTCCCTAAAACGCAATTCTCTACAATCCAAGAGCTAGCAAACATTATACCACCGCTCGTCTGGTGTAAAGAAACTTGGAGACTCAATTTGTAGGAAATTTAATGTAGGTACTTTATATTTTTATAGGAACAATTTTCTCTAAAAGCGAGTAGTTTTCGAGTTATAAGCGATAAACTAAAAAGAAAAGTTTTTGGTCGATTTTGAAATTGTTGACAAACTTTATCGAGCTCTATGAGCGCCTAAACCGTTCGTCTGGCGGAAAAGCTAAGAGGAAATTTAATGTAGTTTATTTTTATTTAAGTTCAAAGCAAGAAACTGAAAAAGAACCTTCCTCAAGTTAATACTGCCACTTAGGAGCGGCAGACGGTCGGTTTGATTACTCATTTGCAATGTTCTTTCAGCATGCAATGTACAAAATTTTGCATAATTTATTGTTTTAGTACATTTTTCCTCGCTCACTATCGAGTTAGGTGTCGCTTATGGAACGTTTGCCGGACAAACGCCTAAATTCTGTTTCGACAAAACCGTTAATTATTCTTTCTCTTTTTAAAGTATAATTTTATCCTGGAATAAATCACGTAATTTTACGACGTTTTTGGATATTTGACTATATTGTAGCGCGTCCAATATAAGCCCGGCAGACGAGTGATTTTGTGTTGGCTATGGACCACCACCTCCAATGAATCTTTGTAATAGGTACTCTGCTTTGTAACTTTTGGATTAATAACTTTTTCTGATTTAGGGCACCTAAAAAGTCTTATTTAACCTTTCAAAGTGAATCGTTTATAAATGGGAATTACGAGACCTTATTAAGCGGCAAAACTCACAATTTGTTATTAGTATTTCTATAATAAAAGCAAATCGATGATTTCGGAGGTGCAGATTATTGAACAACTTTGTTTATTTTTGCAAAATAATATTTGAAATTCATAACAGTGGATTGTCACGAAAGCACAAAACTATTGGGAATTTCATTGAATACATATTTGTTAAAGTTCAGTTTTCCAATGAATTCTTTTTCGAACTCAATGTTTTTCTTCTCCTGTTTTTCTTTAAAGAAATGGAATAATTTTTGATATAGAAGGATAATTTACATTAATAAAAATGTAAAATTTATACAAAGCTCATGAACCGTAAAACTTGGACTGGCATTTTTTTTTGAACTGCTGGTTTGTGGAAACCGACTTCCATGCAAGTTCTGTATGCTATTTTAACTATTTCTTCGTGAATTAATTTTGATACTCCGCCAAAGTTTATCTAGTTCAATTTTTGCAAGTTTTATCTTTAGTAATATTCAAATCAAAATTTTTGTATGCCGGGAGAGAGAGTTGTGTTTAGGCGGCTCACAGTTTAGAAATCAAGTACACCAATGTGACGATTCATTCATTAGCTGCAATTGGAAAATTTTAGGGCGAACTCCGGGACTAGATTGCTATTTGGTGTTATGTTGACAACAAAAACGTTGTTTCTAATTGTTCTATCTGTCTGAGGGCACTTATTCGTGTAGTCTGCAATTAAAAGAAAAACTATAAAAGTTGGAACTTCTTCAAGTACATCACACTAAAGTTATACTATTTTGTTTCGTTTTCGATGTTTTTCTACAATAAAAATTTTCACCATCGTGGATAAAAATTAAACAAATGGTTTTTAGATATCCGAAAGAAAACGCTGTCGATGTTTGCTATTTCAATATTTTAAAACGTACCAGTAAATAAAAATTCCATTTAATATAAAATTGCGTTTTCTTTTTTAACTCTTCTTTGGGTACGTTTAAGGACTCGAAAAAAGTTTGATAAACATACGTTTTTGAAAGACCGATTTTTATTTGTATATCGAGTTTTAGAAAAAAAACAATTATTTTGTTCAAATTGGTACTAGAGGAGCTTTTCCGTTTCCTACTTATTGAAGCTATAAAGAAATGAAAAACAGCACGGAAAAACGTTAAAAAGTTAAGTTTTCTAGAATCGAACGTAATAAACTTAAAAGTGACTGGGATATTTCAAAAGGCTTATGAAAAATATGTTATTTTCAAGACATAACTATTACTTAAAAGGGCATTATTTGGGATTTGGAGAGAAAAGTATTATTCTTGCAAAAAACAAGTTCCTAGTGAATTCTATGTTTTAACATTCATTATTTATCGAATTAAAACTAGAATAGGAACTAGGCAATTTCTCTTTGTTGCGAGAGACGTCTCGGGCATTTGTCAAAGGTTCTGACACCGCCTCAACATTCCATGGTATTCTTATTGTGCTCTGATCCTCTGATTCTAGCCATTCTAACAGATACTATAATACAAAAGTGATTATTATTATTACTATTATAATTGCGGTGGAGGCTGGCCCTCAGTGGTTCCTTGCAACGCGACCTCTCGGATCTATTGTGCGCCTCGGATGTAGTCTACCTTTATGCGAGTTCTGTGCTTTTGATAAAGTTCAGAATTTTCTCTATTAATAGTTTGGGCAGTTCTCTTTGGAGCATCATCTCCTTTCCGAGAATACTGTGACGACTTCTTGTGCAAGCCGCGCAGTGTAGCAGGAGAAGTGAGCCCTCTTCTAGTCCTATCGTATACAGGCGCTTTTTAAGCTGGCAAGTGTCTCGTTATTAGCGTCGTTGTCAGTCGTAGCTTACCTCTGCTTATATTCTGAGTCGAGGGCGGGTTCTTTTTAAGAGGGTTTCTTCAGTAGAACTTTAGAATGGCCCTGTCCAGTTGTTTCCCTTTAGTGTTTAATATGCGACTTCGCCAGAAATAACTTTATTTCTCTCTTTGCTGGTTCTAGTTGAATGGGTCTTATTGTCCTGCCCTTTTTAGCCAGACCGTCCACTTTCTCGTGTGCATGAGCTGGCACTTATACCAGGTTGACAAAATTTATCCCCCCTAGCTCGTTCAGTCTGCGGCTGTAGTCCGGACCCCATCTCACAGGCGTTCGGCGCTTTAAGGGCTACGTGGCTGTCAGATGCTACAAAAATTATTTAGTTGTAATACACCTTGCCACATGTTGCCATCCTAGATGATTCCAGATTCTGTGCCTATTGGTTGGGTTTTTTTGATGGTATATGCTTTGGTTATTCTATCAGACATCATATAAGTAAGGGCTATTCTGCCATCCCTCTTAGGATTGAGACATTGAGACACGCACTTTCCATTACTTCTGTAGGCGTAATACGCATTGCCCCAGCTATTTCTAGGCGAGCCAGTGTCTGGATTTTGCCCAGTTTGTGTTTGCTGGTTTTTGGGTATGTTCAGTTTTCTAGCAATTTTCAACTAATCAGGAACGGGATGCTCACAAACAGCTTTTGTGTTCCATTCTTGTCGTTACAGCATCGGTTTTATTAGTTCTACTGATTTTTAATAGCTAAAACCTTTTTATTACCTTTTCTCGTCCGAAATCAATAACATCACAAAGATATTGAAGAAAGCTCCTCCATGTTTAGTTAACACGTTCTGATGGTGGGTAAGTGATAAAGGTTTATTTACCGAAAATATTATTCTTCTGGGTGGATGACATTTTGATTGCTGGTAATTTGGGCGTCCTTAGTAAGTTAAATTGGCTCACCTTGTGTAAGATGTAGTTATCGTGATAGTTACCTATACAAGTATTATTTATGTGATAACGAAAGCGAATTATCTCTAAACGTATGATGGTTGGTCAATGTTGATGGTCGCTTAGAAAATAGAAGTGCATAACAGTCGTCAGTCATCACGACGAGTATTTTAAGTTTCATTCATTCTAAAATTGAATTTCGAAGTGTTAGTGTCACGACAGGAGTTAACGTAAATTATTGTATTTTCCAGTTTAGTATTTGTTTTCATTACATTTGTTATCAACTACGTATAAGTAATTAAAGTTTTTGTAATCGAAATCTACATGTGCCTGTTGCAATAGCCCGACCAGTCTAAGTACGTAACTGAATTTTTTAAATGCATTTATTAATTACAGTTATTGAAAAGTATAATTCGTGCCACAGTATTAGGAATTACTAAAAAGTTTATAAAATCATATTGAAAATTTTTTTAAATTATTCACTTAATTTAAATTTCTTTTTGCATTTAAAATTAGTTTGACTTCTGTATACATGAATAAAAATTAATGTTTTGATTAAAATTATGTATTTTTCAATTTTTCGTTTATAATTAAATTTTTAAGAGGAACAACCAACTTATAATATTTTCGGGTTTATTCTTATTGAAATAAATTACGAAGCAGGTATGATTGGTGTTTGAAAGACATTTAATTGATTAATTAGTTTGTGAGAATCCTCTGTCAACTTGTCTGATGCACTATTATAGTATAGCACCATGACGAATAACGAGTCGAGTGTCGGTCAGCCACTATTCCATAGCCACGCTATGATGGTCGGGTTAATAATACTTAGACGTGTGACCCTTATCCACAAGAACATAGCAACATTCAACACTGATTGACAGTCGTTAATAAAGTCCTTTAGTAGCGGATAACAGTATTCTTCGGCCAACTTAATAGAATTTTCTATTTTATAGTCCTCAGTGTCACTCGTAAAGTGTCGCTAGTGGTTAATCATTGGGAAAGAGTAGGCACCTACGCGAATTCGAAATGTTATTTTTACTCGAACGAAATGTAGGCACTGTATTTCAGTTTAGCACCATTTTAGTTGTGTTGAATTGATTTATATTTTTTAATCAAACATTTTAAAATAATGTAACACTAATTGTTTTTTCTCTTTTCAGGGTAAGTCAAGTTCGTGTTCCCTACTTCTACATACTTGCGGAATCTTGCAGTAGCAGGTACTACTCATTTCGCAGTTCATTAATATCTTGTAATGTAAGTAATAATTACTAAGCGAATGGAAGCGAATTTCAATTTAATAGAAGTTAACATAATAATAAAATCATTCAACATGTGTTGCGAGCTCATTTTCTGATTTAATCAAGACTATAACATTGTCTCCATAAAATAGTAATTTTCACACATTCGCTATCATATTATACTGAAACAAATTTATCCATAAATACATTAAACAACCCTCTTACATATATGTAACACGTCCTTATTTTGATACCTTCCAAATCATTATGTGTTCCATTTATCTTTACATTCGTCTTGATGTTCGAATTTTCTCTTTTATATACACTGTGCAAGGTGACAATGTGTCACTTCAAGGAGCGAATTTATTTGTTTTTTTATAAGGAATAATAGGCATTTTTTATTTGGGGATGTTCGACTGATTAACTAGAATTTTTGATACAATACTTTGCATACACGAGGTCTGATAACCTTGCGTCTGCATTTTTCAACTATTGGCTATCGAAAGGTGCTCCAAAAATATGCCAACGGCCAACGCGTCTTTTTGTTTTCTTACACATGACACAAATGGGTGGTGTGAATAAAAAGATAGCAAATAATGCTCATGAGTTTGAGCAAGACCTTTAAGCTTTCTATTTTAAATAGAAACCCCCCGTATAGTTTTAGAGCTTTTGTGCGTATTATTGCTAGGTACTACTATTTCTGATATATTTTTAAAATAGTGTTAACGCGTACGAAAACGTCCCGTTATGGCCACAACAGTCGTTTTTATCTATCTAAAGAGAAAAAACTCAAGAATTGCTTTAGATAGAATAATGTCGAAGTATTCTGTGTTTCACATATGTTTTTAGATGCTTCAGTGCTCCGTTAGGCGAGGAGGAGAAGCAATATTCCGATAAACATGTTTTTTGGCATAGTACCAACCGACATGATTTAAAAATTAGTTTTTACCCACCCACACAGTTCTATAAAATACCGATATGAAGAGATCCGCCCTATAGGGAATTAAAAATCATATATTTTCTAGACGATGAAAAAAGAATTTTCTGTTTTCATTATCGATTTTTTAACATCCAATTTTTTTCTGAATAGTAAATAAGTTGTCATTTCTCTACCAGACCATACCAATTCTGAGCTTCAAGCATAAATGAACACCCATCAAGTGCATTATTAAGTAGATATTAAATTTTTAAGATAAATCGATTATTGTCATTCTCTGACATTTTTAGGTTCGAGGCGATTTCATGTAAACGATTAAATTTTTTAGGTAGTTTTAAGTATAAAACTTTTTAGCCCTTTAAATTATTCTCAATTTAGTTTTCAAAGGTTCTTTTACACTTTTACACCCTCCCATACTCGGGCCTATCGAAATATGTAAAATAGATAGGCCATTACACATCACTTCACACCATATATGCGTTAAAATAATTCACTTATCCCTTTTGCAACAACCCTTTACGCTAATTTTCAACTTTAACTCAATTATTGCGACAACTTCATACAACTGGAGCGGTTATTTGTATGAACGTGACCGATCATGAAGACAGATTGCATTAACAGGAAACGACCACTTCCATGTCAAAATTTGCTTTGTTGTAAAGAGAACCAAAACTAAATCAACCTTTTTAATCAAACAAAATTTTGTGTACGTAATTTTGATGTAGGAAAATTAAGGTCACGTTTTGCATACATTTTAAAATATCCACTTAAATCGAACTATTCATCCAGTATAAATGCACGCTTTTCTTTAACCCTCAAATCACTTTGATCGTTTTCTGAATAATAAAGAAGTTTCCAACGGGAAATTTGCGAAAAACAACTTGTTCCTTAACAATATATTTCTTAAAAAAAAATAAAAGAATTTACCTTAAGGTTCATAACGTAAATCACATAATTTAGCAAAATAAATTGTCATAGATAATTTTTAGGTTAAGCGATCAAATAAATTACAACCCTTAATTTAAAGATATTATCTAAAGGGAATGTCTCTTGCTATTTTTTTGACTTCCTATCTACATAATTTCGAGATAATAATATAAAAGAGATAGCGAAAAGGTTCAAATCTGACCTTAGTATGCAGAGTAAATAATGCCGAATATTCGTAAAGCGTGTGCATACAAATAAAATAAAAAAATATAAATATACAGACTGAAAATGGTTTAGCTTAAATAAAATATAAAGCTAAAAAAACTTGAAAAGGTTAGTAGGTGAAAGTCAAATATTTTAATTCAACACCACCCAAACGCAGTATTACAACGCTCTAATTAAAAGCGGTTAGTTTATGACGCTGTTTAATTAACAATGTCAGAATTTTATAAGAAGTTATGGCGGCAGGTCGGTGTGGATTTTATTAGACATTTTAGGAGGCTTTACTTATAAGCTTTACAGAGTAGTTAATAATCACCTTTGAGACGTCGAACACATAAATAAAATGATGCTAGGTATCCACCTAACAGGAATTGAGTAGCTAGTTTCATTTTTAATTTTTACGACAAAACTGGTTACTTTATTTAGCAGGTTGTTTCTATGGCATGGGACTTTTTAACTTTTTTGCCATTTTGTTATTTTTGTTTATGTGTACAATTCTAAACTCGACCCAATACGGCAACTACTCTGAACGGTATTTTTGGTGGTCGAACTTTTAGTTCGATGTTCCTTAATAGATTCTTTCAAAAGCGTCAAGTATTTTGGGTATGACGTCTTTGCAGCTTCAGATTTAGGATTTTGCTGTTTCTAAGTTTTTCTTGCAATAACAATGAAGTTTCGAATGATACGGTGTGTCAATTTTAAGACTTTCTAAGTCCAACAACAAAATATCAAAAATTCCGCGAGACCCGTCAATTTTATTACCAAGGAGGCTTTTTACTCGAGTGTTTGGGTACTCCTTAGATCAACTCCTAAAAGGGGGTAGGCTTGCCATCTTAAATCTTAGATAGGAAGGAAGGTTGAGTGGCACATTTTTTTAAAGCCCATTCAACTGTCTTTACAACGATATGTTTTTTACTTTTGAAGTAGTTTTGAAAAACGGCGTTGTCAATTTGACAACTACCCACTTACAGTATCTTCTCCTTAGTATAAATATCGAAATTCCGTGAGACCCGCCAATCTTATTCCTGAAGGAACACTTTAATCGAGTATTTATGTGCTCTTTAGATCAATCCCTAAAAGGGGGTAGGCTTGACCTCTAAATTCTTGAATAGGAGGGGAGATTAAGTGGCACCTTTCCTGAGATCCCCCTCAATTGTTTTTACAAGAATATCCTAATTTGTTATTTTTAAAGTAATTTCGAAGGATGGCGTTGTCAATTTGAAAACTTCCCACCTCTAATATCTTCGCCTTCGAATAAAATATCGAATTTCCGCGTGACCCGTAAATTTTATTACTGATGGGACACCTTAATCGACTGTTTGCGTGCTCTCTAGATCAATCCCCAAAAGAGGGTAGGATTGACTCGTTAAATCTTAAATATGAAGGAAGGTTAAGTGGCACCTTTTCTGAAAACTCCCTCAATTGTCTTTACAACGATATGCTAATTTGTTATTTTTGGAGTAAGTACCTAGTTTCGACAATTGTTATAAAAACAATTAAATTGGGTTTCAAAAAAGGGCCCACTCGAACTCTTTTCCCATTTAAGATTGAATTGGTTAAGTCCATCCTCCTTTGGGAGTCGATCTAGGGAGAACGCAAATACTCGATAAGATGGAGGCCACAAGTTTTAAAAGTGATACCTTGTGTAGTACGGTATGGGATGCTTCGCCGCGTTTCGTCGTCAGGTTTTTCGCCATCAGCCGTTTTACTAAGATGATCGTGTTGTTAGCAAAGCTCGTATTTTATGCAAAATGCATATTCCAAGTTAATGGTATGTCAATGAAATTCTCCCGTTTCACGTAAAATCCAATCAAATGGCCCCCATTTGATTTTGCCGTCTTTGTGCATACATATATCGCCAAAGAGTTCAAGTCTGAAAGTCCCAAGTAACTAAATTTGTGTGTGACATGGAAATTTCCAAAAATTTTGAAGGAGCGGTACTTAAGTACATTTTATTTGGCTAATGGCCGATGATAGAATTTTAAGAATCGTACAGGATTTTAATAACAGAATTATTTTACATTATTTGCAATCAATAGCGCACAATTATCAATTTCATTAATATAAAGTGTTTATCTATCTTCTGAAAACAGTCGCGTCAAATTGGCAGCGGCGAAAAGTCCTAGGCCCTTCTTGATTCACGAGTGATTCGTTTAGAAAAATAGTAGTAAAGATCCCATATTCTGATAACTATTCCAAAATCTCTGCCTACTATTTAGGGCTTTGTTGATTTATCTGCAGGCTGTTGACTTCGTGATTTTCCGCAATTAATACTTAAAAGAGCTCGAGTTTTGACTATTTTTGTATGCTTCGATATGGGATGAAAAATAGTTGGTAGATAGCGTCGCGCAAGTACTGCTCCGACCCTAGTAAAGCATTTTTTATCAAAAAGTTGGCTACATTCAATTAATTAGAGATTAGATGCACTTCAATAGAAATTCATAAAAAATTTATGTTATCACTATGCGAATTGCCTTTGAGCGTGACGAAAATTGTCGCAAACCGCAACGCTCTATCAATACCACAAAGCGTAGCTGAAGATTTCGGTTTTTGTTCTTCTTTTACGTTCCTTCTTATTTTAAAATTTTAGAACGTTGTTAGTTCAGTTAAGAAATATAAAATTTTATGTTAAAATTGTATATATTTATTAAGCGTTTGTTTGAACAGCTTGATGTAAACATTTAGAAAAGGTAATTGGCGGAATAACGAGTACACGGTAACAATTTCACCTCGATGATCTTTTTATACTAAATAACTATTTATGAAACATAAATTATTAAAAATAATCGTAAATATGACTTTAATATAGTTTTATTCGATCATTAACTTACACGGAGATGCAATTCTTGCATATTTAACTATCAAGATAAACCTTTTGGAAACTGCATAACTGCATAGTGCAATATTATTAGCAAATTATATTGTTTAATGTTTGCGCTAGCTTAGATGGTTATATTCGCATTTATTAATTAAACCACGCCATCATTCCTCAAATGAGCTTGAAATGAACGTAATTAAACAATGCTAGTGTGGTTTACTTCAAATGCACATTCTGTTAGTTGTTCTAGCATTTCGCGAAAATTACCAGACGTGCAAATTTCTAAGATTCACTTGACGTAGTCGTAGTTCGTAGTAGGTAGTAGTAGTTGGCTCTTACAATAAGACGTAAGAGTAGAGAGAGCCTTCTCGTAATTGTACATCAAGAAAATTGCTTGGATAAATAGATCATATACAATGAAACCAAATATTGTAAACGATAGTCTTAAAGCTTCTTGGCTAAACTAATTACTTGCTGAGCGGAAATTCCAAGTAGGAGTAAAGTTTATTTCGAATTTGTGGCAAATTTGTAAGGGATGCTAACCTGACAAATAACCCTTCACCCGCGGCCTGTATATTATGTAGAATTTTATTGAGGATACAAGGGCCTGTTAGATCACCTGCTAAGACTTTGCAGTATTTTGGCTTTTACTGGACGTGGTTCCTCTATAAGGAGCCGCTCCCTTAGTCGCGTCTATTCCATTGATTAATGTGGCCCTTTGCAAGTCATTCCGCAAGGTCGCTTTCGATGAAGCTTTAAGGGATCGCAAGCGAGTTTGGGGTCGGTGAAGATACTTTGAGAGCCTCTCACAGCTAACCTGTTGTTTGCAATCTCGTCCTTTCATTTGCGAACGACTGTGGGTAGGTACTCAGTGCAGTGCTTGTAGATTTTTCCTTAGGGGTTTTTTATTTGTCCAAAAGAGACCTTCCCTACAGATGTGAATTCGCTTATCTTGATGAGTTAGTTCATACTAACATAGGTGGAGATTGTAAAAATCTATGAATGGGTTTTGGAAATGTTGCCAAGGGCTCATTATTTTTACTACAGAAGACCGTCTTGAGAAACTAATGAAAATTCAAGTAAGGGCTTTAACGTCAACACTACCTCCTTTAAAATGAAATTATTTCAACAAAGCGTTTGAGTTTAGATTAGCACAATAACGATACTTTCCATTGTTGAAAAATTTACTAATTTATACAATTATCTTTTGTTGTTTAGTTAGCTTACCTTTTCAGGTATTTCCTTGCTGCTCAGACTTTTAATAGAGTTAACTAATCTTTTTGCAAAGAAACTGTGTTAATAATTTTCTTCTATTTTCTTTCTTGCTTGTTTATCGAATAGGTGGAACGTTTTTTACGATGTAAAGTTTTGTACTTATTTAGAAATTAAATGGGAAATTCAAAATAAAGCTATTTTAATCCTAAATGTAATAAACCCGGAGGTATTTATTATTCAGACATGTTAAATAATTCACGGTAAGTCTGATTCTCGTAATAGAATTCCTGATTAGGTTCTATATTTTGCCACACGGACGTTTGGGTTTCTTTGCGGTTAAACTAAAAACTAGAACAAAATTGGGTAGTTTTAACATGGTGCAAATTTTTCCATTCTAGTATAGTTAGTTTTAAAGTTTTTCACATTTTAAATATTAATGATTGGATTATAATATCTGACGATTTGAAAGAGAAACTGTTTTTTTAAAATGCATCTAAATTTATTTCGGTAAATCTTTAATCGTATACAGGGTGTTTCTAATTAAATCGATATAAATTAGTAGGTACACAGTCAAAATAATATCGAGGAAAATTATAGGGGCAACTACACGATATACAGGGTGTCAATTTACTTCTCACCCTCAATACTTTATACTAAGACGAAGATAATGGAGGTGGAAAGTTTTCAAGTTGACACCCTGTATACACCCTGTAGTTTTTTGAATAATGTGGGCTTATACCCCAAAACATTGCCTTCCTCCACTAAATTTATATGTGGAGGAGATGGCAACAAAAGCAGCCCTTCGACTGAGGGAACGGGGACTATTGTCTGTCAGATACGGAATTTACGGACACACCAAAATCCTCGAGGAGTGCTCTAAGAAGCTACCTCTCTTGGAGTTGGATGCAGACCGTATCTGTCCAAAATATACATTCAACAGAGACTTTCAAACTCTAATGGATTCAACTGAGAACATCGTAGCGGACATAACTGTTTTTACCGATGGATCTAAAAATCAAAAGGGATCAGGAGCAGGAGTTCACTCGCCTGAGCTTGCCCTTGACATAAGTATACCGCTGGGGAGATATGCCTCATTCTTTCAAACTGAACTGATGAGAATATTACACAGCGCAAACGAAATCCTGGATAGGAAAATCCTGAATAAGAAAATATCGACGGACAGCAAAGCTGCCTTGCAAGCTTTAAACACCTGCAAAGTAATCTCTGGTCTTCTGCTAGAGTGCATAGAGCTGCTGAATCAGATATCAAAAAACAATGTTCTTACACTCCGTTGGGTGAAAGGACATCAAAGAAATGAGGGTAACGAAAAAGCAGACGAGCTGGCCAAGAACGGCTCAAACAGCCTTCCCTGTGGCCCTGAGCCAATCATTAAACCAGCCGTAACAACTGTTAACACTCTCCATAAGAATAATACCCATAAACTTTAGACTGAAAGATGGACAAGCAAAGAAGGGTGCCGCCAAAGCAAAAGAGCTTTACTGGCTCCTTCCAAAAAGCGGGCAAAATACTGTCTACAGTTGTCCCGAACTAATCTACGAATAATTGCAGGGACACTCACGGGACACTGTCGACTACACAAATATTTCCACACTCTGGGCTTGGTAGATAATCCCATATGTCGTGGATGCGAACTAGAAGACGAAGCCGCTGAACATGTGCTATGTCACTGTCCAGCTCTAACGTCGATAAGAAGATCTGTGTTGGGGGACTTCTGGCTCGACATGGCCAGAATAAGCACCACTCCTCCCGCCAGAATTCTGGAGTTCACCCTACATGTGGGATGGCTCGAGATCTGATGGGCACGGGGAGGCTGCTTGGAGGCAGTACAATAGGCTCGATTAAGTGCCCTAAGTGCAGAGAGCTTGCTCCCCTCCTTAATAATTCAGATCCAGACCCCAAAACATTTTAAATCCCATTTGCGTCGTAAAGTTTAAAGAGGAAATTGAAGAAGAAACTGATTTTTGCGACATTTTAAGAATGCGTTACGAGAAAGAAAATTTTGCTATTTCAAAATATTCGGCGCCTAGTCTATTAACACTTCGTATAATATAGCGCTTATAAATTATTTGTTAACCTTGGTAAAAAAGCGAACAGCACGAAGAACACTGTAATGTTCTTCGTATCCAATATTTTCTTATTAAATAACCCTCGTGCGTAATCACGAACTTGACTTCTACAGCCCCTAATTGAGTAACAATATAGCTTAGGCTCATCTAAAATTTATGCCATGCGGCATCTTTCTATGTCTTCATATTATTTTCTTTTGCCAATTTATCATTAATAGGAAATAGTATTACAGTTTATTTAGTTTGCTGTTTATAAGTACTTCCATTTTAGTTTATAAAATTCGCACCGCGTTTCGCAATTAACATTTAAACTTGATTTTAAATTTTAATAATAGTCGGATAAAGTTGGCGATAAAACTAAGTACTGTATTTTCTTTTCAAACGACAAAAATAAAGTTTTATTCTTTTAAATTTAATGACGTGCATTTATTTCAATCTCAAATCTACTGTTCTAAAATTTTTATATAAATTTTTTTTCCTAAAAAGGGTTTTACTGCTTTTTTTAAAATCGAAGTGTCTATTTTTAATTTAATTAATTTTTAATTAAATTTGGTGTTTATCTGTGGTCATAAAGCACTTTAATATCGATCTTTAATCCTTAATTAACGAAAATAAATTACACGCAGTCGTTTTTTAGCGTTCATTAAAAATATATATCGTTAAGTGATTGTCGTTCTTTTTTGTAGTCGTAATAGAAATAATTAAAAAATAAATATAGAAAAAATGTAAAGTGAGGGTGAGTAACATTTTAAAGCACAAACAACCCACTTAAAATTTTTATTGATGATCCCCAAAAAAAGGTATTTTTATGCAAATTGATATTAGAGACAATTTCTTTATGGATTTTATGTAAAACACATAAGGCAAACTTTGAACGTGATATTGATAAATTGGAAAATATATATATATATCAATATTTTTGCGTGCTTTTATGTAATAAATTATTGATTATCACTTTGTATGCAAATTTTCTAATTTTGATTTTTGATAAATTACACTTAAATGTGGGCTTTTGGATAATACTTGAATTTAGGGCAGTTTATGACCAAAAAACGAAATATCAAGTTCATTAGCCTTGAGAATTTTTAATTTTTTTTATTTTAGTAATATTGTATCGGGAATGCTTTGGTTTGATTATTAGACTATCCCCTGGTTTGGTTTTCACTAGTCCATGTATTGTAAAGATTTTCCCTAAGTTGTTGCACAGAAATACTGAAACCACACGATCTTAGAAAGTAGAGTCCGTCATTTTGAATTTTATTTAGACGATTTTTATCCCTGTATTTGAAACCATGAATAGTTTTCTTAAACTTCTCGAATGAAAACCTCTTCTGAGCTTCTGAAAGTCTCTTTCAGGGCCGCTCAAGCAGTCCAAATGTAAAGTGGCAATTATGATAATCTTTTATGTGGAAAGCCTTCTATATAATTAACAAGAAATTAAGGAAATTTAAATTGTACCTGAGTAACACAAGCGACTTAAAAGTTCCTTACCCATTAATAAATTGATATATGGAACAATGGAGCAATTTAGTTCCTTCAGAGGAGTTGAAAAAATTAATTATTTAAAGTGATGCTGTGCGATGAAAAAAAAATTCGACATAGCAACCTTATTGACTGTTCTATTTTAGCACTTCCCTTAACAGCTTTCATTCGATTCCAAAAAAACTAAGCAGGTTTTTTATTGAAAATTTTCACTAATCTCAACTATACCCTGTTGGAATGAGGTGGTTAGTGCTTGAAGTTAACAAGATCTGAATTTTGGCGTGTGAATCTTGTGTAAACACCATCAGTTAGCCGACAGCTTTACTCATCGTCATCCTCAGGGAACAAATAGTTGCTACCGTGAAAAATTGATTTGTTCAAAACACTTTAGACATAATTGAAAATTATTAAACAGATTTTTAATTACTAAAGACTATTTTATACAGTTAACCGCTATTAACCAACTGTACCCCGATTTTTCTTTAAAACGACGCAACAAAACAGATAATTTAGTTGAAAACATGTCATGTTGTATAAAAAAGTTTTTCTGGAGCTATATTCTTTTATATACGAATTAAAAACGCAATAAAAGTTTACTATTTTATTTAACACAGTATCGTCCTTTTGTGCAACTTTAATAAAATTATTATGGCGCAAGAGTTTATGAACACGAGATGAAAAACTGGAGTCACGTGCTTAAAACAATTTTTACGATGGAAAACAAAATTTATTGCAATTTTCACGTTTCTAAACTGAAAATTGATCAAAATCAATAAGCATAATAGACGTAATAAATTGAAAACTTAATTTTCAAGAACAACCCTCGTTGTATTTCCACTTGAACGCTTTCGAAAACAATCCTCGTACTAATTTTGCGATTCAATAAAATATAAAACGAACACCACATTATATAAATACATTATACCGTTCATATTAAGGTTGATAGTATTATATCACGCACTTCTTTATTATTTATGCCCTAGAGGTTGTGAACATGAAGCAGCTTTCACAGTGGGGAACTCGAAGAAATTGGTAATTTTTGATTAGGTGATCGTTGTAATTATCCAATCTAGTTTTGTATCGAATTTTAGCCTAATTTATAATTTACGAAACGGGTCCACTTATTTATTCGACGTAACTGAAATACTGAAACAGCAAACATTTTATGAAAAAATCCGCCTGTAAACGCGGGGTTATTTGAGCACTTAATTGAATTTTCCTCAGATGAACTCAACCATCACGCCAGGAGGTTATTTATTTGCTAAATAGTAGGTACGCATGTAAAAATGCATTTAGGAAAATAAGCGAATTGTGGGAATTTAATTTTATGTCACCTTATTTTTGCTTGATACAGAAAAATGGAGCGACTTTAAAAAGTCGTTTTAAAAGTTGGATTTCTGTGTATTCAGTGATTTATGTGAAAACTTACTATTTTTCGTGTAATTTCAAGTAGTTGCGAATGTATTCTTTTTCGAGCTTTCCTCACAAACAATTTATGGCTGCACTTATGGTTTGCACTTCAAAACCACGTTTCTACTGCATCATCTAATTAGATTAGCAATTTTCGTGTTTAATTTTAGGGAAAAGTGACACTATTTAGTCCTAACGTTTTTTAGATGTAATTTTCTAAAGCCTTATAAAGTTTGCGTTGGTTAAAATTTTAGATGTTACAGGTTTTTAGTTAAAATTTCTTTCAAAGTCTGATGGATTTATGATGATGAATCATAAACCGATAAATTGAACTCTAATTGAACGTAATTAATTGTAAATGTAATTTATCAGTAAGTTTTACAATTTTCTCAAATTATACCATTTCTAAAGTCTTCCTTTCCAGACTACTCAATTTCTTTGAAACTGTTTTTCATTTTAGTGCAGTTTAGACATTTTGTCTATACTCACTTTTACAGTTCCTAATCTGGATCTTAGTAACAGTATCTGATTGTTGCAGATAATTATTACAATGCGTTTTTGGTCAAATACAATGAAACTCTATAATAGATGTCTTCCTGGTCTTTTTTGAAGTAATTTTCTACAAGTCCTACATAATGGGGTACCTCAACTTTGTGTTTTCTCTTCCATCAACATCGAAGAACTCTACAAATCGGTTATTTAGCGAGATTCCTAAGACACTGAACATTCTCTATTCTATCAGGGGCCCTTGCTTATCCACTAAACTTCAGCAAGCGCAGCACTTCAAACGAAAGTCTAGTTGTGAATAACTGGTTTTATTTGTTATTTTGTAAATAATCCAGATAATTACTACAACTCTATCGACCATGTTTGAAACAATGGTCACAACACCATCCCTTCTATTGTCATGAAAGTCCTCTCTCTCTTTCAGTTTTGCTAATTTGCTCAAAGGAACGTGATCGTTGTAATAGTCATCTATCATTAACATCATCATTTTCTACATCCAGTTTTACTTCATATTGTTTATCCGTTTCTAATTTCCAGCGTACCTTCTCCAATAACATTATCAAAGTATCATCGATGTCTTCTTAATCGGTAACTTGGTCCGCTTTTGGTGACACGTAAATAACATCGATGTAGGCAATTAGTATGTCTGCAATCAGGATCTTCTTCTAATATAGACATCAATTCGTTGCTGGTTCGGGATATCCAAATTCGATAAATATCAATTCGTTGATGGTTAGTCGTATTTTCATCTTCCATCTCGAAAATTGGCTCATTTTGGGATATCCAAATTAAAACGATAAACAAGAAAGCTAAATTCAATTTTAAAAAATTCAGAATATACTCCACTACCATTTACTACCATACCCAAAAACGAAAGGTAGTGTGTGAACATATGTACTTGCTAAATGTTTTGCATAAAAAGTAATAATTGTGTCAAAATTATTTAAGCAAAAAAAAGATTTTAATGAGGGCCCCTGCCTGGCTAAAAAATTAAATCTAAAAGTTGCGTTGGCTATTAATGGGTTTAAACTCCGTAATCTTGCTCCGCTCTAATCTCTAATGGACTACTAACTGATGGATCAATGCAACCTTTTAATTTTTTACACTATTTCATTTTTATTCTCATATCTTTTTATTTTCGGAAGAACTGGACGGGACTGAAAAGAAAACATAGGCGGTCAAATTTGCAAAACTTTTATTTTATTGTTTACCTGCTTCATTCTTTTCAACGGAAAAATGCAATCTTGGGCATTTTGTTCTCTTTTTCATTTCTTGTCTATTGAATTTTTTACATCAACAATTTTTTGAATCGCTACCTACAAGGTCTCCGTATGCGCAGTGTGCACCCTAGAAACGTCGATGGTGAACTAATGTGAAAAACATTTTTAATACAAAATTTTGCCAATCAAAAGTAACGCCATTTTTAATTTGTGACGAGTGATAAGATTAACTGTACTTAACTTCACTTAATGTTGTTAATTCTACAAGACATTACACCTAAGCAACTCGGAACTTGCTTACGCGTATTTACAAACTTATCACGATAAGGCCGTGGTTTACTAGGTTTACATTTTATTTGTGTTTACAATTTAGGGCATTAACTCTGAAAATAAAATGTTGGATAAAGTTGAATGTCTTTTGGAACGAAGGAAACGCTCTTTATCTCTAACTGCGATTTTTTATTAGTATTTGTTTTGCTTTCAAAATGAAGTGATCGTTTCTAGAGATTGAAACTTAGCCTTTCTGCAATTTCTCTTTTACGATCACTTATATTTGTAAACCGATTAAGTTTACAAATAGTAGTAGCTTGAAAAATTAAATACTCTAGTTTGTATCCGGATTCAGAACAGATGAGTCGGATAACTTGGGAACGACGTTGAAAAAGTTTTTGTCGAGATTCCTCCAACTCTTCGTTTTTAATTACAAAAAGAATAGTTCACAAATGTATTTTACGTTTCTTGACTATCTGTCAGCCTGTATACAAACAGCATAATTAGCGAATGATTGGTTTCAATTGTTTGCACAGTAGTGTTCAGGTGCTAAAACAATGATTTGGATGGCGTATGAGATGAGCATTGATGCATGTTAGATGTATAAATTGCTTGTTTTCTTATTTCCTCTTCCCCATATTATGTTGTATTACCTTTTTGTTAGTAAAGTGAAGTTTTTTTCAAGAAATGAAAATAAATTAATTTAGAGTATAGCATTGTGGCCGGGGAAGCACCGACAGCAATACCCTACAGCCGCCCTCTTTAAATTTAGTGCGTTCACATTGAAGAAACCAAAGCTTTGATCATCAAATAAAAGTTTTATGTGCTGCAAAATGTTGAAAACAGTTTTATTAATAAAATTTTAGTTTTCTACCGAATTTTCTAATAAGAAAATACAAAGATAGGAGTTTATTCGACATTTTCATGAATATTGATTAGGTTGGTGAGGCGAAATCTAATTATAACTAGGCTAAAAATTGTCGGTTTCATTTCTACTTACATTGGCGTTGCTAACAATTCTCTCTTTAGTTTCAATTCGATTACAAACGTTGAAGTTTTAATGAGTTGAGAAAGTTGAGAAAGGTTTTTTATTTTACTTTAGATCGGTCGGTACGTTATTTAGAAAACAAAAAATTAGTTTCTTTAAAAGAAAAATGATTCCACTCTTTGGTAACATAATCTTGCAGATGTTGGAAATTTATAACACGTTCTTAAAGTTTAGTCTGTTTCTAGGAAAGTTTGACGACGAGTTCATGCATCTACCGTAAAACCTACTTAGAATTTGCAAATAACTTTTAGAAAAAATCTACATTATCGGTAGTGTATCAAAAAGTTTTCTTTCAGGTTATACTCTATGCATTTCTATTAAGTTGAAAGAAAATCCCAACGTATACAAGACGCGGTTAACTTAAACGATCAACATTTTTATACGTAAAAGTTCGACTTTGCCGATGTCATCGATAAAAACGTCATAATTTTCCATTACATTTGCCAAAAATTTCCTTTTATGACATAATTTTATCGCGGAAAAGAAAGCAGCTGTTCAAATGTCTCGAATCTAAGTCACGTAAAGCAATCAAACAAACCGAATAAACCAATTTCCATAGACCATAACCTACCAAGTGTAACAGCCGCCTTGGGAGCCACACTTCGAGTCGCAATGGATCATGGAATAGATCGCTGATGCGGGTGTCGCAGATTTGTCATGTTATCGGACGACACCACTGACACCTGGCTTTTGCTTCGAATACCAACCAACCCTTTGGGGAATAAAATAACACGAGCTATCCTAAATACACGTACCTTTAAAACTGCAACCCTATCTCTTACGAAACAAACATACGTGTCTTGTCTTCGGCTGTTAAAAATATGTTTTGAAGTAACTTTTATTTTTTTAACAAAAATAAAATGTTCCTTTCTATAATTTTTACAAGATTAAATTTACAAAATTTTCTCTTTTAAATCCCCTATATTTATGCTCGTCTTTTTCATGATATTAAGAAGTTAAATTTGTAAACCTCGATTTTAGAGACGCTCGATATAAACAAACTTTCTTGGTTTTACTTTTGAAAAGTTTTAGTTGGTTAAACCGTTCGCACGTTGGGAGCTAATTTAGTCCTTCGTGATTACAAATTTGTGACAGTTTTCGAAATATACAACTCTACCAGGTTTAAATGTTTAAATATATTTAGATCGTGCGAGTCTTTCAAATAAATCCATTATGTCCATATTGATTTTAGCAATTCGTCTATTTGTTTGCGAACGTCTGCCTGTTTGTCCATCCTTCAGCCTGTTCGTCCACCGTCTATCGGACCGTTCGTAATTCAATTAGATAACAAGATCATTTACTATTTTTTATTAGGTACGTACATAAATGATACAACAAATACCCGATAGGTAATTAGAAAACTCTTCCGTGGAAGACCACACCGATTTTCGGCTTCTTCTGGAGATGTGGTGAGGCTAAATTAGTACGGAAGGGGAAATTACATTTTTCTTATATTAGAAATAATAAAAGTAATGTAATATAAGTCAACTGAGAAAAGAGTTTTGTAAACAATTCTTGATTTTACAAAAAGTTTGCTCAAAGTTACACCGAAATATGTTGAAACTTATTTAAAAATTGGTTTAAACTTTTAAACTTCTCAATTTGTATTTTTCGTATCTTTTTTCTTGTTTTGTTACATATGGTATAGGTACATTTATTTCAATAGCAATGAAACAAATGTAAATAATACAATTTTTAAGTTTTATAAATTGTGTATAAAATATGGCGTTATTAAGATAGGAACACCGGGTTACCATCGCACACAATATAAATCAAAAATATATTTTCTTTCTCTACAGGTGGTTATAAAGCAATTTTTTTCTACGGATTTAGAACAATTTAATATGACTTATATTAAACAATTTTTTTAGATTATATCACAAATTACGGTTACGTTGAAAAATGTAACAACATTAGTCTTATTCAAAAAAATAACAATTTTGTAAATCATGGTAGGCACGAGTAGAAATAATTAAATTTGCGAAGCTTGCTTTCTTAAATCTCCAATATGCATTGTCTAATAATTTAATTTTCGTTCCACTCCTCAAAGAAAATAAATTGTCAAAATGTCCAATGAGCTTGTAGCCCACCCCTTCATTATTTTATCGTCGTCATCTGTATAATTCCACTAGGTTCTTAAAGAAACATGCTACGCCGTGCCTCTTTCTAGAATGGCTTCTACCCTGAGTCGTCTGGACAATAGACATTTGGGCAATGGGAATTTCACTAACGGACGTTTGACCAAACGTTTTGATACTGCCCTGGGCCCTGGGTGGCAGGAGCTAAATTATAGATGTATCAGTATGCATCTATAGTCCATTCAATTTCAAGATCCAGTGGACAAAAACAAATATACGCAGGCTGCACGTGATAATGGGGGGCACATGGACAGACTAGTACATTGCACAGAGGCGGATTTAGGTAGCAGTGAGCTTTAATATTACTAAAAAAACATTCTTTTAATCTTTTTGTTGTTAAAATCTAACCGCAGATTCCTTAATCTTAATGGGTTCTAAAATTCTTTCACTTTAGAAGCATTTTGAAATGAAACATTCCCATCACTAACTAAATAATACATCTCAAAATTTTCACTCAATACGGCCTAGATATTTAGAGGGCAGGATTATTACCTGCAGTTTATTGCAGTGGAACACGATGCTAACATGCAGTGATCACTGTTGACATTTACTTGGGCTGGTCTGGTACTTCCAGGAGCCAGTCCCTGAAACGTCGGATGCTTCTCCTTATCTTGCATGTGATTGGATGCAGGTAACGGGATGGGCGCGGCAGTATAAAACTGGAAGTACAGTGTCTCCACGTACGCGTCTCACGGATTGTTTAGTTACTCCCGCTGCTTCGGTACAGTGAGGCCCTCGGCGGAGCCATACGCGATCTTCGGGTCAATTGGCTGCTGCAGACTCTCCACCGGAGGAGCTGTGGACTAGTCTATCTGCGGTTGCACTTTAAATGGTAACGGGAAGACCTGGTAGGAAGTACTTCCGTATTTCCGTAGTAGTCATGCTCTAAATGATTAGGCATCACCAGTGCATATCTAGGCTATCCGCAATCTACCTAATGCCTGTTGCAGGCGCAGGCCCCGCTGTTGGTGTGTGACAGGACGAAGGTTGGAGACGAGCGGGCCCTCTCTTCTAGCACACCATCATGGTAAACCTGGTCTGTAATAGGTCGTAAGGGATGATCCGGAAGCGATTAAGTGGTTGCTGGTGGAAGGGTGAAGGGTTTACTGATTCCGAACCGTCACCAATCGCTGTTGAGTACGAATGCGAACATGGTTTAGCTCTGCGCGTCCACCCTAAAGGTGCCTATAGACTGGCGAGAAACTCGCGCGATTTATTGTCCGACAGCAGTGTCGCAAGTTCTAATGAATAGACTCGCAGGGACTCGCAGTGCTGTTTACATTAGTGACACTGCTGTCGGACAGCAAATCGCGCGAGTTTTCTCGCCAGTCTATCGGCACCTTAATACTAGTACTACGGTCAGAAGTTTTAAGGCTTCTCGTGAGCTAGATTCGTAGTGACTTAACTAAGGACTGGTGGCCCCCATCAGCCTGCTCTCTATAACTTTGATGTACTAATAGTGGGGTGCAAGGGATAGCAGGAGGGTCCTAGACCCGGTCAAACGTTCAAGACGTGTTGACATTTATTGCATCTTATTTATACTTCCTTACCTGCCACCTGGTAAAAGTATTATTTTACCTTAACGTGTAGGACAAATTTACTTCCAAAAAACAAGTCGTAAGTTTCCGGTGGGTCTTTTACGAATTATCAATTTATTAAAAATCAATAAAAGCTCAAATCTGGCGCCGTTGTACATTTTTCATTTTTTGTTTAATTATTCAAATTTATGTTTTGTGTATTTTAAAGTAGCAATCAATAACTTCTTTTATTTAGAGCCTGTCAATCAGTAAAGGAGACATCTGCTGGTTGGATTAGTTATTTTAGAGGACGGCATCCTGATTGATTACTGCCGAACTAAACTCATCAACTTGACTCGATATTTCGTACTATCGTTTTTGCATTGCATATTTTGATTAATGAAGTTTATAGAACTGGCTAATACAAACACTTAAAACTTACGTACCCACCTTCTCGTCTTCGTCTTGCAATATAACCGATCTATATTATAAATTATGATTTATTAATACAAAATTTTATTTTGTTTCAGACTTGATGGACTTTCGTACTAAAATATTGTTTTTGGATGTCAGGAGTTCGACTTAACTAATATGGATTTAAAGATTTTACTGGACAAGTTCAAGATGAAAATCGTCTTTTTACTTCTTTTGGTAAGTTTCTTACTTATATTTAATTAAACTTAAATGTCGAGCCTAATACCTAAACTTTTTTATGTTCAAATTTATAAGTTCATAAAAAAAATTTTTTTTTGAAATAAAAATACCGTTGAGATCGTGTAATACAAAGTCTTTTCAAGAAATTATTCTAAATTGTAGTAATTTAGTAACTTTCTTGAATCTTTTGCTGAAAATTTCGTCTAATGTTTCCCTGAGGATATACTAATAAAGATCCACTTCTTCCGCAAGAAGAAGGCTTATCGAGCGTAAAATAGTGTGCATTTCGAAGCTGAATATTTTCTTTATGATGAAAGGTACCTACTTATTTTATTTCATTTCACGTCTTATTAAAAATATAGGTTTTTTCGTCTTTCAGTTTATGTTCTTGAAACTTCATACCGCCAATGCTTAAAAGGTTACTTTTTTCAACTTCTAAGGTTTCGCTTACCTTCAGGCCTAATTCACTTTAACGGTACTCTCTCGATCACCGTGTAGATTTAAATTTTATTATTTTAATTATCGTTTAGTAATAGGCTTATTCTGCAAACTGCTATAATGGTGGAATATTATACTAAAAAGGCCCTTCGAGCACTCGTCCGTTCATCCACTCGCCGTATTCGTGGCTAGAATTAGGTTGCCTTCTGTAACTTCCTACCCACCGTTTGACACTACGTACTTGTGAAGTCACATTAAATATAGAAACTGTTACATTTATTGAAGTATTCAACACCAGCCAAGTACAATAAATTCTTAAATAATTTTCACAATAGTACAATGAAACTGGTAAAATGTTATTCCTTACTAAAATTACATTCCACGCGCCTTTTTATACTTTTATATGTCGAATAAAAATAAATTTCGGAAAGTAAAATGCCGGTTGTGCGACCTCCGGGCAACCATGAACAAAGTCAACGACGAGATTCTACAACTTCCAAGTTAGACTTTTAACAGCAGTAATTTTGTCAGAATAACATAGTTGCGGTAGCAGAAGTTGTGATGTTCAGGAATGTTAAAGACATTGTTTGGTGTAACTCCGGTATGCTATTGAAACGACTATCTTAAACCGCGAACTCGTAAGTGAGTTAAATGTTACATTATCATTCCTTATCACCTACCCTGCTCGTATGTTCACCTTAAGTTTATAACTTTTGACAAGAGGCAAGAGTTATAATAAACATAATATACCAAAGTATTGTTTCGTTTTATATAAACACAATTTCACAATTCAACTCTCAACTGTAAAGTTACGATCGTTTATTACATAAATGACATCTCGAAGTTTGTGTTTTTGTTACTAATTTTAAACTGCGCCTTTGTATGCAATTGGCGTAGCTGAAAAAAGCACGAAAGTACGTTGAAAGCCTGATTGTTGAAACAGGAACACAAGAAAGCAATTTCAGAGATAGAGATGTCAAAAATTTGTAAATCTTGAAAAACACGTAGAATGCAGAATTAGGTTTGAAGAAGATTTTGTGTATTTTGAATGAGGGACTCGTGAACAAACACTAGAGCGGCTAAAAGGGATTCTTAACAAAGTATAGAAAATGTTGTGTTGGGTGCAACGGCGTGCTTCTGTATTAATTTTTGTAGCGGACTGTATACACTTGTATTTTGGTACAGGCCGTTTCGTTGCACTAAATAAGAGTCGACTGGTTGTTTGATTATGTATTTAATTCTACAAACACGCAACACTTGATTTACAAAAATGGTAACTTGGAATGATGTGTGCCTGATGGCGAGCTATTACTGCTGTCGTGAATGCAAGAAATATACTGACGGTAAAAATGAAAAAATGAAATAAAAATAAAAGGTACTTGCACCCCTACTACCCTGCTAAGAGCAGGTAGGTACAGGTGGGTGCAAGGTGACCAAAACTTGAACTAAAGCTAAACATACTCCCGCCTTGAAACATGACGGGTTTCAAAAAATAATAACATAAAAAAAAAAGAAAGTGAATGATATATACATATACATAAAAAGAGAGGCGCAAAAAACTTCACTGATCTGGTAAAACACTAATCTTTACAGATGCCCGTTTAATTGTACCATTGTTTGTCTTTAAAGTCACTACCCGCACAACACCGTCTTGACCAGGATGCACCTTAATGATGCGCCCTAACTTCCAATCTTGCGGGGGCGTGTTGTCTTCTCGGATGACTGCAAGGGAGCCAACCTTTAGTACATCATGAGACCTTGTTTTCCATTTGGATCTTTGTTGAAGGTTGTGAAGATAGTCTAGGCTCCAACGTTTCCAAAAATGACCAGTTATTACCCTTATGTGTTGGTATCTGGTTAATAGCGATCCCTTAATTTCCGGTTGCGTCGAATCCGGAATTGACGTTAATGGCTCGCCAATGATGAAATGCCCTGGTGTGAGAGCTTGTAGGTCGTTAGGATCTTGGGACATTGGAGTCAGTGGACGGGAATTTACTATGGCCTCAATTTGTGTCAACAATGTGTAAAATTCTTCAAAATTAAAGGGGGTGTTTTGTGCAACACGTTTTAAGTGGTACTTTACTAGTTTTACTGCCGATTCTGCCAACCCGTTGAAATGAGGCGATCGAGCTGGACTGAAAGTCCACTTAATTTTATTTTTAATAAAGTAATCCCTTACATCTGGATGTTCGGGGAGGCCAACTAAACTTTGTAAATGTTTGTTAGCACCAGTGAAATTAGTGGCATTATCTGAATAAATTTGATAACATATGCCACGTCTAGACACAAAACGTTTTAGCGCGTTTAAAAAACTCCCAGTCGACAGCTCAGTTACGAGCTCAATATGAATGGCCTTTGAACTAAAACATATGAAAATACAAACGTAAGATTTTATATACTTTCTATTGCGTAGCTTCCCATCCTTGATGAGGAATGGGCCGCAATAGTCTACGCTGCAGACCGAAAATGCTCTTGATTCATTGACCCGTAAGTTGGGCAAATCACCCATAATATGTGGTCGAGATGGAGCGGGCTTGGCTCGAAAGCAGGCGTAACACCCTTTAATTACGTCGCGAACCGCACGCCTACCGTTTAGTGGCCAATACTTCGACCTAATGATGCTCAAAGTGGTTTGAGGGCCTGCATGTAAGTTAGTCTCGTGCTGATGACGTATGAGTAACTTTGTAAAATGGTGTTTAGCCGGCAATACAATTGGAAATTTAGCTTCGAAACTAAGCGTTGACTTAGAAAGGCGACCACCCACGCGCACTATACCATCATCGTCAAAAAAGGGGTTAAGAGAGCTTAATTTACTTTTTCGGGATATATGTTTTGACCTACGCAAGGCTTGAAGCTCTGAGGAAAACTCCTGATTTTGAATAAGTTTGATTATGTGATGTGTGCTTCTATCAATTTCGGTTAAAGTTAGATCTCCCTTAACTTGTATTGTAGAAAACAGACAGTTGTTTTTGAAACGTAGAACGTACGACACTACGTGAATTAATTTTAAAAATGACGAGTATCGATTAATGGTCTCGTTGAAGCCCGAGGATTGCAGGGTAACGCAAGCAATACTGCAGTTGGTCTTTATCTCTGGAATTTCAGATAATTGAAAGTTAAAACTGGATGGCCACGATAGTGCATCCAGCTTGAGAAACTCAGGTCCGTCCCACCATAGCCTAATATTGTTTAAATAAGATGGGTCAACGCCCCTAGATATTAGATCAGCGGGATTGTTTTCTGAAGCAACATGTCTCCATTGGTTAACATTTGAGAGTGACTGAATTTGTGCAATTCTGTTTGAAACGAAAGTGTTTAATCTGCTGGGCTCAGTACCGATCCAAGCCAGCACGATGGTAGAATCGGTCCAATAAAATACATTTTTAGCGTTAAAATTTGACGCCGCAATAACTCTTTGTGCAAGTTGAACATTGAGCACCGCTCCGCATAATTCCAAGCGAGGCAAAGACTGACATTTTAGGGGGGCAACGCGTGATTTTGCGCAAGCTAAGCTGACTGATAAGTTGCCTTGAGAGTCTTGAGCTCGCATATAAATTGCTGAGCCGTAAGCAGCTTGTGAAGCATCGCAAAAACAATGAATTTCGACGCTTGTATAATTTTCTATGATGATGTAGCGAGGAATTTTAATATTGTTGATGGCCTTAAGGTTGTTACAAAATTTTAAAAATTGCGATCGTAAGTCGTAAGGAACTTCTTCGTCCCAATCTAATTTTAGCATCCACAATTTTTGCATAAATATTTTTGATTTTATGATAATTGGACCGAGTAGGCCTAAAGGATCAAATGTTTGTGAAACGACTGATAAGATCACGCGCTTAGTAATAATTTTGTCGAAGTTATAATGCTCGGAAAAATACTGAAGCGTGTCTTCTGACGAACTCCACAGAGTTCCTAATGTTTTGGAGTTTTGATTGTCTCTAATCACGAATTGAGACAAGTTGATATTATCACCTTGAGTCTGGGTGTCTAAGAGGCTACTATTATTTGACATCCACTTTCGCAGTGGAAAACCACCTTTATGTAAAATCGAAGTGATTTGTCGAACTAGTGTTTGGGCTGATTTTAAATCATCGGAACCCGAGATGAGATCATCTACATAAAAGTCTCTTAGAACAACCTGACACGCCTGTGGAAATTCGCGTTCATTTTCCAGCGCTAACTGTTTTAAGCAACGCGTGGCTAAAAATGACGCTGATGACGTGCCGTAAGTTATGGTGTTAAGTTTGTAATGAATCAGTGGTTCGTGGGGGTTTTTACGCCAAACAATGCGCTGAAGATCGCGATCTTCATCGGCCATTAAAACTTGTCGATACATTTTTTCGACGTCAGCTGTGAAGACAATGGCGTAATAGCGAAAACGTAACATAATGGAGAAGATGTCTTCTTGAATATTTGGACCTACTTTTAACACATCGTTAAGTGACAAGTTCGACGAAGATTTAGTGGAGGCATCGAAAACAACTCGACATTTTGTGGTAAGGGATGATTCCTTAATGACGCTATGATGTGGAATATAATAAACTAATGGTATATCTAAGCTAGGATTAACTGGCGACATGTGTTCTAAAGCAATGTATTCGCGCATAAAATCGACATACAAGGTTTTGAGTTTTGGGTTTTTTAACAGTTTTCGCTCGATAGCGAAAAACCTTTGAATTGCAATATCGCTTGATTGACCTAACCTTGTGAAATTATTACGCAATGGTAATTTAACTATAAATCTACCCGAACAGTCGCGTTTGAAATTTTCAACAAAATGATCTTCACAATCGGTTTCCTCTTTTGTGTGATTGATTAATCTAGGACACTCCTCGATAGACCAAAAACGCTCTAATTGGTCGTGAATCTGGGATGTAGTTACTAAATGACAATTAATGCTGTTAGTCTTTGCAGTTAAAAAATCAAGTGGACCCGAAATTAGATATCCCAATTTGGAATCTTGAAGAATGGGCATATTATCACCTAATCTAATTTGATTAGTGCCTAAAAGATCGTAAAAAACTGAACAGTTGAATAAAATGTCGATCTCCGCGGATTTGTTATAACACGGATCAGCTAAGTTTATTGAACTTGGAATTTTGATAGCGGCTGCATTGAACGAGACTCGCGGTACGTTTTCAGTTATTTTATCTAGCACGAGGAAGTTAAGAAGTTTAGATTTGTAATTCGAGTGCATAGATTTGACATACGTTCGTGTATAACTATCTATTTGTGTCGTAATTGAATGTATACCTGTAACTGGTATATTAACCGGATGGTTTGGAAGTTTTAAGACCTTTAACAATTTCTTCGAAATGAAACACGATTCCGAGCCGCTGTCACACAAAGCCCTACATTTTACGGGTTTGTTATCATTATCGATAATGTAAACTTGTGCGGTTGATAAAAGTACCGGTAAGTTGATGTTATGATTTCTGGAATGAGCTACAATTGAATTGCTTGGAATTTCTGCTTGCGTAATCACCTGATCAGCGGAGACGTCAGCGCTCTGTGAGGTGTTTGAATTTAAATTGGACTTGAAACCAGAAATGTGCAATAGTGAGTGATGTTTTTTATGACATATTCGACAGGAGCCTGACTTGCAATTTGTGCCAAAATTACCGCACTTGCTTAAACAATTAAAACATAACTTGAGTTGTTTGACTTCATCTATCCTTGCTGTAGGTGAAAGTTTGATAAATTCTTTACAACTATAGGTGGGATGAGAGCCCTTGCAAAAATTACAACTTGATGGACTTGAGCTTAAATAGCTCTGCACTACTCTTTGTTTTATGTTTAAATTCTGAACTGGTTGTGGGTTACTCTTGCTATCAAGCTCTCTAGAAGTTGACATCTTTCTAACATGATTTTTATGAACTCGTCTACGGTAGGTGACTTCGTTGTATTCGTCTTTGACTTCCATTCTTTTTTACTATTAATATCTAATTTAGCAACCATATAATAAAGCAAAAGTCTATCCCAGTAATCCACGGGTTCACCTAACTTTTTCAACGCGCGAAAGTGTTTTTGAAAACTGTTTGTGAATTGTCGAAGAGACGCGTGAGAATCTCTTTGTACGTTATTTAATTCTGCTAAACTCCTAACGTGACTGTCAATGATAATTTTTTCGTTTTCAAATCTTTCCCTTAAAAGATCCCAAGCTATAGAGTAATTTTCGTCGTTGATATTGAGATCTTGAATTAGATCCGCTGGGGCCCCTTTAAGACTAGACGTGAGATAATAAAATTTTTGAGTTGAGGATAACCTATCGTTATTATGAATTAAAGATATGAATGTGTCCTTAAATTGAGTCCAATCCTCATAAGCGCCGGAAAAAGTTTTTAATGAGATTTCCGGTAATTTGACCTCTATTTGATTCCTATTGACCGCACAGGCTGTCGACTGAGGAGCTGATGTTTGTGTTAAATAATCGTTTGCCCTTGCACATGCATCAAAGAATTCATCGGTAAATTTGCACCTAATGTCTTCACTCCCGGATTCGTCGGAATTTAAATTTTCTATTTCGGACTGAATGTTATCAAACTCCTCAAACACTTTGTCCATTTTCTCTAATCTGAGAGGAATTTCTTTGATTTTACCTGGCTTGGTGCTAAGTTCATTTACAAATTTTAAGAATACCTCTAAAGATTTTAATAATTGTGTTCCACGGGATTTTAAATCTTTTAAATTTTGTTTTGTCATTTTGTTTGTTTAAAAGATGGTTAGAACCTTGCAATGAAAAGAACAATGAATATTTGCAAAATTTCTAAACACAAAGCTGTTTGCAAATGGTTGTTTATACCCTTTGGTTTATACCTGCCCTACAACGAGCCGACAGGATAAGGGCAATAAAAATACTTTCCGAAACTCGGTAAAAATGAGTAATTTTTGAATGTCTAAACACGTGTTGCACAAAATACCAGTAACGGCATGTAAACTTTTAATAAACTAAAGTTTTGAAATGATTAGAACATATAAAAAATGATACCCAAATTGAGACCTAATAATTAAATAGGTTTGATAATATAAGGATCTGACCTTTGATGTATAGTAGGCTTCGCTTGTTGATTGTTGATGCTCACGTGGTGATAAATACTTGGATGATGATTACGTATGTTGATCCATATGATCCGAGTTGACGTGTTGATGGATAAATGGATGATGATAACGTGTGTTGATCCAAGATGACGCGAGTTGATACACAAATTAAATACACAATCCTGCTCTGAAGGACCAAAATGTTGGGTGCAACGGCGTGCTTCTGTATTAATTTTTGTAGCGGACTGTATACACTTGTATTTTGGTACAGGCCGTTTCGTTGCACTAAATAAGAGTCGACTGGTTGTTTGATTATGTATTTAATTCTACAAACACGCAACACTTGATTTACAAAAATGGTAACTTGGAATGATGTGTGCCTGATGGCGAGCTATTACTGCTGTCGTGAATGCAAGAAATATACTGACGGTAAAAATGAAAAAATGAAATAAAAATAAAAGGTACTTGCACCCCTACTACCCTGCTAAGAGCAGGTAGGTACAGGTGGGTGCAAGGTGACCAAAACTTGAACTAAAGCTAAACATGTTGTATACAAATTTGTTCAATATTAAATTTGTTTACTCTATAATAGTTGTTCTAAAATATTGATTCAACATCACGCAAATAAAGTTGGAGATGAAAAATGCAACAATTACATTATGCATCCAAATTACAGAGAGAGAGGAAAATTTCACGTCAATCAAACGCCGGAAAACCGTCCAACCTTACTCATTTACAGAAATTAATTTTAATTACAATAAAAGTTTGAGCACCAATATTACCTAGAATTGTTTTAGAGTTAAATACACTCCTGGACAAAATTAATGCGCCAATTTATTAAACTTACATAATTGCCATTTTTAAATTTAAATTTAAATTATAATTATTACATCAAAGCTTATAAATTAGGTTAGTGGAATAATTTTTGAAAGCAATGCGCCCAAAAACACCTAAACTTCCACCATTTTTGGGTTTAATAGTATTTTTCTTAAAAACGCATGAAAAGTAAAAACAAACAAAATTTGAAAACAATACAATAGATTCATAGATCTCTTCTACTCTAAATTACCCATTCATGCTCTTCGAATGCTAGAAAAGTGATTTTTAATGACTGTATGGGACATATTCTCCCACTTTGCAATTACTGCATCTACCAGTTCAATGTGGTAGACATGTCGGGGTGGTATATGACTTCGGAACTTCTTTTTAAGAGCACCCCATAGATGTTAGATAAGATTTAAATCGGGACTATTATTAGTAGGTGGCTACTACATTAATGTAGCATTCATGTAATCGATAGAACCTGTCTAACCACGTCGGGAAGAGTTCTCTTGCATGAATAAAAAATAAAATCTCACAAAAGCAGCAAAGGTCCATTGCATGTTGAACTACGATGTTTTCGAGATAATTTTTCAGGTCCATAGACTCTGCACGTATTGGAACCAGTTCTGTGCAGTTGTTGAAGCAGATTCCACCGAGCCACCTCCAAAAGGCTTCCTTTAGAGATGTAGCAACTTGCAACTCTCTCCTACCATTTGCCACACATGCTCACGTCCATCGGAAGATTTAAGACTCGCTTGAATTTTATCTGAGAATGAACAGTCAAATATTATTGATTCTTGGCAAAGCGCAATGTTTGAATTTTGTGCTGTGTGGTAAGCAATGACTTTTTTTGCAATTGCAAGCAAATTTGAGACTATATTTTGCATGCTTATTTCTTAGCACATCACTAGCAACTCTCCCGTTTCTTAGAGCTGACTGCTTAGACAACGCTCGTCCCTTAAATTAGTACATCGTTTTTGCCCTTGTCCTGGTGTTCTTAGACAAGATCGTTAAAACGTCTAACCACGTGGGTTAGGCTGGAATGATTCCTTCCTATCGCATTACCAGCATACAGCATTGGGCATCCCTCTTTCAGTAAATTCGTGGCTCTTACAGCTTCTTCCACTGACAAATTTTTTCTTCCATTAATTTTTTGATTTGAAAAAAACCAAACTTTACAATAAACTATTTTGAGCAGATTTTGAGACAATTTTTGGGGAAAGTTACTTGAACTGAGAATATGATTTTAGAAGAGATGAAAAGTCTCTAGCAAGAAGATTAGTAGCTTAAAGATTACCGCAATTCTTGATGAGTTAAAATAATATAGTGGTGCGTTAAATTTGTCTAGGAGTGTGTGTCAATCAGATGTTTAGGTTTTAAGGCACAAATTTTACAGGGTGGTCGGTTTTTATTGGCCAATATTGGCGAAACAAGTCAAAACCAAAACTTTCTTAATTCTGCTTAATCAATAGTCACGTAACTTTCATTTTCTTCTTGGTTCTCCAACTACGGGCTTTTCTAAACGACAACAGGAAACTGGAGGAAAAATAAATTTATAAATAAAATGCATGTTGCAATAGACGATATAATATTTATTTTGTAATTTAAATTCTGTACAGCTAAAACTTTATATTGAATTGTTGCTTACGTACTGTTATTGGTAATTGCATTTTATATTAGAAGTTTAAAATTTGATTGAAATAGTTAGGAACATTTTAAATAAAGGAAATGGAGAATTATTGTGGGAGTGTAGAAAAGTTTCTTGCAAATTAAGATTACTTATGAATAATTGATGTAAAATAACGTTTCGACTTTGGGCTTCTAATTGCTTAGTTTGATATTTTCTACTGCTTTTAACCGGGATTCCGAAAGTTGGTTTTTAGACAAATAGTTATTATTATGGTGGCCATGCGCGGTTAAAAGGATTATATCCCCCAATTTTAGCAGTATTATGTTTTTCTCATTAAATAGTGTATCGAACATTATAAATTATAAAAATTACGTAGAGGTAGAGGGGGTTATGTTATAAATTTGAGAAACGGCGGATTCTGGACTATATGGTGGTGATATTGGGTTAAATTCCAGTACTTAGTTTAGGCCACTTGGTGTGCAAATTCTTCTAACGCTCATTAGCTCTCTTGGCACAGTAGGTACTTAGTATGACCTCTAGAATTCTGGGTGGTCTCGATTCTGTCTATTTTAAGTCAAAAGTGGATGTCAAATTGAATAGGGAAAGAGCACATTTTTCAGCTTTTTTGTCTTGGAAGTTACAGCCGGGATAACTGCAACTGTCTACTATTTCCAATGTGTAAAAATACTTTATTTCCGTAAATCTCCCTGCATGTAATTATTAATATTAAGTAGGAACCCTCACGTTTTCCCACAGAACTATGGAGGTACAAAATAAATCATTAGTGGTACAAATTGGCACACATCGGGTACAAAACGTTGACCAAGTTTGGCGGCGATATCTCTTTATGGGGGTTACAGGATTAAGTAAGAACCCTACATTTGGCTTGCGTTTTCCGGAAAACCATGTAGGTACAAAAGTGTTTATTGGTGGTACAAATGGGTACAAATCAGGTGCAAAACGCTTTCGTAAAGCTGCCACTAGCAACAAGGTTACAATATTAAATAGATGCCTCCTTTAGGAAAGGTTGAAATCTGGTTACACCTGCATTGAAAACTCGAGTCTCAACCAAACTTCATTTTTCATTAAAATCATTAAAAAGTCTAACCAGATTTCAACAATTACCTACCTACTTGATTTCTCTAAAGGAAGCATCTATTTACTATTGTTAATTGTATCTTCTCTGCTGGTGGCGTAAGTCAGAAATAACTTTACGAAATGACCTGACTATAACCATACAGTTGTGAAGCCTTTGGAACTTGCACTGTGTAAACCTTGCCACCATAATAATATGTTCTCTTAATATACACACTGAATAAGATGCTCCGTTTAGTTTAGCCAATTACATCGTTTATACTAAAATCAACTTAAACGCGAAAGTAATTATTTAATCAAAACAAAGCAGTTGAAATGGGTAAAAAGCACAAGAGTTCTTCATCTATAAATCTTGAAGATTTATTACATTTTAATAACTTTCTAATTAGAGAAACAAATCACTTTTAAATATTTCAACGTTTAATTAAGAGCGCAATTGCGTGTTTGTGTTTTACGAGATTGTAACACGCGGAAATTAACAAATGCAAACACTAAGTTGGTTTACACGCATTAGATAGATCAATAAGGACTTGTAATTTAGGTCTATTTTGAAACTGAAATCCGTAGATTTGTTGCGATTATCATTATTGGTACCTACCATACAGTTAATTGTTGCAAACACATTATGTTTAATCAAGTAAGAACGCCGATAAGCTAATAGGAGTTGTAAGGTAGCTCCAAACTTATGTAATGAAGCGTGTAACTAAGATTAATGTTTTTGTGAGGACCTATTCTAAATACAATACTCGAGTTGAAATATAGGTAATATCTCTTTTTACAATTAAAAATTGAAGTTTTGGAGTTATACCTGTGAAAAGTTTTGCTAAACTGCTTAATCAATTGCGGGGGATTTTCTGTGTTACAAGTTCTTGACGCGCAGCTGACGATTTTCGCAGTCATAAACAAGAACTATAACAATTACCAAGTTTTATACGAACTATCGTGTTTAAGCTTCGCAAAACAAAAGACATTAACTAAACTAGTGGTTTTACATAAATATTACTTGTAGAAAATATTAAATTTGACTATTTTAATGCCGAAAGTAACGCCTTGCTAACGAGACATTTTAGAAATATTAAATTGAAGATACAGTGGTCGCCTGAAAATAGTGTATTGTATCATTTGTTTGACCAAGCGAGGGGTAACCGAGCAGACTTTGAGGATATTAAAGCCGCGTTCGTACTAGGCTATCAGTATCCATCTAAGAGCGCAGGTTTGTCACTTATGTGCTTTTTACTAGGGGTTGGTAGATCAGTCACCAATATTGTCCACGAAACTCGTTTCACTGCTATTAGTGCGTTATCAGCCCAATATCATACTCCATGTGGTTGAATTAGCTGGGTCGTGCCCGTTTGTGCACATGGTTCTCTGCTTCTTCCGATTATTATATGGCAAAATGTGAAGGGTGAAGCCATGGAACTAAAAAATAAGTGGAAGGATTGAACGCGCGAAGAATATGAAGCGCCTGGTGAAGAACAAGCTGTCAGTTGCATAAAGAAGTTTCGAGTAGTCGGGAAAATTTAGAGTACCCTGGCGTACTCAGTCGCGCACACTTACTGATGATTCAATTTTAGATACCCTCAAATTAGCTTATAACCATTCCACTTATTTACTAGTTCCATGGGTGTAGCCTGCAAAAATATATTTCGTGGAGAACAGGCAATGAAACTTCGTCAATCTTATTTTTTTACCGCCAAAGTATATTTCTCATAGCCCTAATTGTTTTATCATTGTTTCACAATTTTACAATTCCTAATTCTCGAGCATCAGAGTACAGGATTACCTTATTCAAATTCTACCTACTTTTAAGAACTGCTGGTAGTTTCAGTGTCATTTACTTAAAAGCTCGTAAATTATTTTGCTTTTTCTGCTACACCGTGATTTTGTAAACTTTATTTGGCAAGAACTCTGCAGTGTTCTTATAGTAGATTAATCTTTAATCAAAATGAGTGCAGTATATCGTAAACTTAGATAAAAGATAATATATATTTATGTTCTTGAAAACTCGGTGTAATGTGATGGTGAAAATTAGAGAATTCTCACAACGTCGTACATTATACAAAAATTAGAAACACAGAAAGGCATTTTTTACTAAGAAGCGTAAATTTTTATTGGCCATGTATGGCATCGTGATTTTTTTGTCAATAAAGAGGGGAATACTGTGTCTTGTTTTTCATTAAAACTATTTGTTCAGATTAAGGTAAAATTTTTTAAGGGTGCCACAAAGGGCCTCGGTGGTAAAATCAATACCCATGCCCAAAATAATATTGGAGTGCTCTTTGGACAACAATGATTTCAAAGTATAAAAATCTAAAAAAAAAATCAAAAAAGCTTTCGAAGTTCGAAGCAAGCACAAAGCACGAAACCCAATGCGACTTTTGTTTTTAGAATTCTTCATTCTACCTCATCCAGTGCCGGATTATCCAAGAATGATCAACTTTGCTATAGTTCCTTTCATGAAACTACTCCGCAGTTTGTCCAGCGTCATTCTGCACAAACAAATTCACTGTAACCCCTTCTCCGAATAGGGTTAAACTTATAAATAAAATGCACATAACTAATCTCGTAGCATAATTTTCATAAGAAGCTTCATCAACGTACCATCTATAGGAGGCGAGTTATTTGCACACACAAATACAAAAGGTGGCTTTTAAACAGTTCCCTCTCCCCCCCCTCTTAAACCCCAAATTCCGGGACTTTTAGTACGTTGTACTGAAGGTCATAGTGAACAACCGTACCAATTTTTAAAACTCCTGGATACTTTTCTCTCAAATACCATATATTTGTCTAAAAACCGAAAACTCCTGGATACTTTTCTCTCAAATACTATATATTTGTCTAAAAACCGATTTTTCGACCTTTGACTTTGAATAAAATTTTTAGCATAAGTGGGATCGATGTGGACTTTTGACATTTCGTTTATAATAATGTATGTAAGGTTTGTTTTAATTTTCAGCTCTATGCGAATTTTTCCGAACTTTCCACGTTTTTTTGTCTATTTTGATTGGACGCAAATACGCTGAGACAATATTCTAGAACGCTTGCATTGTTCCTGCACAGCCAACTTTAATTTTTTTAAATTACTTAAATCCTCAGTATTTTTATTGTTGCACTTTCCTTTTCGAGTACCCCCAAGTTGTAAATATAACCTAGGTATTAATGATAAAACATCTACAGCTTGAGTCTAGAGGCGTGCGCATTGGAAAGAAAACGAAAAATTAGAAATTCAATTTTATGGAACTCTGAGCTTATTAATTACAATTTTGTCGAGGTGAGCTCAAATTAAAATAATGTAGCACTTATAAACCCTAAAAGTAAATTTTATTATCCTTGGACAAAATCCGAAAATCTCCTTAACATTATGCGGCATTTTGTGTATATGGGCTGGTCCACTATTTCTTCTCTACATTATAAACAACTATCGAAAATAATAGTCGTTTTAATACGACCTTGACAAATTACCTTTGAAAAAATTAGGCTATAAAGATAACGGCATTTAAATTTTATAATGTATCACATTATCCGATTAAAATCAACAAGGTCTATAATTTACTCAAAGAATTTCCTATATTGATTTTTCCAAGTCGACTTCAATTATATAAATTAAGAATCTTGTAAATTCTAAGCACCTAATTTTACTAATAGACTTGTAGAATATTTCATACACGACAATAAATCAACACAAGTTTGGGTAATTTACATAAATCATCCAATTTGCGTATCAAATTAAATTTGAAAAAACGTAGGTGTTAATAACAACCACAAAAAATAACTCTATACAAGATTTAATCACGACGTAGTAAAAGCTGCGGCTATCATTATAAATTCTTGTCGACAGTTCTTCTATGTTTTGCCCCCTGTATTTAGAGAAGCGTTTACCACGACAAAGTACGGATACGCACACGCCTATGGTTATATTCAAAAACCATCAATCAATCATGGATTCCCGTCGATCAATAACCTCGTCGGTTGAATTTATATTAAATTTTAAATTGATTGAAATAGATGCGTTAAAAGAATGATAATTTTATTACTTTTACAGGTTTCCTCATTTACATTTTGAAAGTGTTTTTAATAATACTTTTTCGGTGCTTTTTTAAATCGAATTATTGATCTTAATTATCGATTAAGGTACTTAATTTGATTTTAGCTCGAAATGATTAAAATTTTAATGCGCGATTCTGACTAAAAAGGTGCTCTTTTTTGATGTTAGCATTGAAATTGCTATAGTAAATGCGCTTATTAAATGGGGATTTAAAAATATTTTTTGTTAAATATAAAAAAATTTTGATCTTCTTAAAGGCATCTTTTGACGTTAAGAATTATCGACATTTTGAGCAGGGTCACCTGTCGGATTATTTACTTTGAAACGAATCTTTGCAAAAAATGATAATGGAACTGACACACTACATGTCACTTGTTTAACGGAGCGAGTAATACAAAACTCGAGTTGTAATTTGACTTAGTTTTAATCGTTCGGCTACGACATTTTCTAGAAAAACCACAGTATTTAGTTTTTCTTATATTAATGTTAAATCGCCCACTATTAAAAATTACGGGTTGCTATATTTCTTAACTTCTCGAAGATCTGTATTTTATCTTACAGTATCATACTCTCTTAGCAGTTCTTTTCAGCCTGTATTATTCGTGTGACAACTGCACAAATATGAAGGACGCACCTTACCAATCCTTCTGAGCAAAGGTGTGAAAAACGTTCGAATCATTGCAACTGGACATGACAAAAAAAACCTCTACAATCTACAACCTCTGAAGTTTACAAAAATATTTAAAATTTGAGCAGGGTGCGAGACACCTTTATTAATATTTAGAAGAATCATGTTTCAGAATGATTTTTAATGAAGCGCCTTAAACACTTGCGACTGGAATAAGACCTCAAACTAAGAGAAAACTAAAATAAATCTAAACAGACCGCAGTGGGGAGAAAGACAAATAAGTCTAATTATTCAGTAAACAGTGTATAATCTAATCGAGTTTTCTTGACTCCCTAGTTGATTTAAACAAAAATTCCAGTTCGGTAATACATTTTTGGGGTTGTAGTCTGTTAGCTCTCTCCTAGCTCCTAAAAAGTTTCAAAAGTAACAAATTGATAATTTTGTTACACACACACCTTAACAAAGATCATTTATCGAATTTCTTTTCTATTATAAAGTTTTCATTATACGTTAAGTAGTGGAAAGCAAAAGTAAAATTTTCCACTTAAACGGTTTTGTAGAATTTTCTTTAACAAATTTACGCATTATTGGTTGAAAATTTTCATTGTGTTAAACTGTTATACCCGGTAACGTCTAGAAAATACCACGATAGCCCAATTGCTTTTTGCCTTTTTTCTCATCCTCTTTTTCCACTTTTTTCCTCAAACCGCTCTTTTAACTCGATAAAAATGCAAACTTTCATTAGTTACTCAGCGTTTTTCTTTTGCATATAAAAGTGTACAGAACTTTCCAAAGAAATTTGTTGAACTTTGATCTATTTAAAATGTTGTAGTATAACTACGAAACTACCCTCAACTTACATCGTTTTAATTTGTTAATTTGGCACTTTTTATTAAAGACTTTTAAGCCATTCGAACGTAAACTTTTTACTTTAAGCTTTTCATTTGAAAATAGAGAAAACAATTTTTTTAAATCTAAATTAAATTAAGTTTTAGAGGACGTCCAACCCTCTTAGGTTGCATTCATCGATTACGTGCTTGGAAAACTGTGTGTTGGGAAGTGTGTTTTTGTTACAACTTAGTTTTTAAGTTCTTAATTAGCAAACACATTAAGGGTTTACTTAAAATTGCCTTACTCGTAAATTCGCATTGCAAAAGCATTAATTTTGAACTTCGTTCGACCAATTTAATAAAATCTTTATGTGGAGGAAATGTTATTAAAATTCCTTGTTTTTTGAAAAAAAACAATTTTAGAAGCGAAAAAAGTAATCCGTGTTTAAATCGCATTTACGAAATTAGGGAGTATTAAAATTGTTTAAATTTAAATCCGGCTTATTTTGACGCTTTTTAATAATTATGTTTTTGAGTTTAAGTAAGATGGGCAAAGAGGAAAAAGTGAGATATATTCTTCAAATTCAGGCGTATAATAACGGAAACTCGTTTGTGGCGTACCCACATTTCCTGCGGTTAAGAAAAACGCTACTTTTATTTTTACCTTACTTTTATCGCGTACACTTCGTTTTTTATCCTCGAAAATCTTTTCACTTTAATAATAAATGGGCGCTTTCGTGGTACTTTCTATAAACGAAACCTATAGACACTGACATGACGTTTTAAATTTGCCTGATGTATACTCTTTGCAAATAAGACAACTTTATTTTTTATTTACGTTGGAAGAAAAATCCAAATTTTTCAGAACATCGCAAGTGCGTTCTAATTTCTCAAGTTCATATTTATAGATACTACATAGTTTGCTCTTACAGCATAAGCAATTCGGAAAATGTTTTCCATTTTTCGTTCGTTTAACCGCTAAACCAAGGGGAAAAATCGTCTTTTTTATTTTTTTATATAAATTCTGTTACACGATGATGAAATGCCTTAAAACCACTTTTTACTAAATTAATCGTAGTACTTCCCTTCGTCGACGTGGAGCATTCCATTTCAATTTCTTTGACATGCATAGGTAGTAAGTAGCCTTGAAACTGCCGATAATTTCGACTGAAGCAAGATTTTTATTTTGTTTGTTTACTAAACTTTTTATGCGTGAATGTAACTACTGATTTTTTTTAATGTATTCCGGAACCAGACTTTTTAAGCACCGTGTTCCTCACTAAGTCTGTGGTCCACAAAAGGCGACTCTTGTATCCAGAGTCTTTATAGCACTCAAACACAACTATTAAAAATTTTGGCTAATTCAAGCAAGTAAAGAAAAAACCTATTAGAAGAAACACCAATACGAGATAGAATAAAGTAGAAAAACTTTCGAAAAAAGTTTTATACAACCGATATATGTTATGAGACGGGGAATATCGCCAATGGGCTTCGGAAACTGTTTTATCAAATTATATAGCTCACAACAGTTTATACTTATTCCTGTTTCTAGAAAACACCATTCTTTTAATGAAACCAACAAATTAGCCATACCGTAAACAGGGCTAAAATAATTTTAAAGAGGTTCAAAATAATTTAATTTCCACCAAAAACAATTGGCGTCAAAATCATAATTTACTAAGAGAAAAACTTGGAACCGCAGACAGAAAATAAAATAGTGGCAAAGTTTTCACATTTACTAGATTATTACGCGAAGTGTGTGGTATGATTGTCTGAAATCCGTAACTCTACTAAAATCTTCTTTTAGTATCTCTAGAGACACATTAGCTTGAATTATATTCCAAGTTTCTGTATAAAGTCATCACAACATGCAAAAATATACAATTTGAAAATCCGTCTTATGAATTGTACAAACATCACTTATCTTTCAACTTGAAACTTATATATACTTATATATACGTACTGTCTTGTATTTTTAAGATTTCCAATATACGTAGTAATACGAAAAATTTACGAACAATAAACTTCTCGTTATTTTTTAATTTAATGCGAAATTATGTAAAGTTGCAAGTAACTTTTAATGGGTCTTTAACAACATGTATGTAAATTGCGTACTTAATAATCAATTCTGTCACTTATAATTACACAATCTTGATTAATTTACCTATTCAAATTACCTACTTTATGTCTCCGTTTTATTTTTAAATTATAAGCTTGATATTCATCAACAAACGATTAGTCCAACGTTATTATTTGCGCTTTATTTTCTTTAAATGAGGAAAAAATTGAGGAGGCTACATCTGGTGAACTGAGCGGGTGGTATTTTATTTTCCACTTTTCTTGAGTCACAGTCAGAGTAGTACTACACACTAGAAGAAAATCTTGTCTGCAATATTTATCAAGAAGCTCATTCACGAGGAATGTAGAGAAATTCATGTTAAATTTATACGGGAACGTAGAGATGATATTGGAAGAATAAAATCTTAAGTACTCTACTGGTTACTAACAGACAGTTGAGGAAGAAGTTGACCATCTTCCGCAATGGTGAACTTGTATACGTAGTGTAAAGGCAGAAAGATATCATAGAACAAGGAAAGATTACCTACTATGAAAGCTGGAGATAACCAACCTATGAAGATAAGAGTCGTAGAAGAAAAAGAACGAAGGGAAGGATCACAGTTGTAGGTCATGCTATAAAACTATTAAGATGGGTTGCACAACAGTAGTTAATGTTAATGTGCCTTAATTATAATAATATTTTGAAGATTAAAAAGCCAATTTTTAAAATAAAAATATAATATGACGCGTTTCGCCTTAAGGCTTCATCAGATAAAAAATTTAAAAAAAATTTAAAAATTTAAAATAAAAGCTTAAAAATCTGTAAATAAATAAATCAAAATTAGGTTAGTGACCACGGCAGTTGAAGCGACATTAAATAGATCTATTGAAAAAAAAAAATTAGGTTAGCGAAAAAATTTATGCTTTTTTACTTTTTTATTTTTTAATTTTTAATTTTTAATTTTTAATTTTTAATTTTTAATTTTTAATTTTTAATTTTTAATTTTTAATTTTTAATTTTTAATTTTTAATTTTTAATTTTTAATTTTTAATTTTTTAATTTTTTTTTAAATTTTTTATCTGATGAAGCTTTAAGGCGAAACGCGTTATATTATATTTTTATTTTAAAATTGGCTTTTTAATCTTCAAAATTTTATTATCAACAACAAGAAAGCTAAAAAACTATTATAACTTATGCCTTAATTATTATTGCCATTTCTTGTTTCTCAAGCGCAAAAAACGACACAACGAATATTTTTAGTGGGAGTATTGAGATTGAGGGCGCAAGTGTTTTTGTCTTGCCTAAGGTGCTCATTGTGTATTTATGTAGAGTTGTAGAGTCTTCAGGCGTTAATTTGCAATCTATAACAATTAAAGCAACGTTCAGAGAACTGCAACTGGTGCTTGCGACATTTCTGAAACAACCGAGATGATTTGGAAGAAACTGCAGCCACTCTACTTAGCTTCACCAACTGAGCTCATGTGAAAACAAGCAGCCCCTCAATTTGAAAAGGAATGGCAGTTTCCAAACTGTATTGGGGCTCTTTTGGCAAGCACATAAATATTCAACCTCCACCTCATGTGTAACATGCACGTTACAAGTCTTGAACTTTCATTACGAAGTTTCATTTCAAGCCTGTTTCTAATACGAGTTAGAAGTCGATCTAAAGTATGTGTCCATTTAAAAAAACAAATGTCATCTGCTTATTGGCTTTTCCGTTCCTTGCCTTTGCTTGCAGGTGCCGTGAATATGTTGACACCCTTTTTAGAAACTAGCGACACTGCCAATCGTGCCAATGCCATCGACGTGAAGATGTAGTTCTAAAAAATTCAAACGTTCCGATGCTTTTCCTTAATTCCTTCGGCTTTCATATTTTTTTTCAGACGATGATCCTAAAGCAGTTTATGTACGATTTGACTGTCCCTTATATTTTTCCAGCGTCCACTGACATCTTTCGCTGTTAATGTCCTTCATAGTATCTCATAACTCATAAGCGCCTATGTAGGGGCTTTAACTCTGCATTTGGTTCATCTCACAACGCCAGTTATGCTTACGAAAAATAGCCCACTGGGTTCTCTAGATATGCCCAGTTCCGATGATTGATTTGCACGTCAGAATCCCTACGGACCTCCATCAAGGTTTCCCTTCACTGAGCTCCGACTAGGCATAGTTCACCATCTTTCAGGTTCCTGAGTGCACGCTCTACGTGCGCCCCTGCTCGCAATGGGAAATGGACGCCTCGGGAGTGCGAGGCCTAACCTCGGGTTATAAGGACCTAACCTTACAACTTAGCGCGACACGTTTTAAAGTCGCCGTTGTGTAGTTCAACAAAACCAACTTCACAACCACAGTC